>LPNX010616191.1:270-71166 GCA_001517045.1 Pseudotsuga menziesii
TTGACCATCAAGCTTAATGACAGGGACGACACTCCCTCCCATCGTTTCAGTAAAATCTATACAATAACTTCCACATTCTCATACTGGCATATACCTTCCTTGGGAGTAGATTCATCACAATTAGACCGCCAATTTCTATAAAGAGCCTAGACCGAGCCNGTGTGTTGTTGAACTCATTGACAGAAATTGTAGCAACCTCGACATACTGAAATATACTCATGCAGACTTGGCATTGGAATTGATGCCTCTCCTGGGATCATTGACACTCTTGCACAACTTTGGAAGATGAACACATAGGACAAAAGGTGTAATTCACATGTTCAGACTTCACAGTCTAAACCATTGTCAAACATGGCCAACCATAATCAAACATATTCAACCATATTTAGGCATGGGAAACCATAGTCAAACATAGTCAACCATGGATAATCATATTTGAACATGCTCAACTATGTTCAACTACAGTCAATCATGGAAAATGATATAAACAATGTTGCATTATGAAAGTTAACGCCTTAATGTGACAATTTAGGTCCCGTTGTGACAATGTACATCACGTTGTGACAATGTATGTCACATTCTAACAATTAATGTCGCATTATCACAATTTATGTTCCATTATGACAATTTATTTCACAAAGTGACGATGTATGTCACATTGTCACAATTAATGTCACATGTCAATTATCATTTCATTGTGACAATTAATGTCACATTGAGAGAACGTCCAACATCATTACTTTCTTGTGCCTTGGTATCCTCATGTAGATTCATCTCATTCTCCATCATAACACTATCATCTTGTTTGATCCTCTTTTCGGTTGTGTTGTTGAACTCATTGATAGACATTGTAGCAACCTCGACATACTGAAATATACTCATGCAGACTTGGCATTGGAATTGACGCCTCTCCTGGGATCGTTGACACTCTTGCACAACTTTGGAAGATGAACACATAGTCCAAAAGGTGCAATTCACATGTTCAGACTTCATAGTCTAAACCATTGTCAAACATGGCCAACCAGGTCACATTGTGACAACTAATGTCACATTGTCTCAACTAATGTCACATCTGACAACCAAACTTGCATTGTGCTAGTTAATGTTGTGTTGTCACAACCATTATTGTATTGTGAAAATTAACATAGCATTGTGGCAATTAATGTCACATTATGACTGTTAGCATCCTTAACATCCTTATGTGATAATTAACGTCGCGTTGTGACAATTCACTTCACATTATGACAGTTGATGTCACATAGTGACAATTAACATTGCATTGTGTCAATTATGGGAAACTATGGGAAACCATGGTCAACTATGGGAAACTATGATCAACCATGGTCAAACATGGTTTTCCATGTTCAACTATGGTGCAACATAGTCAACTATGACCAAACATGGTTAAACACCATTAGCCATGGTCAACCATGTCTAATGATGGTCAACTATGCTCATCCATGGTTAACAATGGTAGCCCATAATCAATTATGACTAAAAATTATTTTGCATGGTTAGATGTGGGAAAACATGTTTGACTATGGTTAAACATTTCAATGTTTGACCATATGTGGCCATGGTAGACTACTGTAAAAAATGATCAACTATGGTGAAACATAGGCATAACTGGTTGACCACTATTAATCTATATTAGCCTTAGTAAAAAATAACTATCGTCAACCAAAGTCAATGGTTACCATGTTCAATTATGGTTAAACATAGTCATACATGGTCAGCCATTGTTAAACATGGTAAAGCATGGTCAACCATGTCAATGTTTGACCATGGTTGACCATGTTTCACCTTGGCCAAATATGCTTAAAATAAGGTCACTTATGGTCAACCATAGGCATACATCGTTGACCATTGCCAATGATCAACTATGATCAAACATTACTTGTCATGGTCAACGATGGTGAAGCATGTTTGACTATAGTTGACCATTGCCAATGATCAACTACGATCAAACATTACTTGTCATGGTCAACGATGGTGAAGCATGTTTGACTATATGAATGATGCTCGAAATGGTTTGTCATCGTAAACTATGGTCAAACATGATTTTACGTAGCAAATTATGGTCAAACATAGTCATACATTGTCAACCATGGTCATATGTGGTCAACTATGGTCAAACATGGGAAAACATCATTGGTTTTGGTTAACCATGGTTTTAATTATATATATATATATATATATATATATATATCTTTAACTAATATTTAATACGAATACAAATTATTATATATATATTGATATATATAATATATATATATTTATTGATATTGATAGGTTTAGGTTGGGAGGGTTAGGTAGGGGTTTAGGGATTATTAATAGGGATTTAGTTAGGTATTAAGAGGGTTTAGGTATGAATTTAGATAGGGGTTTAAATAGGGGGTTTGGTAGGGTTTAGTTAGGGGGTTTTAAGTAGGGGTTTAAGTTAGTATTAATATGGATTTAGTAAGNTGGTTTATGGATTAGTAATAGGGATTTAGTTAGGTATTAATAGGGTTTAGGAATGAATTTAGATAGGGGTTTAAATAGGGGGTTTGGTAGGGTTTCGTTAGGGGGTTTTAAGTAGGGGTATGGTAGGGGTTTAAGTTAGTATTAATATGGATTTAGTAAGGTATTAATAGGGTTTAGATATGAATTTAGGTAGGGGTGAATAGGGTTAGTAGGGGTTAGTAGGGGGTAAGGTAGTAATATTGAGGGGGGGTTAAGTCGGGTTAGTGAGGTCAGATTAAATGGTAGGTTTAATTTATGTTTTGAAAAAAGGGGGTGGGGTATGGGGATTTTTTATTAATATTATAACTTATTAACCAATTTCAAATAAATTTTTATAAAAAATTTATTATTTGTCTCGGGCCTACAGTTGATTAATTATCTCTATGGTTCATATAGGTTTGTTTAGTTGGTGTTTTATGGATTTTTTTCAATCCTCCATGAATTCACGGAGGATTGAAAAAAATCAGGCAGCATTTCGGCTTGTCCGAGACACATTTCAAAATTAAACCAGTAGCATAAACGCTACCGGTTGACATAATTTATATATATATAACAAATTAACAAAAAAATTCAATTTAACTACAAATTTTCAAAAATTCGGCAGCATTTCTACTTGCCGGTACACATTTTAAACATGAAAATTATAAAAACATACATTTACCAAATTTTAAAACAAATTTTATAAATTTATAAAAAAAAAAAATTAAATTCCATTTAAATTGAAAAACAATTATTTAAACTGTTACCTCTTGGCTCCGACTCCATTGTGACGAGGTTGGGTTGCTTCAGGGTGCTTGGGTTGCTTCGAGGTGCCAATATTTACGCCGCTGTTTCGTCGTTTCTCGGCCGAGCTTCCACAGTGAAATTTTGCAAAAAAACGGCCGTGGCCCTCGCGGCCTCTTTTTATAATTTTTTCGACACAGGCACCTCGGTCGAGGTATGTACCTCGACCGAGGTCCATACCTCGACCGAGGTATTTATTAACCCTCAGTCGAGGTTTTAATACCTCGATCGAGGGTTAAGAAATACCTCGATCGAGGGCTGAACAAAACCTCGGTCGAGGGCTTGATAAAACCTCGGTTGAGATATTAAGACCTCAGTCGAGGGTTTAACAAGCCCTCGACCAAGGTACGTTTTTCTATTTTTTCTGAAATGCGCTTGCTAAAAAGTGTTACCCAGGTCCGCGGATTCACCCGATGATGATGTTCTCTGATCGAAAGATCATAATATGATGATAATCATGTTTCCCTGATTGAAAGATCAGAAGTTGCTGCTGATGATGTTCTCTGATCGAAAGATCAGAATATGATGATGATGATGTTTTCTGATCGGAAGATCAGAAGTTGCTTATGATTATGATGTTGCTACTGATGATGATGTTTTCTGATCAAAAGATCAGAATGCGATGATGATGATGATGTTTCTGATCGAAAGATCAAAATGTGATGATGATGATATTTTGTGATGATGATGTTGATGTTTTCATGATGTTTTCATGATGATGTTTCTGATCGAAATATCAGAGTATGATGATGATGTTGTTGCTGATCGAAAGGCCAAAGTGCTGAAGAAGATGTTGCTGATCGAAAGGTCAAAGTGTTGAAAATGATGTTGCTAATCAAAGGTCAAAGTGCTGAAGATGATGTTGCTGATCAAAAAGGTCAAAGTGCTGAAGATGTTGTTGATCGAAAGATCAAAGTGCTGAAGATGTTGCTGCTAATTGAAGAGTCAAGATGCTGAAGATGTTGCTGATCGAAGCGGTCAAAGTACTGATGATGCTGAAGGCTAAAGATTGAAGATGAAGACTACATGATGTTGAAAAGCTTCCAATGATTTATAGATGTATCACCCTGATGATGGTGTCGTCTATCTCTCTCCTATTATTGTTGTTGTTGATGTTGTTATAGAATACCCTTCTCGTTAAGGGGGAGTGTTGAAATATTGTAACTTCAAAGAATATTCTATATGTATTTCTTTGTGGTCCTCGATGGACCTACCGGGAGAACCACTTGTATTACTTTGTACCCCGATGCTCCTAATCGAAATAACTAATAAGAGTCATGAGGCAATCCCCTCTAATTGTAAAGGTGGGTCATTAGCACCCCAATGTGGTTACTTGAGCCTACATGTGTAACTAGAGCCTACATGATTAACTTGAGCCTACATGACAGATGAGTTAACTTAAGTGAATGGATGAATATAAATAGAGGTGTAGTGCTCCTCATTTAGGACACACACTCTCACTTGTGTAGCGCATTAGTGGAGAAGAGAAGTAGTTGGAGAAGGAGGAGGATCAGGCTTTGATCTCCTTACTGGTTTTATCTTTTATATTTTTGGGGCATCTATATTGAGGAAGCTTTTGCTAGGTTTTTCTCTTTAGGGTTTTCCCAAGATAAATCTTTGTGTTCCTTTTGTATGGTTGTGCTTGTCTATCTTTCAGTGATCCTGTTTATATGCTTTTGTTATGAAAAATGAAATGAAATACTAATGTATTAGCTAAGCATATGAAAATTTTAATAGAAACAGATGGAAGAGGACCACACAAGTCACTATACACAAGCTCCAAAGGAACCGAGGCGTGCCAAGAGGAATGTTTGTCAAAACTGTCCCGATGATGTTTTTCGAGTACACAACCAAAACAAACACCATCCTTGCAAGATACCATTGGAAGACTAGTCACAATATTGTCTTTACATAGTTGTTACAATGAGCAATAATTTAAGTGACCTAATCGCTCATGCCAAAGTTTGCTCAAGTTATCACTATGAGCAACAAAAACTGAAGGAAAAGGTGATGACCCAAAGTTGTTAAATTTGTACAACCTGGTAATACCATCAACAGTTCCAGTAGCAAGGACATTTTGAGGATTTTTAAAATCCTTGATTACAACTTGGTGAGGTGTAAACGTCATAGTTTTACCTTCACTTGAATGAGTAATTTGATAGACTGATGACAAGTTGCAGGAAATTTTTGGAACACATAGTACATCACTGAAATGACCATTTTCTACTGGAACTGTTCCAGATACTACAACACTTAGAGATCTATCATCACTAACAAATATTTGTTTGGTGTTACATTCATGCATAGTAGAAAATATGGCTTGATCTTTAGCCATATGATAAGATGTTCCAGGATCAATAAGAAATTCATTTAAAGTAGAAGAAGAAGATGCAGTATAAGACTAACCAGAAGCACAAAGTGCATGTCCATGAGAGTTAGATTCTAAATATGAATCTATGCTGATGCAGTGCTTCTTCATTGCTACTTCCAAGGCTGCCATATTCTTGAAACACTTAGATTCATCATGATTATCTTTCCCACAAAAATTGCATTGACGTTGAGTCTTCTTTCCTTTTTGGTTGGATCCTTTGTCATTTTTTAAAGAATGAGCTGATTGAGAGGGTATGGGACCTTTGTTGTTTGGCTTATTATTGAGAAAATTATGTTTCTTCGGAGGCTTGGACTTTTCTTTCTGTTGGGACAATAATACATTCCCAGATGTATCTGCATTGTTAATTATTCCAAGATGAATGAGATTATCTTGCTCTATAATTAAGGAATCACAAAAAGATTCAAGACTAGGCTCTTGATAGCTAGCTGCAGTCAAGGATTGTTTCATGGAGTAAATTGTATATATAGAAATAGAATATGCAGGTCCAAGTTTGGAAAGAATATGATAAATACATTCTTTCTCTTTTTTCCTAATCTTGCATTCTACACATAAGAGTCGAAGAGTTTTATACTTAGATAAATAGTCTTGAATGCATGAAAAATCATTTGGATTCAAGGAAAGCAACTCAACCTCAAGTTGATGACCCCAAATTTCATTATGTTTACCAAACACAGATTCCAATTTTTCCCAAGCTTTATTAGGTTCATCAATTTCAGATATGTAGAATCACAAATTAGCAGAGATTGGCATACCAATCAATCCATGAGCTTCATCACATTTTTTTGCCCATTTAATTTTCTTATCATCATCACTGGGTTCTGTTTCTTTCCTTGAGTTTATCCTGAAAAGTCCCATACTTCGTAGAAAATCCTCCACACGAGATTTCCATGAGAAATAGTTAGAAATTGTAAGTATAATATCACAATGGGTGGCCATATTGTAAAATAATGGCTGGAAAAATAGAAACTAACTATTTGGTTGCAAAGAGGTCGAAACAATATGCGATTTTAAAAAAAATGACACTGAAAACTGATTCTAGATGATGAAGTTATGCTTGATCAAACAAATTGTTGAAGATGTCCCCAATAGTGACATGACAGATATTAACTTGACCAACTACAAAAAGAATCCCCATCTTCCCAAGATCAACCTTTGATAATCACTTTACAATAAAGTTGTTTTGAAGTGAATCACTTTTGTAGAATAAGTGAGATTCACTTTTACAATGATGTTACTTTTAAATAGTGCGGCAATAAATTAAAAGACTTAAGTGACTCACTTATTATTTTTATTTTATTTATGTGAAATGCACTTTTACAATAAAGTAATTTGAAAACAGAAATTGCATGTACTAAAAAGTAGCTTAATAAGACTTGAACTCATGACCTATTAAGGAATAAAGAACCTTTGGACCAAGTGAGGTAAGTTAAAAGATACATAAAAGAATGGAAAAATGAAGGTTTTTTTTTTTTTTTTTTTTTTTTTAATAACTCTTCTCTGTCGTTCTCCATGGTTGCCTTTTTTTCCTACAAATCACAAAAAAAAATGGAAAACAAAAACAAATTTTTTTTTCCACACAGTGGGGTTAGATTTTGGTTAACTTACTCGGAAAGTCTACGTTTTCAAGTTTTCTCACTGTTTCTGATTTGATGTGATCGCACAAGGTACACGGAAAAGAGCATACATAGCTGAGAAGATAAGAAAAAGACTTTCCCTTAATGTTTCTGATTCGTTGCGATCGCGCAAGGTGCATGACAAAGAGCATATGCAGTCAGGGAAGGAAACTGTCTGAGACTAAAACAAAAAATATCTAATAATAAACTGATAAGATATGAGAGATTAAAAAAAAAACAAATCCATCACTATAACATTATACCTTCAGATTTGCCGAAATGGGTGTTTTTGGAACAATCAGAAACAGTTTTCGACGCCGTTACACCAAACTCTGTAGATTTTGATGAACATTTGAAACCCAGCACAAGGCCCTATGAATAGGAGTGGTGATTAAACCACTTGTTTTATATTCCCAGAGGTATAGGGGTTATATTAGAGGCACCTGATACTCCAGCACCCCACTTTCGACGTAGCTTAGGGGAATTGAACCTTAGACCTCTGCTCTAATACCATGTTTGGGTACACAGGGTACTCCCGAAAGACTGAACACCTTGAGCAACTGCTTCACACAAATATATCACACACCAATGTTTGTCACGTGGTTAAAACCCTCGAGAGGGAAATAGTCCACGGCCCCAACCAAATAGCTACTCAGAGCAATTTATTATGCAAAAGAAAGAAAGTTACATCAGCTTCTCATAATCGATCAACTAGCCAAGGACCCTCTATGCTCTTTAAATAGATATATCATAGACCAATCGGGTGTTACGCCACAGATCAATGGTAGCTATGATCAAAGAGAAGTTGAACCGTCAGATCACTCTATGTCTAGAACATATCGTGACCGTCAGATTATAATATTTACAAATGCATACTAAAGAAACACACTTTTACCTAACAGATATATTACACAAGTTTATCTTAACTAACTCCTAAGTGTCTAAATATCCTAACATACCTAATTCCTTTGAAGTAAGGGATTAGGAGTTCCTTCATCTCAAACCCTATAAGAATACATCTTTCAAAGTTAAAGGTTATTAGAATTTGGCACCAAAATATTATGGCCCATATCAAATTATAGAATGTGTTGGATACGTGGCTTACGATTTATCCCTTCCAATACAGTCCAAGATCCATCTATTATTTCATGTTTCTTGTTTGAATAAGGTTATGTGCCATCAATGTTGTGTTCAAGCTACCTAACCAAAAGTTGACAAAGAAAACTCTATTTTGTTCGAATTAGAAGAAGTTTTGGCATCTAGAGAGTGATGAATTTGCTAACCCATTATCTAAGATTTTTTTGTTCAGTGTAAGTATATGCAACCAAAATATTCTATTTGGAAATCCCCGAACAATTTTCAACAATTTCCCCATCTCTAGCCTTGAATAAAATGTTGTTTTAATGGGGCAGGGCATGTTAGGCTTAGATCCTTACCCTCTACTACGAGGATAGTTATGATTACTTTACTAATGTATGGGGCCATATTTTTCTTAATAATACATATTTGATAGTTAGTTAAGAGTTACTTAATGTTAAAGTGTCTCTTTATTAATTAAGCCTCGTTAGGTGGTTCATCCAACTTAATAGTTGGACCATAGGTAGCTACGATTTTTCTTTTGTTGCATTATATATCAAGTAGAAGGTGTGTATGCGATAAAAAAATGTTATTGTATTTGGATCAATGCACATAGAATGTTTCCACATTGAAGAGGCAAGGGAATATTGTTTTCTCTTTTGGACATCACTAATGCGACCACGAGTTCTCAAGTTTTATCTATCTCTCTTGTAATTTTTTTCAACAATGATATTCTATTCTCTTTCTCTATAATTCTTGGGGTATGTAAATTACATTTTCAAAATTTAGTTAGAAGGGAAATTGCCATAATATTGTGTGGATACTTTCGTTTGGTACTTAACTTTGCTCAAAATGCATTTAATGGGAATTAAGTCCTTGTTTGCACACCATATAGAAAGTTGGTTGTGTACTCTAATTACAAGAGATAACATAAATAATGTTCTTGAAGTGTTTGTTTTGGTCTAAAGTATTACCTCTATGTGCATGTAACCATCATCTACATCCATATTTAGAACCAATCCCTATGTTTGACGCCGAGTGTAATTTTTTTTAGTTGTATTTTCTTTTATAATTTGGTCTCTGTGGTCCAACTCGTACATATGGCTTTGCATGTCTTCATTTAGGTCCCATATATCATGTAAAATTTCAAGCAAAGTATCAGTTGTGGGCCTAGGTGCCAAGGATTGTCGATTTCGCCAGACTCCCTACTATGACGATGACCATAGCAACCCCTGCGGCTTTGGGCGCGGTGGCATTCTCTTGTCATAGTTGTACCTTCACATCTCTTATCGCACAGAAACTTGACACGTAGAATCTAGATGAGTCCCGACAGTAGTGGAGGTACTGGGTGGCTATAGTTTGTGAATGCCACCCCATCGGAGGATTTTTTCATTGTTTTGAATTGCAAGGAAATATTTGCTTAAATAGTTCTCTCCCTATTTTAGTATACACATTTTTAAGAGTTAAAGCCTATAATACTTGGTTTCTTGTTTTAACATTTTTCTTTTTCTATAATCTATTTCCTCATATCTTCCTCATTTTCTATCCATTATATATATATATATATCACCCCGAAAGTATTTATTCAATAATTAGAACACAGTAAACCTAAAAAGAATAATATGTTTTATTATTTAAAGGCTTAGTTTATATAATTTGACACATGTGCATTATAAATCAAAATACATTTTTTAATTAAACAATGGAATAATATTTGTAATTGCAAGTTGTAATTCTTTTTTTGTATTTATATAATGTAATTTATTTTTATTATTAAAGATGTACATTAACATTGCAATTATGTTAAATACTAATAAATATATTTCTTTATAAATATATTATATTTAACGCTAAATATTACACAACTATGCATAGCAACATTTTAGTTTCTAATAATATAGTGGAAATGGCCAAATCATGGAACATGAGCTAGTTATTTTATTAATATTATTATTATTATTATGATATAATCAATTTTTGTGTCATTATATTAATTGTTTGAAGTTACCAAATTTAAAAGTGTGAAGAATAAATTTGAATAAATATAATTAAAATTTTCCAAAATTCAAGTTACACTATCTAATTTTGGAATTTTAGGTACTAAAACTATTTCTACAATCAAAATATCATTAAAACATGATTAACTTTAAATTTTGCAAAACTAAAAACACTAAAAACCATCCATTTTTTAGATAACTCCATTAAAAACTATATAACAAGAACTACTTACTTTATTAATAATATGATTTTATTAATATTATGATTTAGTATAAATATTTACACATAATTATTTTCTTTTATAAAATATATTATGAATGTCATATGGCATCATAGAAACCTCATGTGACATTAGTAATCAATTAAAAAATATACAATCAAGACAACACATATTTGCGTTATTTTTAAATATTTTTTTTTTAATGGTTATATATAATAATGAATGTAACAACTCTAAAATATGTAAAGATAAAAACCTTTATTTACTGCAATAACATTAGATGATTTTAGAAAATATTTACATAGATGTTGGAAAATATGAGACTTTAATTAAGTCTTAAAGGCATCGCTAGTCCGCTTAAAGTTTCTTATGACCCTTAGTCAATACTACATCATTTATAGATGATTGAAACAACTTGTGCAACTTTGCTTTTAACATTCTCTTGCAATTGTTATAGTAGCAACTGTTTGTTGTTTTGATTAGTTTATGCATAGTTGATATGTAATTTTTCGAGTCTTACGTAGCCTCTTGGGATTATGCACGAAAATGTCGTATTGCAGGTTAAAAGGTTTACCCTTGGCTTTGGAAAGAACTCAGACTAAAAGATTTCAAGCTCACCACAAGAGGGCCACAACTTGTACTAAACTACATGACTAAACCTAAACCTTTAAACTCCAAGGTGGGGGCTTATGCCATCGAATTTGGTTATGAAGGTTATGCAGTGGTTACTTTAGGCGTTGAAGTTTCGATGGTGAAAACTGCACACAAAGGACGAGTCATAAAGCTCTTGTACACTCCATGTCACTACATTAAAAAAAAACTCTCCTCCGTGGAGAAAAGACACAAAGCGAAGCCCTAGGTCTTTAATGAACCTCGAACTTTACACTAGTTGTTTTGGTGATGTCTTGCTAGGTTTTTGTAATAATCCTGCGAATGCTCTCAGCTTAGTTTATGCATAGTTGATATGTAATTTTTCGAGTCTTACGTAGCCTCTTGGGATAACGAAAATGTCGTCTTGCAGGTTAAAAGGTTTGCCCTTGGCTTTGGAAAGAACTCAGACTAAAAGATTTCAAGGTCACCACAAGAGGGCCACAACTTGTACTAAACTACATGACTAAACCTAAACCTTTAAACTCCAAGCTGGGGGCTTATGCCACCGAATTTGGTTATGAAGGTTATGCAATGGTTAATTTAGGTGTTGAAGTTTCAATGGTGACAACTACACACAAAGGACGAGTCATAACTGAGTTCTTGTGCACTCCATGTCACTACATTAAAAAAAAACTCTTCTCCATGGAAAAAAGACACAGCGAAGCCCTAGGTATTTAATGAACCTCGAACTTTACAATCGTCGTTTT
Organism: Pseudotsuga menziesii; assembly: GCA_001517045.1. Lineage (NCBI taxonomy): Eukaryota > Viridiplantae > Streptophyta > Pinopsida > Pinales > Pinaceae > Pseudotsuga > Pseudotsuga menziesii. The sequence goes on from LPNX010616191.1 coordinate 12,217, forward strand.
GGTGATGTCTTGCTGGGTTTTTTAATAATTCTGCGAATGCTCTTAGCTTAATGCTAGTTGGATTTGCAACAATCTTGAACGAGAGAAGAGATGGTAGGGCTATGGTACTCGACCCTCATCTCTCTCAGATCTTGACCGTGGTTGTTTTGCTCGCGGTGGTTGTTCATGGATTTAGTAAAGATTTGGTGACTCTGCTTGGTTCTAAGAACTCCAAAGTGGTAATGTTTTATTTCTTCTTTAGTTTTTAGTTTTTGAGGACAATATTTCAAGTTCCGTAATTCTTATATTTTAACCTCTACAAAATATTTGTATACATGAGGTGATAGAGCCGTCCCTTACGATGAGGTCTTCACTGAATGAATAATTGAGGTTACAGTTTAACCGATAAGACTCATATTCTTACCTTATCGTGGCCCTGTGGAGAAATTCAGTTTCTAGGCATGGGGTAAAACGTCCGTAGTTTTTGGGGTTTATCCCTGTTGTAAGTCCTTGGTATTCGAAAGACTATAGTTCATCGTGAAGAAGGAAATGGAAATCCATGTTTTTTTAGTAAAAAGCGATGGACTCGTTTTCTTTGATTTTGAACTTGATTTTAAAAAGAAAAAGGGTTTCCATTTTAATACAGTCGATGACTGTCTATGTGAATAATTATTTATGTTATGATGGAACCTCCTCCAAGGCTTGTAATACACTATCCTGTATATGTGATTCTTGAGAGCGTTACTGCTCTACATTGTGTTTGGGAAATGCTTTAAAGTACTGAAGAAATGGCCGTGAGGCATCTATATTTATTTCTGGATTTTAAGTTCTGAGTTATAAATACACACACATATCCATTGTCAATAGCATTCATTAGAAGAAATTTCAATTTAAAATGGGCCTTCCAAAAATAAAACAAATTCCATGCTATCATGTATTAGCCAATCAAAATGGTATAAAATTAAAAAAGGGAGCACCTCTTAAACAATTTTTTAATATAAATTTGTGGATAGGTATCATAAAAAATACTTCTTTTGTTCGTATTTTCGACATATCTCCCTATGTTTTTACTCAAATTTTGATCGAGAGAGCTTGTTGGATGTGGAATTAAATTCCGCATCCAATGAGTACCCACTTTGCATACTTTTGACAGGCCCCGCTACCCAAGAAACAAGAAATACCTGGAAAAATGTGATGATGATGTCATCATCACGTTTTTCCAGGTATTTCTTGTTTTTGGGGTAGTTGGGCCCGTCAAAAGTATGCTGAGTGGGTACATCAAATCATCATCACGTTTTTCAGGCATTTCTTGTTTTTGTTGTAGAGGGGTGCATCAAAAGTATGTCAAGTGGGTACTCATTGGGTGTGGAATTTAATTCCACATCCAACGAGCTCTCCCAATCAAAATTTGGGTAAAAACACAGGGAGATATGTCGAAAATACGAACAAAAAATTAGTTTTTTCTTTCCTTCCTCCAAAATTAATAAATATTATTTTATTATTTTAACTATTATTTTATTAATTTTCCTTAGGACCCCCATTTTGAGTTGAAATTTCCTCTAATGCCTATTTATCCCTCTTGAAGTTTTAGATGTTGTCCAAATGCTTTTAACCTTACAGGTCTAAACTTATTTCTACTCATTAGTTTCGCTGCTTAGTGTTTCTAGATAAAGATGCAACTATAATATTTCTAAATTGATCTCTCGTTCAAAGAAAAAATAAAATAAAAGTCTTGTTCTAAAATATATATCTTCCATTCAAGTTTTCTTCCTTTTTTTCTCTACAATAGGGTTATAGTATTACGACCACGAGGCCTATATACTGCTCTATCTTTAAGTTTTAATAAGGTCATGATCCGAAAGCCACTCTAACCACAGTTTGTTAAAGAAAAATATCTCTGTAACAAACCTGTCGTTTTTATCTGTTCAAAGAATACTTTAAAAGTTGTAAAACAAATCTTTCGTAGTGACTGTTTATACATGGCCTAAATCGATGTTTCTTTACATTTTTTCTTGTAACATGACAAGGTCGTGTATTCTTATTATTGATTCTTGTTTTTGGGCCAAGGAGCTACTATTGTAAAAGTATTGTTGTATTGATTTTATAATGGGTAACTCTTATTACTATTGTAAGGAATTTCAACTTTTTTAGTTAACCATATTGTTCCTAAAATAATTAATCCTTACGACACTCTGTAATTATTTTCTATACCTATTTATAGTTTTAAAAGCTCAGGATACTCAAAAAATAAACTCTATTTTAGTTACTACCTATCTTTCTTACGAAAGGTCAGCTTACATATTTACCTAAATACTAGTCTCCTAATTATTAGTGGATTGTAAATGATATAGATATATAAATCACTTCTAATTACTGTAATAATCAAAGATACAAAAAAAAAATTCAATCATTCCGGTACTACCAATCAAACATAATTTCATATCTTCATGTACTAGAGTACGTCACTTTGGTGAGAGGAAAAATACAGGAGATAATTCAAATTCATTACTCTATCAATCAGTTTCTATGCAAATACTTAATCACATAATCATTGAATAACTACCAAATAACTAAGGTATTATTTAAAATAGATACAGATTACTAAAATAGGAATAATACAAAACATATTACATATATAGAGTTGAAACCTAGACTTGTTGCAGAAAAAGGAACTAACAACCGAGGGAGACTGTTCCACCCAACCTTTTCCTGAAGTAGCCAAATCACTTGATTATGACCCCCGAGCTTGTTCACTGCACCATGTAACATCCTGAATTTTGGACCTAACACTTATAGGCATGTGCCTATTGATTATGATGATTATCTTGATGTTCTAATTTTATATTAGGTCGAAGACCCCATTAAATATGAACATGATGATTTGTTTTATATATAGGGTGTAAGCCAATTATCAATGTTATATATATATGCTCTTTTTTGTTGGGCATGGACCCTAAAGCACATGATTGATGAGATGTTTTGTGTTGAGCGGGAATCTCTGGAGCACTTGAGTGATTGATGATTTGTGTTGAGCAAGTAGCTCTCGAGCACTTGAGTGATTTATGATTTGTGTTGAGCAAGGAGCTCTCGAGCACATGAGTACTTGCCTTTGTGTTGAGCGAGAAGCTCTGGAACACATGAAAATATAGTTGAAAGTGTTAGGCATAATCCCTGGAGCCTTCCATGTTGATGTTGAGCATAAGCTCTGGAGCATCAGATCCTTGGCCATTGTATCCCTAGGTGTATCGTATAAGTACATCCTAGCATTAGTGCTGAGCGAAGAGCTAAGGAATTGCGGTAGGTTGTAACTCCTTGTTAAACCATTGAGTATGGGCTCTGGTAAGAGCTAGGGGTTACTGAAAAGAATTTAAAACTTTCGAGTGAAAACAACTCGAGAAAAATACTGATCTCATCATACTTATTTATAAGTGATTAAATGAAATTTCAAATTTCTGTATTTTCATCGAGTACTAAATAACTACCATGTTATACGAGGGAAATCTAACATGCAAGTATGTTTAGATTTTGCTAGCCTAGTAGACCTAAACGAACCTACTAGACCTTAATGAAGAAGTGTCATTAAGTCTAGGGATCATGGTATATGATGCCCAAAGACAAATGTTAACAAGTGTTATATTATTATGTATGTATACATGGTATGTATAAAGATTTAAATATAATTATAATATTAAAGATGAAAGAAAGAAATAAAAACTACATCCATTATTTATTATGTAAAGATAATAAATAGTCCAAAACCTAAAAAGTATAATTAGGAACTAGAAAAAAGTTCCTAAGTCAAAATATTATTAATTACCCAAAGTAATTGAAAATGGTTAAATCAAGAAACCAAAGTATCTTGATTTAACCGTCCCTTTCTCTGAAAAGTCTGTCTATAAAGACTCAAGCCAATGAAAGGCTTGGGGATCTGATCTATCATTAGAGGAGTCATTTTTCTTCTTGTTTTCTCTCAAGTAATTCTTGGAGAACATTTTCCTCGAAGGAAAAAAGAGAACTGATCCAGACCTGATATACCAGATAGGAACCCTACCTTAGGAGCTCTAAGCTACTTGCATGTTGGAGTCCAGCTGGGAAGATCTGGATTTAAACCATGAACGGTTTTGGGTCATGGTGGGTGGAATGTGGTAGTTCCCAAGTGATTTGGTCATCAAAATAGAGGTCATATCTGCCTTTGAATTGTTAATGCCAGTTATTTAAAGTGTGCAGGTTCAGTGATTAAAGGAGTTTCAGAAAATTATAAGTATGAAATTCTAGTATGTCTAATTCATTTTCTAGCATAGATGTTGGATTCTTTAGTTAAAGGTTCATATTATATTTTATAACCCTATAAATGGTTTTTCTATTTATATCTTCTAAGGTTTACAATTCTTAAAGTATAACACTAGGATACAAATTATGTCTCATGCTATATTTACCAGGGTTTGTTCATTTGAGTTTGTTTCTGTATTTATCTTCATTATTTAAACTATGTTTATTGTAAACTAGGTTTTGTTTCAAGTTACTATATAGGTGTTCTTTTGTCCTTGCTTATTCTACTGACATATTCCATTTGTCAGCAGAGGCATGTTTATATTTAAATAGATTAATCTTAGAACGAATATTTAAATACATATATGTATAAACTTACAACCTAGATAAACCAAGCCCTTATCTATAAACTGAACAACTACATATCTATATAAATATATATATACATCAAACATTTTCAAATAAAAATACAATCTATAAGTCTACACTATCAGTTATATAATGGATTTATGAAGCTAATCAATTAAATACAAACTATAAATTAATTCAAGATAAAAACACCGGTAAAGACCTTTGAAGGTCTGTATATTAAATACAAGCTAAATACTAATTCATTTCATTTAAAATGACATCATCTTAATCAAATGAATAGAGAAGTATCGTGACCATTCATTGGGTTCAAGATCAGGTCTTGTTTCATAACTAAAATCTACAATTCTAATAACTAAAATAAACAACATCATCATTACATGTTTAAATCATTAAGTCCTACCTAATACTACTCACGACCATCACATAACGATTATCCAATTAACATTACAACCATTAAAATTAAAACCCTATGTTATCCATTAGTCCCAGTATCAACCTGTGTAGGTTACAAAATACAAGTCGCACGCTTAATAAATAACCATATCATAAAATACATAAACATTAATCTATTACATAACTCTATGGTCTTTCAATATAACGAATTAAGCACCATTTAATTCATACACAGGAAACACTTTCATTTATAAACCATATCAAAATCTCTACACAGTTACAAATAATTACAATGGTGGATATGAATTGAATCCTATGGGCATACAAGCCCAACTCTCGTCTAAATAAAAATACAACTCGTTACATCAAGCACGACAGGATTGAACCCTATGGGTATTGTTTACCAAGGCCATGCGATACATACATTGTATGCGGGCTACATTAATAAACTCGACACTTTTAAATAACAAACAAGTATGCTACAACTAAGGTGTAAGACTTAAGTTCTTCCCCTGCACAGTAATCATAACCATGAACAAATTAAATTAAAACACATAGTCCATTCAAAAGTCAGTCTACAGCGACGAAGGCCATCGTGGGCTTGCACCCATGGATTCTACATAATCCACATTATATTCTAAACCAACGAAATCATATACAGTAATGCAACCATCTGGAGCTTGCACAACCACGTTGGGGAGGCTCATGCCACTCATGACAAGGCCTCAACCCAAATGCTATCAATGTTTACGGCTAAGTAAAACACTTAAATACACAGTCCATAAATGAAGGTGAAATGTCACATTATAACCCACAGTAATAAACCAATAGTGCGGAATAAATTCAGCATACACAATAACTATAATAACCATGGCTAATTTCATAAACTTAGTATTCATATTATGCATAGGAATTCCAAAATCACAAAGTCAAGTATTACATAGTCACGCCTTGGGCTATGACACCATTGCAAGCAATGATGCTGCACGGGCATGAAAGTCCCAAATCCCAAAATACAAATTACCATAACAAATATTTACACCAAGCCTATAAGGGCACTAAGATTCGCTCTACGGCTTAACAACCTTAATAATTATAAAAAAATCCAAGTCTGTTAACACAGGCCCGAAGGTGCATCAAAACACCACAGAGAATCCCCAATCCAAATGATGAAAATGAAATGCATCCAAGCCGAGAGATAACAAGTGTAGGATTATTGACAGTCTTACCTTAAGTGAGATAAAGGGTTGTCTTTCCATCTATAACTTGAATGGAAAGGGAACAAGATGGTGGAGAGATTTAAAACACACCAAGAAAGATGAGCTAAGATAAATACGCTATGATACCTTTCGAAAACGTTTCCAAGAAAAATATATGTCAGAAAGGTTCTTTGACAGGAAAGTGAAAGATTTTCATGAACTACACATGGGATCCATGACTATGGACGTGTTTATTAATAGATTTCTAGATCTGTTGCATTATGTACCATACATCAAAGAATAAAAGGTAAAGATCCAACAGTTCCTAGGATGTCTTCCTCCTAGTTTTCAAAAGAGGATTGTATTCGACATGCCCAAGTCCTTGGATACCACACTGCACAAAGCTAACATCTGTTATGAGCATGGAAAGCTAAGGTAGGAGAAAATCAACCGAAATTGAGACAAGTCTAAGAAATTCTTTGATAGCCGCAAACCTGGTACTAACCCACAACCATACATAAAGCACAATAACAGCTTTCAAGCGAACAAGAACTTTAGTAAATATGGTATGAAGCCTTATGTGCTAGCAGCTAATGTTAACAAGCCAGTAGAATGTGGATCGAGTGCTACACCACTACAGATAAAGTGTTGTAAATGTAGCAGGCCTCATTATGCCCGAGATTGTAAGAACAAGACCAGTGGGGTCTTACACAACTTACAAGGAAAAAAAACTATTGAGGACATAGCTAGAACACCACGGATCTATGCAACATTGGATGGCTGACAGGAATATCATCAAGCTACAATGGTTGAGATAGAAGGTAAGAACTTGAACACTTCTATTTCAATACTTATTGATCTCGGTGCTTCCTGGAGCTATGTTTCACCTAAAATTATTTATGAATGCAAACTAGGCAAAATAAAACATGATAAAGCTTGGTTGGTTTAGTTAGCCACAGGTACGAAACAAAAATTTTCAAAAATTCTTAAAAAGAATGTGAGGTAAACCTCAATGGTTTTCCTACAAAGGTAAACTTGAACATGCTACCTTTAAGATCATACAATGTACTTATTGGCATGGACTAGCTGGAACAACACCATGTCATGCTCGATTCCTTACACAAGTCAATCTTGTGTAATAATAACCAAGGAAACCAAGTGAAGGTTCAGGTCATTTCAAAGAAAGTTTCTGTAAGAAAAATATCTTCCTTACGAGCGAATAAATGCATTAGGAAAGGCTGCGAGTTGTTTGTAGTGAACATCCAAGACATGGAGTCTAATAGAAGACAACGCATAGAAGAATTCATTGTTCTTGAAGACGTCAAGGATGTGTTTCCCAAGGAAATTCTCTTATTACCTTTGAAATGAGACCTAGACTTTTCCATCGAACTGACCCCAAGATCAGTTTCGACTTCCAAAGCCCCTTACCACATGAGTGCACCAGAATTGGTGGAACTCAAACTGCAGTTGGAGGACTTGATAGAGAAAGGGTATATCTGACCCAGTGTGTCCCATTGGGAAGCACCAATATTGTCTGTAAAGAATAAGGATTGTATGATGCGGATTTGCATCGATTACTGTCAATTGAACAAAATGACTGTCAAGAACCATTACCCACTCCCTGGGATTGATGAATTGTTCGATTAGGTGGGAGGAGCCAAAATATTTTCAAATATTGACTTGCAATCCAGGTACCATCAGGTATAGATTCATGACAATGATATTCACAAAACCACCTTTCATACAAGGTACGGGCACTACGAGTTTGTAGTGATGTCGTTCGGGTTGACCAATGCACCCGCGAACTTTATGTGTATGATGACCAGCATATTCAATAGGTATATTGATAAGTTTGTCTTGGTCTTTATAGACGACATACTATTTTATTCGAAGAATAAATAAGAACACGAAGAACACCTTTGCATAGTGTTGGGTCGAATTAATGTCGTTTTAATTCCATTGTAGTAATTTCCCATCCATTTAATTTGTCAATATGAGGTTCATAGGCTTACGAAGTACATGCAAAGTATATGCAGGATTGAAGTGAAATTAAACTAATCTAAACCCCCATGAAACTAAGACTAATCTAATCTAATCCCCCTTAAGCTGAAACACACAATTGCTAATCTAATGCAAGAAGATGAAACACACGGCTGAAAATAAATTGCATAAAATAAAAACAACATATGAAGAGCAACAAGACAACACATGTGAGCTCACATTAACCATAAATCAATCTTAAATTACATCACAAGAATCAATCATAAATCATGAAAGCATCAAACCAAGATTATGAACAAAAGCTAAGAATTCCCTTCTCCATATTACAAAGTCAAGACTAACTTCTACAATCTACTATCTATCTCCGATCTATATCCTATGATTAATCAATATTTAAGATTTAAGATTAATGAAATGAAGAGAGAGCACTCTCTTTTATACATGAAGGAGATAACCATCTCAAAAGGAGAGATCCACTATTCACTCAACCACTCAACTACTTTCCTATTATTACAAGATATGATCCCTTCAAATCCTCCACATGTCTCTCACAAATTCTCCACATGTCTCTCATAAATCCTAAATAGGATATGCCAACCAAATCTTCATGATCTTCTCATTAGAATTAGCTTGCATAATTACCTCCTTGAAAAGGTGGAGGAGATATTCGAGAAGTCTTTTCTTGAATTAATCCTTCACATATTCCTACACATTATCAAGCTCATCCATATTTGAGATATTAGTGAAACATGTTTAATTTCTAATATTTTAATCATAAATTCACTTATAATACTAAAATGAATAAAGTGGAAATAATAAGGTGAAACCCACATATATGTATGGAAATGGTATGATAAAAGGTTAATGGGACGATGACATGTGAGGAATAGTGGAAGATAAAGTGGATGAAAATGTGACATTTTCGAGTCTCAACACATAGTACTACAAGTGTTGAGAGAACACCAGCTTTACACTAAGTTTAGTAAATGTGGTTTTTACAAACCAAAAATACAGTATTTAGGTCACATTATCTCCAAGAAAGGGATGGTTGTGGACCCAGAAAAGATTAAAGCCATAAAGGATTAGCCTACCCCTACTAGTGTCACTAACATCAGGTCCTTTTTGGGATTATCTGGATATTATCGAAAGTTCATTAAGGAATTTCTCAAGAATCTCTTGCCCCATGACCGCTTTACAGAAGAAAGCAAGTAAGTTCTTATGGACCGCTAAGTGTGAAGAAAGTTTTCAAAATCTTAAGAAATTTTTGATGAGCACACCAGTGTTATGAATTGTGTATCCCGATGAGGATTTCGTTGTTTGCACAGATGCAAGTAAGGAAGTACTTGGAGGAGTCCTCTTACAGAACGATCATGCGATATGTTATGAATCACAAAAGTTAAAAGAGCATGAGCGGAATTACCCTACGCACAATCTTGAGTTAGCTTCCATCATCCATGCTACTACCTCATGGGAAGGAACGTCCCTCTGAAGACATACAATATGAGTCTAAAATATTTATTCAATCAACCAGATTTGAATGCAAGGAAAGCCAGGTAGTTGGATTTCCTTAGTTAGTACCACTTCAAAGTAAAGCACATTAAGGGAAGAGAGTATAAGGTTGTCGATGTTTTGAGCTGATAAACTCATATGATATATGAGGTGACTTTGAGTTAAACCGATGCATATTTGTATGAGAGAATTAGAACGGCCAAAAGAGTTGACCTCTTCTATGTGGAAATCCTCAAGGATGTCTAAGAGGACAAGTTGTTTCAACAAAAAAAGAATACAAGGTAGACGAATCTAGATTTCTATGATCCAAGGATCATTTGTATGTTCTAGAAGGAGGGGACCTTTGGTCTAGCATCCTCACAGAATTTCATTGGGCACCCTACTCTGGGCACCCATGATATCAAAAGATGATATCCGCCGTTAAGAAACACTTTTTCTGGTCTAAGTCAAAGGCTGACATTGCAATGTTTATCGTGACATGTCAGCTAGTCAAAGCTGAGCATCAACATCTTGCGAGATTACTGCAACTATTACCCATTTCAAAATGGAAGTGGGAGGTCATTAGTATGGTTTTCATCACCGGTTTACCAAAAATTAAGAAGGAAAATGATTCTATTTTTTTGGTCATCGACAAGTTGTCTAAAGAAGCACACTTCATTCCTGTGAATTCGAACTACAAAGCAGTTCACATTGTTGATATATTCTTGAAGGAGATATTTAGATTGCACGGTATAACCAAGGTAATCATCTAAGATCGAGATGTTAAGTTCCAAGGAAAATTTTGGAGATATTTATTCTCCAGATTGTAGACACATTGAACTTTATCACTGCATATCACCCGCAGACGGATGGGCAGATAGAAAGAGTAAATCGGATTGTTGAGGACATGCTTTGGATGTATGTCATGAATAACCCCTCAAAGTGGGAGGATTACCTGCATCTTGCAGAGTTTGTGTATAACAATGGTTATCAGACTTCCGCCAAGATGAGTCCCTTTGAGGTACTCTATGGACGGAAGCGTAGAACACTAGTTACTTGGAATAGCTTGGTGGATCAGCTCATGTTAGGGCCTGATTTGTTGATGGACTTGGAACAGTTGATTTCCAAGGTCCAAGTGAACCTTAAAGAAGCACAAGACCACCAAAAACCTTACGCAAATTGAAAAAGAAAAGATAAATATTTTCAAATAGGTGATCATGTTTACTTGAAATTAAAATCCAAACGAAGCTCACTGAGCTTGGGTAGGTGCAGTAAGTTAGCACCTAGATTTTGTGGACCTTTTGAAACACTAGCCAAGAAAGGGCCAGTGGCATATGGGCTAGCGTTACCCATGTATGTAAGAGTCCATAATGTTTTCCATGCATCTTTGTTAAAGAAATATGTTTATGATACTAAACATTTTTTTGATTGGTCCCTATTATAGGTGGAACCTGAAGGGGAGTTTTCCCCTGAGCCGACTCATATACTGGACAAGAGAGAGGTACAGCTTCAGAAGTGCACCATAGTCCAATTGAATGTGCAATGGAAGCACTTTGAAGCTGATGAGGATACTTCAGAGAATGAAGCCACCATGAGAAAGGCTTACCCTGCCTTGTTTCATGATGTCATTCTGAGTCCCTATAACACCAGGGATGGTGTTGTTCAAAGCAGGGAGGGATGTAATATCTTGAATTTTGGACCTAACACTTTTATGCATGTGCCTATTGATTATGATTATTATCTTGATGTTTTATTTTTATAATAGGTCGAAGACCCCACTGCATATGAACATGATGGTTTGTTTTATATGTAGGGCGTAAGCAAATTATTGATGATATATATATGCTTCTTTGTGTTGTGCGGGGACTCTGAAGCACATGATTGATGAGATGTTTTTTGTTGAGCGGAAAGCTCTAGAGCACTTGAGTGATTAATGATTTGTGTTAAGCTAGGAGCTCTAAAGCACTTGAGTGATTGATGATTTGTGTTGAGCGAGGAGGTTTGGAGAACGTGAGTACTTACCTTTGTGTTTAGCGAGAAGCTTTAAAACACATGAAAATATAATTGGAAGTGTTGGGCATAAGCCTTGGAGCCTTCCATGATGATGTTGAGCATAAGCTATGGAGCATCATATCCTTGGCCATTGTATCCCTAGGTTTATCGTACAAGTACATCCTAACATTAGTGTTGAATGAAGGGCTATGGAATTGCACTAGGTTGTAACTCCCTGTTAAAGCATTGAGTATGGGCTCTGGTAAGCGCTAGGGGTTACTGAAATTATTTTAATAACTTCCGAGTGAAAACGACTTGAGGAAAATATTGATCTCATCATACTTATTTATAAGTGATTAAATGAAATTTAGAATTTCTATATTCTCATCTAGTATTGAAGAACTACCATGTTATACGAGGGAAATCCAACATGCAATGATGTTCATAGTTACCTAGCCTAGTAGACCTAAATCATCTACCTACTTGACCTTAATGAAGAAGTGTCATTAAGCCTAGGGATCATGGTATATGATGCTCAAAGACAAATGTTAACAAGTGTTATATTATTATGTACTTTATACATGGTATGTATAAAGAGTTAAATATAATTATAATATTAAATATGAAAGAAAGAAAAAAAACCTCCATCCAACTATTAATATGTAAAGATAATAAATAGTCCAAAACCTAAAAAGTCTAATTAAGAACTAGAAGAAAGTTCCTAAGTCAAAATATTAATAATTACCCAAAGTAATTGAAAAGGGTTAAATCAAGACACCAAGGTTTCTTGATTTATTTATCCCTTTACTTGAAAGGTATATCTATAAAGACTCAAGCCAAGGAAAGTCTTGGGGTTCTGATCTATAATTAGAGGAGTCATTTTTCTTCCTGTTTTCTCTCAAGTAATTCTTGGAGAACATTTCTTTGGAAGGAAAAAGGAGAACTGATCCAAACCTAATATACCAGATAGGAACCCTAACTTAGGAGCTCTAAGCTACTTGCATATTGGAGTACAGCTCGAGGGGGTCCATATTTAAACCAGGAATGGTTACAGGTCATGGTTGGGTGGAACGTAGTAGTTCCCAAGTGATTTGGTCATCAAAACATAGGTCAAATATGCCTCTGAATTGTTAATGCTGGTTATTTAAAGTGTGCAGGTTCAACCATTAAAGGAGTTTCAGAAAATTACAGGTATGAAATTCTAGTATGTCTAATTCATTTTCTATTATAGATGTTGGCTACTTTAGTTAAAGGTTCATACTATATTTTCTAACACTATAAATGGTTGTTCTATTTATATCTTCTAAGGTTTACAATTCTTACAGTATAACCCTAGGCTGCAAATTATGTGTCATGTTGTATTTTCCAAGGTTTGTTCATTTGAATTTGTTTCTGTATTTATCTTCATTATTTAAACTATGTTTATTGTAAACTAGGTTTTGTTTCGGGTTACTATATAGTTGTTCTTTTTCCCTTGCTTACTCTACTGACATATTCCATTTTTCAGCAAAGGCATGTTTAGATTTAAATAGATTAATCTTGGAACTAAGATTTAAATACATATATGTATAAACTTACAACCTAGATATACCAAGCCCTTATCTATAAACTGAACAACTACACACACACACACACACACACACACACATCAAACATACTCAAATCATATTACTATCTATAAGTCTACACTATCAGTTATGGAATGGATTTATTAAGCTAATTAATTAAATACAAACTATAAATTAATTCAAGATACCCACACCGGTAAAGACCTTTCAAGGTATGTATATTAAATACAAGCTAAATACTAATTCATTTCATTTAAAATAATATCATCTTAAGAAAATGAACAGAGAAGTATCGTAACCATTCGTTGGGTCTGAGATCGAGTCTCTTTTCATAATTAAAATACACAATTATAATAATTAAAATAAAAAACATCATAATCGCAGGTTTAAATCATTAAGTCCTACCTAATACTGCTCATGACCATCACATAATGATTGTCCAATTAACATTCCAACCACTAAAATAAAAAACCTATGTTATCCAGAGGTCATAGTATCGACCCCTGTGGGTTACAAAATATAAGTCGCAGGCTTAATAAATAACCATAACATAAAATACATAAACAGTAATCAATTAAATAATTCTGCGGTCTTTCCATATAACGAATTAAACACCATTTAATTCATACAGAGGAAACTCTTTCATTTATAAACCATATCAAAATCTATACATAGTTCCAAATTATTAGAATGGTGAACAAGAATCGAATCCCATGGGCATACAAGCCCAACTCTCATCTAAATAAAAATACAACTCTTTACATCAACCACAACATGATTGAATCCTGTGGGTATTGTTTACCAAGGCCAGGCTATATATAATACTTATGCGGGCTACATTAATAAACTAAACACCTTTAAATAACAAATAAGTATGCTAGAACTAAGTCGTAAGACATAAGCTCTTCCCATGCACAGTAATAACTATCACAGCCAAATTAAATTACAACACAGAGTCCATTTAAAAGTCAGTCTACAGCGACGAAGGCCATTGTGGGTTTGCATCCATGGCTCCTACATAATACACATTATATTCTAAACCAATGAAATCATAAACAATAATGCAACCATCTGGAGCTACCGCATCCACCTTGAGGAGGCTCATGCCACTCATGGCAAGGCCTCAACCCAAACACTGCCAATGTTTACGGCTAAGTAAAACAATTAAATACACAGTCCATAAACAAAGCCGAAATGCCACATTATAACCCACAGTAATAAACCAACAGCGCAGCATAAATTCAACACATACACAATAACTATAACAACCATGCCCAATTTCATAAATGAAGTATATATATTATGCACACGAATGCCAAAATTTCAAATTCAAGTATTATACAATCGTGCCTTGGTCTACGGCACCATTGCAAGCAATGGTGCTACCTGTTGATGTATTTGTCACTTTGAAATGTATTCACCTATGTATCTTATGTCTTGTACCCTGATGTTTATTCTGGGATGTGTCTGTAATGTAATTGAGTCATTTCATGCCACGATGTTCCAATCGGGAGGATCTATAATGTAAACAAGTCATGTCAAGTCATTGTGTGTAACCCTCCTATTGATCAAGGGTTAAAGTCCCCGCAATTATGGGGCATTAGGTTTATTAGATTCACCTAGTGAAGTCAGCCCTAGTTGTGTTTATTCAAGTCGGGAATTAGTATAAATAGAGAGCTAGCCTCTCTATTTGACACACACTCACACTCAGTTATAGCACATAGCTGAGAAAGAAGAAGAGACTCGGGCTAGGAAGAAAGAGGTTACTGCTGTTGGGAGATCATCTTACTGTTTTGGGCTTCTCTATTTTGGGGCTGATTCTATCTCTGAGGAAGTTGCGGAGTTTTCTCCATTTATGGTTTCCTCGAGGAAAAACACTGTGTTCATTGTCTATTGTGTTTTATTGTTGTGCTTATTATTCTCTCAGTTAAAGATCCTAATATAATGCTAGCTTAATGTTAAAAATCTAACATGGTATCAGAGCTAACCTAGGAAGAAGACACTGTGCAGCTGCGGGAACTAGGGATTCCTACTTTTTGGATCTCTCTCCATATATTTTCAGCAAAAGAAGGTTGGAATAACTCTCCTCCCTAGGGCACATCTTTCTATTGAAGCAGAATCCAATTCTGAGGTTTTTTAGTTTTGGACCCGACACTGTTGCCGGAAATTAGGGATTTTCACAGAAGTGGAATTTTTCAGTGAGTGTAAGACTGGATTGATATCCTCCCCAAAATCAAAGTTAGGGATCAAAATCAAAGCATTTGTTTGGATATAACTCCAGAAAAGAAAAACCCTAATCTGCTCCTGAACCAACATAGCAGAATTTCAGCTCTAGATTCAGATCTGACATCTTGACCTAGTAAGATCTAAATATTTTGTATTTCCATTTGAGGATCTTAGTTAATATGTCTCATCATACCAATCTTGATGAAAATCTTGAGGGAGATGATAACTTTCAAGCCTAGAAGTATAGGATCTCCCTAGTCCTGGAAGAGAATGAGTTGGACTCCTACATCAATAAGGAGATTCTAGTTCCATAGGGAGATGAGGCTAAGGCCTTACACAAGAAGAAGTTGGTTATGGAAAAGAGGATCATTGCTGATTCAATCAAGGATCACCTCATACCACAGGTGTCCTCCCTAAAGACACCTAAAGCTATGTTTGATTCCCTAGCCAAATTGTTTGAAGGAAAGAACATAAACTAAAAGATGACCTTGGGGAACTAGTTGAAGAATGTGAAGATCGAGAATGCATAAACCGTCCAGTATTACTTTACAAGGGTTTCTCAGATCAAGGAACAATTGGATGCAGTAGATGAAGAAGTGGAGAATGCAGAGATTGTAATGACCACCTTGAATGGTCTCCCTTGGACATGGGACTCTTTCATTCAAGGGATCTGTGCCAGAAAGAAGTTAGTCAAGTTCAGCAGACTGTGGGAAGAATGCTCTCAAGAAGAAGCTCAAATAGCATCTCGAGAAGAGAAGATGGGAAGTGTATATCAAGCTCTCATAGTACAATCCAAGCAAACCAGATATAGCCATCACAGAAGTAAGTAATCTAATAAGAGGAATAACTTTAGAAAGCCTAGAGATAAGTCTAAGTTCATCTGCTATATATGTGATGAAAGAGGACACTTTGCTAGAGATTGTCCTAAGAACAAAAGTAGCTCTCACGAGAAGAAGGGAAACAAGAGAAGACATCATGCTCATGCTGCAGAGCATGATGAACCTTCCACAAAGAGAAACAGACAAGACAGTGATGATTCTTCAAGTGATGAAGAATATGTTCGGATTTCCTCTCTTATGGGAACTATCACACATGACAGTAATGATTGGATTATAGACAATGGTGCTTCCAAGAACATGACAGGATTCAAGGAATCCTTTGTGAATTTATCTAAACATGAATCACCTCACAAGGTGAAAATTGGAGATGACTACCAGTCTCCAATAAAAGGTAGTGGAAAATCCTCCTATAATCTAGACTCTGGAAAGTCTATGAAGATGAAAGATGTGTTTTTTGTAGCCGGACTAAAGAAGAACCTCCTCTACATATCTTCATTAGATGTGAAAGGAATTAGGGTTGCATTTGTAGATGGCCAAGTCCTTATGTGGTCAAAAGGAAAGTCTTTCTATGATGCAGTAGTGATTGGAGAACAAGAAGGAGGACTATAAAAATTGAAGGGCCAACCAGAACAAGCTTTGGTTCATGACTCAGTAGAACCAAATGATCTTTGGCATAGAAAACTTGCACATTTGCATTACAAAGCACTACCACTTGCAAGTAAAGCTGTTGAAGGCCTCCGAGAAATGTAGACAAAACATGAAGGTGTATGCAAAGGATGTGCAAAAGGGAAGAACACAAAGAAGGAATTTCCAAGTAGTGAGAGCAAGGAAAAATGAATCTTGGAAATCATCCACTACGATGCATGTGGTCCATTGTCATCCAATTCACTATGTGAGTATGCATACATGTTTCTTTTATTTATGATTTTTCTAGGAAGACATGGATATACTTCATGAAGAACAAATATGAAGTATTCAGCAAGTTTAAGGAATTCAAAGCCTTGATCAAGAACAAAACTGAAAAGAAGATCAAGACTTTTCGATCAGATAATGGCGGAGAATTCACATCAAATGAATTCAAAGAGTTGTGCAAAGACACAGGGATTAAGAGGGAGTTGTCAACTCCATATAATCCAAAATAGAATGGAATTGCAAAAAGGAAGACTAGGACTATCATGGAAGCTGTAAGAGCAATGCTTCATAATTAAGATCTTCCTATGCATCTTTGGGCAGAAGCTGCCAGAACATTGATGTATGTACAGAACCGTACTCCACACAGAGTACTCAAGAACAAGACTCCTAAAGAAGTCTTCTTTAGCAAGAAACCAGAATTCAGCCATCTCAGAATATTAGGTTGTCCTGTGTACATACACATTTCGAAAGAAAAGAGGATGAAGTTAGATCCTTCAGGAAAGAAGGGTATATTTGTGGGATACTTTGAAAGCTCGAAGGCCTACAAAATATACTTCCCAGGGTTCAAGAAGATTGACATCAGCATAGATGTAACATTTGATGAAGATTCAGCCTACATCAAATCCAGGAAGAAACCAACTGAAGAGCCTGAAGAAACAAGAGAACCTAGAATTCATGACACAATCATGAACGAAGAAATTCAAGAAGAAGATCGAGAATTTGAAGAACCTCAAGAACCTGTAGATCCACCTCTGGAGAAGAATCCTCATAAGAGGAAACCTGCTTGGGTATGTGAAATTATCCAAGGTGCAGAAAGATATGGAGCTTCAGAAGAAACACTGAGAGGAAGAAAGAGAACTAGATCTTGCTCTAGTTACATAGCCTTACTATATGACATTATTGATAAAGAACATTCCAACTATGAAGAAGTGGCATAACGAAAATAATGGAAGGATGCTATGATCAAAGAGTATCAATCGATCATGAAGAATGATGCTTGGGATGTTGTCCCAAGACCAGAAGGGATGTCCATTGTAACTTCCAAATGGATCTACAAGATCAAGCATGCTACAAATGGTAGCATCGAGAAATATAAAGCAAGATTCGTGGCTAGTGGTTTCTCTCAGAAAGAAGGAATACATTACGAAGAAATCTTTGCACCTATAACTAGATACACTTCCATCAGATCAGTACTTGCTCTAGCTATAGTGATGAAATGGAAGATACACCAGATGAATGTCAAGACTGATTTCTTTAATGGTGTAGTAGAAGAGGAAGTGTATGTGGAACATCCACTCGGTTTTGAGACACATGACAGGGAGTCTCATGTGTGCAGATTGAAGAAATCCTTGTACGGTTTGAAACAGAAACCCAAGACATGGTATGGCAGAATTGATGATTTCCTATCTAGTGTGGGCTTTACCAAGAGTAAAGAAAATTCCAACCTTTACTACAAGGTTGAAGATGACAACCAATTGATACTCCTGTTGTATGTGGATGATCCGTTTGTAACAGGTATGAATGGGTTGATTGCTGACACGAAGAGGAAATTTGCTATTGAGTTTGAAATGAAGGACTTGGGTATGATGCACTATTTCTTAGGCATGGAGGTGTGGCAGAATGTGGATGGAGACTTCCTTGGACAAGGGAAGTATTCAGTAGAGATTCTAAAGAGATTCGGGATGATGGACTGCAAGTCCATAACCACACCTATGGCATCGAACCCGAAACTATTGAGTGATGCTTCATCATAAGCAGTTGATGATACGATGTATCATCAGATGATTGGGTCCTTGATGTACATGATGAACACAAGACCAAATATTTGCTTTGCTATGAACACCTTGAGCCAGTTTTTGACAGATCCAAGACATGTTCAGTTGATTGCTACAAAGCATATTCTGAGGTACCTGAAGGGTATATTTGATTATGGGCTCAAGTACGAGTAAAATTAGAAGATTAACCTAGATGGTTATGTTGATTTAGATTGGGAAAAAAGTGCCATTGATTGGAAGATAACTTCAGGATGGTTCTTCAGTATGGGATCAGGTGTGATTTCTTGGTTTAATAGGAAGAAATCCTGTGTGGCATTGAGTACAACTGAAGCAGAGTATGTTGCAGCTTGTTCAGCTAGTTGTGAGGCAGTATGGCTGACGAAGCTACTGTCTGATTTATTTGATCTCCAAACGGATGCTACTTGTATATATTGTGACAACCAAAGTTGTGTGAAGTTCTTAGAGAACCCAGTGTTCCATGACAAGTTGAAGCAAATCGAGATCAAGTATCACTATATCAGGGATATGGTGCAGAGAGGAGCAGTGAAGCTCCAGTATGTCATGATGGATGAACAGATAGTTGATGTATTAATGAATCCATTGGATAGAGTGAAGTTTGAGTACTTCAGGGAGAATCTTGGTGTTCTCCAGATCGAGGTTCCCTCCAAGGGGAAATGATGAGACCCAGAGCCATTATCACATGGGAGAGGATTAAGTTCCTTCCATGGTCATATGTACGGGTTGAGACATTCTGTCATGGTGAGAGGATTTAGGTTCCTTCCATGTCAGATGTGAGTGTTGAGCCATTCTCATATGACTGTAGGATTGGTTCCTGCATGATCAGATGTAAGGGCTGAATGCCATTCTTTGAATGCAGGCACCTGGTCAGTTACCAGGAATACTCATTCTAGGATTGAGGGTCATTCTGATATGACTGTGGGATGTACTCTTACATGATTAGATGTGAGCACATGGACATTCTGATGTGGTTGAGGGATATATCCCACTTGATCAAATATAAGGGTTGATGCCATTCTCTAGGAGAATGGAGGCACCTGGTTAGTTACCAGGAATCCTTAGTATGGGACTGAGAGCCCTTTCGATGCAATGTGTTTACACATGGTCGAATGTAAGTGTAGAGCCTTTTTGACAGGATGAGGCCAGATGTAACTGTTGAGCCATTCTGGCGCGATGTGTTTACACATGGTCAGATGTGAGTGTTGTTCCTTTCCGACAAGATGGGGTCAGATGTAAGTGCAAATCCTTTCTGACAAGATGAGATTGGAGGTAAGCGCTGAGCCATTCTGGTGCGATGTGTTTACACATGGTCAGATGTGAGTGTTGGGCCTTTCTGACATGATGAGGTAAGATGTGAGTGCTGGGCGTGCCTTTTTGACAAGATGAGGTCAGATGTAAGAGCTCGGTGGGTCGTTCTGACTTAGGGTCAAATATAAGTGTTGAAGACCTACATGAAGGGTAGGTGTACAACCAGCATGAAAAAGGGTTGGCTCTGTAGAACTTCCTGTAAAGAGAAGAATTGAGATAGCACCATTTTGAGATAGCATGTGATGATGATCCAGAATTGATGATGATCTAGATCAAGTGATGATCCAGATGTGATGATGGTCCAGACTTGATGATGATCCAGATCAAGTGATGATCCAGATGTGATGATGATCCAACAGTGATGATCTAGATCAAGTGATGATCCAGATGTGATGATGGTCCATACTTGATGATGATCCAGATCAAGTGATGATCCAGATGTGATGATGATCCAGCAGTGATGATCTAGATCAAGTGATGATCCAGATGTGATGATGATCCAGCAGTGATGATCTAGTAGTGATGATGATCCTGATCTTGAGACATAGAAGACTTGAAGAAGAAGATGACTTAGAAGAAGACTTCAATACTCGAAGACGAAGAAGACAAGGAAGACTTGAAGATGAAGATGATGAGATGATCCATTCAATACAGAGAAGAAGACTAGTGCTGAAAATTGTATCGAAACAATACCTTCCTAGTTAAGAGGGAGTGTTGATGTATTTGTAACTTCGGAATGTATTCACCTATGTATCTAATGTCTTATACCCCGATGTTTATTCTGGGATGTGTCTGTAATGTAATTGAGTCATGTCATGCCCTCATGTTACGATCGGGAGGATCTATAATGTAAACAAGTCATGTCAAGTCATTGTGGGTAGCCCTCCTATTGATCAAGGGTTAAAGTCCCTGCAGTTCCAGGGCACTAGGGTTATTAGACTCACCTAGTGAATTTGGCCCTAGTTAGGTTTATTCAAGTCAGGAATTAGTATAAATAGAAAGCTAGCCTCTCTATTTGACACACACTCACTCACACTCAGTTGTAGTGCATAACAGAGAAATAAGAAGACAGTGGGGCTAGGAAGAAAGAGGTTACTGTCGTCAGGAGATCATCTTATTGTTTTGGGATTTTCTATTTTGGTGTTGATTCTATCCCTGAGGAAGTTGTGGGGTTTTCTCCATTTATGGTTTCCCCGAGGAAAAACGTTGTGTTCATTGTCTCTTGTGTTTGATTGTTGTGTTGGTTATTCTCTCAGTTAAAGATCCTAATATAATGCTAGCTTAATGTTAAAAATATAACACTACAAAGGAATGAAAGCCCCAAATCCAAAAATACAAATTACCATAACAAATATTTACACCAAGCCTGTAAGGGCACTAAGATTCGCTCCATGACTTAACAGCCTTAATAATTATAAAAAAATGTAAGTCTGTTAACATAGGCCCGAAGGCGCATCAAACCCCCACAAAGAAGCCCCAAACCAAACGACCAAAATGAAATGCAGCCAGTCAGAGATATATCAAGTGTAGGATTGTTGATAGGCTTACCTTACGCCTTGGCATCACCTATGAACCAGCAACGAAGCTTTGAGCTAGGCTGCTCTTCGTCGACTCGGTCACCTACAAACACCCAAGGAAAATATGGATGAGGAGTATGAACTGTGGAGACACGAAAACAATATCAAATGCTATCATGAAACTCACAGATCTTACCTATGTAAAACCAACAGTCGCCTCCATTTTCCCCTGCACAGAGCCAAGACCAAACCCCAAACAACCAAGTGAAATGACAAGTCCATCATGATCCAAGACCTAAGCTTAGGATGCCATGAAAACCAAGGTGCATTAATGGCACCAGCTCGTATCCATTATTAAGGCCAAAACCCACTTTGCCATAGTTTGGTATCATTGCATTAACAATAGTCTTCATCCCCATGTAAGGCTTAAACCCCTTAACATATGGTTCAAACCTTATATTATAATTGCACCGCCACAAATCATATTACAATGTAATTGATGGTGTACTATTTAGGCTAGGTAATATATGCGCCAACGCAAAGTTTTTACACCAGGTGCAAAGTAGAACATAGGATATATATCATTAGACTTAGGATCAAGGATTAATATTGTACATGTCCACTATGATTAATGCTTAGTAACCATGGCATATGGAATATGCCATCATATCAATGCTAATATAAAATCCAAGTCTAATCCTAAGCCAAGTTATAGCCTACAAATAGAAACAGTAGGTTATGTAGTGTTTTGATAAAGTAAAAACATGAATTATAAATATATTGATTAGTAGAGATAACATAGATAAATTATCTATGTTAAATAAATGAATGTAAATAGAGTTTACCTTGATAACAAGCTTTGTCAATAAAGGACCATAGTAACAAATAGTAGGTATTCTAATAACCACAATGTTTAGCGCTCTTTAAATTCTCCGTCCCTAAGTATAATCTGCATACAAGATAAAAAAAGGTGCCTTAGTTCGAATAACTAAGCCTGCTATCCAAGTGAATAATTTTACATTTCAGACCGCCATGGGAGAATAAGTCCTGCCACTCCGCCCACTTTGTTTCCACAAACAAAGTTAAGTTAGGACTTTATAAATAACAAGGAAGAAAATGAAGAAAGAACAAAGCATATATACAAGTAACGATACATATGCAACAAAAGTATAATCATAAGGACTAAGAAGTAAACAGTAATACAACATCCCAATTAAAATACAACAATAAGTATGATAGAAAAAACAATGATAGAACATAAGAACAACTTACAACCAAGCAATGGTTCAACTAGTGTACGTTATATTCCGCAAGTATAATAATGTTTTGTTTAGGTAGTTTTTAGTAGCCTTTATATTTTTTTTTCAATTTTTGGGGACATTACAAGTGGTATCAGAGCCCAGTTTCAATACTAATATACCTATGGGTGCACCAACCATTTACTGCAAGGAAAATAAAGTATGATTTTAAATTTGTTACTAACAGGAAATTTTTATGTTATTTAAATTTTTGAAATTTCAGGAAACTTTGACTGAACAGTTCAGTTTATGAACATTGAGGAAGATAACAGCTAGGAAGGAAAAATGAACACCCCCACCCAAGAAGCAAAACTGGTGGTGGAGCTAAATTTTGATATTTTGAAGACTATACACAGGCTTCAAGCAGAATTGCAAAGTCTCAGAGAAGATAGTCTGAACGAAATAAAAGAACAACAAGCTATAAATGAAGCATTACTAAGAAATATGATAGGAGGAAGCATGCAAGTAAGCCTACCCAGTCCACAAACAAATCCAAAAGGGAACCTTACCATAAATGGTCCAAAATCCCAAGAGGAGAAGAAAAAGAGGAACATACCCCTAAAGCCTTGAAAGGAGATCATCACAGTCCTTCCAGTGATGACTCTCTTTCTCCCCGAAGAAATAAACACAAAAGCAATGACATTCTTCAGGGAAAGTTTAGAAAAATAAGAACCCCAACCTATGAAGGTGAAGTAAACACTGGGGAGAAGGCTAAAGAGTGGCTACTAGGCATGAGAAAATATTTTCAGGTTCATAATTACTCAAGTGAGATGAAGGCTCTTCTTTCCATCTATAACTTGAATGGAAAGGAAGAAAGATGGTGGAGAGATTTAAAACACACCAAGAAAGATTAAGTAAGAGAAATATGCTGGGATACCTTCCAAAAACTTTTCCAAGAAAAATATATGTCGGAAAGGTTCTTCAACAGGAAAGTGAAAGAGTTTCACAAACTACACGTGGGATCCATGACCATGGATGCGTTTATTAATAGATTTCTAGATCTATTGCATTATGTACCATACATCAAAGAAGAAAAGGTAAAGATCCAGCAGTTCCTAGGATGTCTTCCTCCCATTTTTTGGTACAAG
Source organism: Pseudotsuga menziesii (assembly GCA_001517045.1). NCBI lineage: Eukaryota > Viridiplantae > Streptophyta > Pinopsida > Pinales > Pinaceae > Pseudotsuga > Pseudotsuga menziesii. The sequence continues at coordinate 36,459 of LPNX010616191.1, forward strand.
ATTGAATTTGACATGCCTAAGACCTTGGATACCACACTGCACAAAGCTAGGCTCTGTTATGCGCATGGACAACTAAGGCATGAGAACATTGACTAAAATAGAGACAAGTCTAAGAACTTCTTTGATAACTGAAAACCTGGGTCTAACCCAAAGCCATATAGAAATCAAAACAACAACTTCCAAGTGAACAAGAACTTTAATAAATCTGGTACGAATCCTTATGTACCAGCAACTAATGTTAACAAGTGAGTAGCAAGTGGAGCCATTGCTACCCCGCTACATATCAAGTGTTGGAAATGGAGCGGGCCTCATTATGCCTGTGATTGTAAGAAAAATACCAGTAGGGTATTGCACAACTTCTGAGAATAACCAACTGTTGAGGACATAGATAGAACACCGTGGATCTATGCATCATTAGATGGCCGATGTGAAGATCATCAAGCTACAATGGTTGAGATAGAAGGTAAGATCTTGAACACTTCTATTTCAATACTTATTGATCTCAGTGCTTTCCAGAGCTATGTTTTTCCTAGAATTGTCGATGAATGCAAACTAGGAAAAGTAAAACATGATAAAACTTGGCTGGTTCAGTTAGCCACATGTACGAAACAAAAAGTTTTGGAAATTGTTAAAGAATGTGAGGTAAACCTGAATGGTTTTCCTACGAAGGTAAACCTGAACATCCTACCTTTAGGATCGTACGATGTACTTATCGGCATGGACTGGATGGAATAGCACCATGTCATGCTCGATTTCTTACACAAGTAAATATTGTGTACTGATAGCGAAGGGAACCAAGTGAAGGTTCAAGGAATTCCAAGGAAAGTTTACGTAAGACAAATATTTTCCTTACAAGTGAATAAATGCGTTAGGAAAGGCCGAAAATTGTTTGCAATGAACATTAGAGAGATAGAGTCTGATATAAGACAATGCATAGAAGACTTTCCCATTCTTGAAGAATCCAAGGATGTGTTTTCTGAGGAAATCCCCAGATTACCTCCGAAATGAGACCTAGACTTTTCTATCGAACTAACCTCAGGATCAGTTTCAGCTTCCAAATCCCCTTACCACATGAGTGCACCAGAATTGGTGGAACTCAAACTGCAGTTAGAGGAGTTGATAAAGAAAGGGTATATCCCGTATTGTCCCCTTGGGAGGCACCAGTATTGTTGATAAAGGAGAAGGATGCTACAATGTGGATGTGCATTGATTACCATCAACTGAACAAAATGACTATCAAGAACCGTTACCGACTCCCCAGGATTGATGACTTGTTTGATCAGGTGGGAGGAGCCAAAATATTTTCAAATATTCACTTGTGATCTGGGTACCAATAGGTATGGATTCACGATGAGGATATTCACAAAACCACATTTCGTATAAAGTATGGGCACTACAGTTTTGTAGTGATGTAGTTCGGGTTGACCAATGCACCCGCGAACTTTATGTGTGTGATGAGCTACATATTCAGTATTGATTTGGATAATTTTTTCTTGGTCTTTATACATGACATACTACTTTATTCGGAGAATAAAGAAGAAAACTAAGAACACCTATGCATAGTACTACAAGTGTTGAGAGAACACCATCTTTACGCTAAGTTTAGTAAATGTGATTTTTACAAACCATAGATACAGTATTTAGGTCACATTATCTCTGAGACAGGGATAGCTATGGAATCAAAAAATATTAAATCCATAAAGGATTGGCCTACCCCTACTAGTCTCACTAACATTAGGTCCTTTTTGGGATTATCCGGATATTATTGAAAGTTCATTGAGAAATTATCAAGTGTCGCTTGCCCCATGACTACTTTGCAGAAGAAAGCAAGTATTTTCTTATGGACCTCTAAGTGTGAAGAAATTTTTCAAAATATTAGGCAGTTTTTGATGACCACACCGGTGTTATGAATTGCGGATCCCGATGGGTATTTCATTGTTTGCACATATGCAAGCAAGGAAAGACTTGGAGGAGTCCTCTTATAGAACTATCATGTGATCTTTTATGAAACGAGGATGTTAAAAGAGCATGAGTAGAATTTCCCTATGAATGATCTTGAGTTAGCTGCAATCATCCATGCTTTGAGGATGTAGAGGCACTACCTCATGGGAAGGAAGTTCCCTCTGAAGACAGACAATATGAGTCTGAAATATTTATTCGATCAACCGAATCTGAATGCAAGGCAAGCCAGGTGGTTGGCTTTCCTTAGTGAGTACCACTTCAAGCTAAAGCACATTAAGGGCAGAGAGAATAAGGTTTCTGACGCTTTGAGCCAAAGAAATCATATGATATATGAGGTGATTTTGGGTCAAACCAATGTAGATTTTCATAAGAGGATTAGAGTAGTCGACAGAGTTGACCCATTTTATGTGGAAATCCTCAAGAAAGTCCAAGAGGATAAGTTGTTTCAACAAAAAATAGAATACAAGGTCGATGAATCCGGACTACTATGGTCCAAGGATCGTTTGTATGTTCCAAAAGGAGGGGACCTTCGGTCGAAGATCTTCATGAAATTTCATTGGGCACCCTACTCCAAGGACTCGGGATATCAAAAGATGATACCCACTGTCAAGAAACACTTTTTCTGGCCTAAGTCAAAGGCTGACATTGCAATGTTTATTGCGAAATGTCAGGAATGTTAGCTAGTCAAAGCTAAGCATCAGCATCCCACATGATTTTTGCAGCCATTACCCATTCTGGAATGGAAGTGGGAGGTCATTAGTATGGATTTCATCACCGATTTACCGAAAAGTAAGAAGAAAAATGATTCTATTTTTTTGTTCATCGACAAGTTGTCAAAAGTAGCACACTTCATTCCTGTGAAGTTGACCTACAAAGTAGTGAACATTGCTAATATATTCTTCAAGGAGATATTTAGATTGCACGGGATACCCAAGGAAATCATCTCAGATTGAGATGTTAAGTTTACAGGAAAAATTTGGAGATCATTATTCTCCATATTGGAGACACAGTTGAACTTTAGCACTGCATATCACCCATAGATAGACGAACAGACAAAAACAGTAAACCAGATTTTTGAGGACATGCTTCTAATGTATGTCATGAACAACCCCAAGTAGTGGGAGGATTACCTGCATCTTGTAGAGTTTGCGTATAACGATGGTTATCAAAATTCTGCCAATATTATTCCCCTTGAGGTACTCTATGGACGAAAGTGTAGAACACTGGTTACTTGGGATATCCCGATGGATCGGCTCATGTTAGGGCCTGATTTGTTGATGGACTTGGAATAGTTGGTTACCAAGGTCCAGGTGAACCTTAGAGAAGCACAAGACCACCAAAAAATTTACGCGGATCAAAAAAGAAAAGATAAATATTTTCAAATAGGTGATCATGTTTACTTGAAAGTAAAATCCAAATGAAGCTCATTGAGCTTGGGTAGGTGCGGTAAGTTAGCACCTAGATTTTGTGTACCTTTTCAAATACTGGCCAAGAAAGGGCCAGTGGCATATGTGCTATCGTTACTTGTGCATGTAAGAGTCCACAATGTTTTCCATGCATCTTTGTTAAAGAAATATGTTTATGATACTAAAAATGTTGTTGATTGGTCCCTATTACATGTAACACCCTGGTTTTGACCCCGTTGCATTAGATGTATATGATGTATATATTGTAAGTAATCATGGTGCGAAGCTAAGGGATAAGGCCCCACCATCAATTGGTTATGCTATGTTTCGGATTGAAATTGTCACCGATGATATATTGGGGCATGCGACATACCTATTGAGTTTTGGCATCATGTAAATATGCATCTTTAATTAAATGAACCCCAGCCAACTACGTTCACATCAAGTAAATTGAGAAGGGGTATGATTTTAACAAGGATAAGGGTGGGGGAATGTCAAACCTCGATCCATGAGATAAAATCCATGTGTCACCACCCTGTTTTGATTTTTCCATCTTTCCTTGTTTTATCCAACCACCACCATTAAAAAAAATTGCTGCTGTTAGTTGGGGCAGTTATGGTTGGGAGTGGAGTGTGGCAGGACTGTCAGTCCTTTCCCACATGCACACTCCACCAGCGTCGTTGACCTCATGATGGCAAGGAAAAACCATCGCCATCACTTCAGCAGACACTCCACTCTCTCCATGACGGTGCTGAAACACTCATGCACTTCCGACTACTACGTATCCTCTCCATTGTCTGTTCATCCTCACATAGGGACGGTGGTCTGTTCATTTTTCTCATGCACAGGCTTCTTTCCTATTTGGTTTCATGCAGCCAAGAGGGAGGAGCCGTCTCCACTATCATTCACATTTTCCACATAGAGGAATTGGGTGTGTTTCAATCGATATTTGGGATTTCGTGTGAATCTTCTCTCACGCACTGGGTTCTGCGTTGTTGTTACTCATGTAGCAAGCTAGGAGCCGTTCGATCACTATCACCCACAATTTTCTTGTGGGGAGTCATTTTTATGCTCAAAGGCTATGTGTAAGTCTTCCTTACCGAATTGTGGCTTGTGCATATGTTATTCCCTCTATATTTTGGGGTCTGTTGCAAGTTTCCCTCATGCACAGGTTGGGAGTCTGTATCTTCTTCCCCAGTGTGGCCTATGTAAGTCTTGTCCACTTGCTTCGTTGCCCAGGACGGACTGTTGTTCCCCCATGTTGTGAATTGTGTTTACTGATACGTTTTGGGACTATTGTAATGCATTTGGGAGTCGTTTTGGCCACAATAGGGCTAGGAACAACTCAGGGGTCATGTTCCCTATTTAGGTTGTAACTGCTGATTAATTGCATGTCTGCAATGGTTGGTCTTCGGATTGTGTTGGGAGCAGGGATGGGGGCTTGGTTTGCTTGATAAACCTGGTGTGTTTGGAAACCACGCAGATAGAGCTAGAGGGTTGGATTTCTTCTCCACAACCCTTGAATAGCATTGGAAGGGAAGTCAGGGCCCAAGGGACTGTGTAGCAGAGAAGGGACTGATTCCTTTTGTTGGGTGTGTGTGGGTGTCTTAGAAGTCATGCTAGTTCTAGTGTAGGTGTCCCTAGCTCTGTAATGAGCTTACCAGCTTAGCATTTATCCTTTCCCAACTCTTGGATGGCCTGATAAACCTGACCATGTTGGCTTGGCTGTCTTGTTGATGGCCTGATAAACCCAACTGTGTTGGCTTGGTTGTGTTTTGTGTATCCTTGGCTATGTGTAAGACTACTTGTTCTTTATTCCTTGGAGAATCATGCCCAACTTGGGGGTGGCAGTGTTGCTGAGAGATTAAGGAGCACGCTGGCCTATGGTTGGGTGGAACGTTGTAGCGACGTAGCTGGTTGCGAAATGAATTCTTCAGAAGATAAGTAATATTGTCTATTTTACTTCTGCAATCATATTTTCTGCTAATGAATGTGATGAACATGTAGAATGCTTGTATAAATGTATGTTTGCTTCCGTTGTATGATAAATGATCATGTATGCATGTTCTAGTTCAAATCATTTTGTTTCAACATTTCTGCATTTTATGAATGCACATGTTCATGGGGTTGGTTTCCCGGATGGTTAATGCCATGGTAGCGTCCTCTTCGCCGATCGGAGGGTACAGGACATTACAGTGTGGTATCAGAGCTCATGTTGCAGCATGGGCCTGAATGGACCACAATGATGTAGTGACAGAAGCAACATTTCTTTCTTCCCAACAAAGATCAAAATTTGATGACAAAAAAATTCCACAAATTTGTCTAAGTGTTTCAACTGTCGGTTCATCGGAACACTTCACGGGAAGGATTTTCAATGTAGCAGAGAGCTAGGAGGAAGCATACCCGACAGGGGACAGTTGGAAGGAAAATTGCAGAAAATTTTCTAAGAGTTCAATGTCCATTGACGGAAAAAGTTGATTAAGCGCCCGCCGTTGCAGATGGCTAGAAAACTATGCGTCCGACGGGTAAGGCCTCCGACCGCCGACGCCGTCAAGAAAGTTTAAATTTTTTTTCTAAGGCCCAAAATCATCGGCCATTGGAAGCAGAAAGTGGTTCGTGCACCGCTGTTTCGGAAGCCTAGAGCACTAGTCTTCTGACGAGAAGATACCACCGATACCGATCAGGTTATGCCTCAGCAGATTGGGTTGCCAATCAGAAGAAGATCGAACATGATGGGCCACCGTTGCGGCTGCTGATGGAATTATTTTGCCGAAGAAAAAGAAGAGAATTGAGTTGATTAAGGGGTGAAAAGGAAGATAAAGGGAAAATTTCAAAAATTTCTCTAAGTCCTGGAATCGTCGGCCATCGGCGATGGTTAGTTGAACACATTGCCGACACCTAGTCAATTCATTTGACGAGGATCTACATCGAATGAAGTTAGTGGATTGAATGCCCGCTGTTGTGGCTGTCTAATGGACTATCCTTTTGAAGGATAGAGGCTTCGACCACCGATAATGGATAGAGCTTACGACAGTCGATGAGTTTATGGTCCACGAAACCCGCAGTGATATTTCTTTCCGTCGTTGTCGCTACTCAAGCAACTGTGCACTCAATGAACAATGGAGGAAGTTAGTTATGTTGACCGCCGAAACATCGGAATGTTAGTTGGGATGAGACCCGATCCTGTACAAGGAAAATTTTGAGTTTTCCATGGGATTTCCCAGCAGGGAAAGGCCCCTTGACCCCTGTCACCCCCTCAGATAGACGTTCTTTGATGAAGAAAATCTTGTGTTTGGGCAAATTGTTATTTTATGGTTTTTCTAGGAGAAGGTAAGTAATTCTGATTTATATCAATGTTATGCATCTAACAGTTGTGTTACTAACACATTTATAGAATCATAATCACCTTCAAGAGCAGTATTCTAGGTAGTGCAGTTTGATAAGTAAGTTGCGGTTCAATTATGAGAACCCATGATGGATATGATGCTCGGGATTCCTATGAGCGCGCGCGAGATGCCATGGGAGAAAATGTCCATAATGGGAATGATGACATTGAGTCCAATGGAAGGAGATTCCAAGAGACACCGTCAGATGTTGCAGCCACCATGAGAATCTTGATCAAAGCCCAGGAAGAGCAGCATCAGTTGAATGCTGCAATGTTGCAGAGTTTGATAGACTTGCAAAGAATGATAGACTCTAGATGAGGTACAACAAGACCAGAAGGCAGTAAGAGTAGTACTAGGAGAAGGAGAAGAAATTCTAGTGGATCATCTCATTCTGAAGAATCCAGTGGGGATTCAAGTTCTTCTTCTCATAAAAGAAAAAGAAAGAGACACCATAGGGACCGCTCTCAAGATGAATTTAAGAAATCTAAACCTCCTACATTTGATGGTGAGGTAAAGACTGGAAAAGAGGCTGACGCTTGGCTTCTTGGAATAAAGAAGTACTTTCAAGTGCATGACTATTCGGGAAACATGAAGGCAAGAGTTGCCATATTCAATCTGAATGGAAGGGCATCCATTTGGTGGGAACACTTCAAGCAAGTAAACAGGATCAGTGAAAGGAGACTTAAGTGGAAACAGTTCAAGAAGTATTTCAAGCAGAAATACCTCTTTGATAGGTATTATGATGACAAGATTAAGGAGTTCCACGAGCTGAGATTGGGACAACAAACCATGGAAGAGTATGCAGATAAGTTTTTGGAGTTGTTGAGGTATGTCTGGTACATCATAGATGAAAAAGTGAAGGTCCAGTGTTTTTTGAGTGGATTGCCTCAGTCTTACAAAGATAGAATTGAGTTTTATGAACCTAGAACTCTTGAAGAAGTAATAAGGAAGGCTAAGAATTGCTATGAGCAAAGAAAAGGTAAGTTGAATTACCATAAGGCATGGAAGGACAAGAAGAATGAGAAGTTTGACCAAAGAAAGAAAGGTTTCAAACCTTCTAACTTCAGGAATTAGTAGAAGCAGCCATCCCAAGCTGCGAGTAAACCAGTTGGAATGACAGGAGAAAATACTAAGGATCCACAACATAATAGAGGGCCACTTATATGTTGGAAATGTGGAGGACCCCACATGTGCATGAATCGTCCACTCGATAATGAGAGTGTAAGGCCAGCTTATAACATTCAAGAAGCAGAAACAGTGGGTCAAGTAGCAAGGGTAGTCCCTAGGATTTATGCAGCACTGGAGGACTACCAAGCTGATCACCAATCAACTATGGTTGAAGTAGAAGGTAAGATTGTTGAGCAATCTGTTTCTATTTTAATTGACCCTGGTTCTACTCACAGTTACATTACTCCTAGAGTAGTGGAGATTTGTGCTTTTAGGAAGGTAAAGCATAGGAAACCTTTGTTAGTCTAGCTAGCCACTGGAACTAAGAGAAAGGTTAGTGAAGTGGTGGAGAAATGTCCATTGGTCATGGATAGATCGGTCACTTGTGTAGATCTGAATGTTCTACCGCTTGGTTCCTATGATGTTCTCATTGGAATGGATTGGTTAGAAGGTCATAGGGTGAAGCTCGATTGCTACAATAAGACTTTCGAATGCATGAATGAAAAAGGGAACCTAGTACTTGTGAAAGGTATTCCAAAGGTGATTTCAGTACGACAGGTTTCAACAATGCAGTTAAAGAAGTTCTGTAGGAAAGGTTGCCAATTGTATACAGCTCACATTTTGGAGACATCGGGAGATGAAACTCCTAGGTTGGAGGACTATCAGGTGTTACAGGAATTCCAAGATGTGTTTCCTGATGAGATTCTAGGGCTTCCTCCAAAGCGGGACAATGAATTCACTATTGAACTTGTTCTAGGAGCAGCACCAGTGTCCAAGGAACCCTACAGGATGAGTACACCGGAGATGCTAGAATTGAAGATGCAACTGCAAGAGTTGTTGGAAAAGAAGTATATCTGACCAAGTGTGTCTCCTTGGGGAGCACCAGTTTTGTTTGTAAATAAGAAAGATGGTACACTCAGGTTATGTATTGATTACAAACAGTTGAACAAGGTTACTATGAAGAATAAATATCCTTTGCCTAGGATTGATGACCTCTTTGATCAAATGAGAGGAGCAAAGGTATTTTCCAATAATTACTTGAGGTCTGGTTACCATCAGGTGAGAATCAAGGATGAAGACATTCATAAGACAACCTTTAGAACAAGGTATGGACATTATGAGTTTGTAGTGGTACCATTTGGTCTCACAAATGCACCAGCTACATTTATGTACCTTATGAATAGTGTCTTGAGCAGATATCTGGATAAGTTCATCGTTGTTTTCCTTGATGGCATTCTTGTTTATTCTAAGAATGAGGTGGAGCATGAATAGCATTTGATATTGACATTGTGATTGCTCAGGGAGCATCAGCTATATGCGAAACTTAGAAAGTGTGACTACTATAGAGATAGAATTCAGTATTTGGGTCACATTATCTCAGAGGAGGGTAAATCTGTGGACCTTGAAAAGATTGAAGCCATTATGAATTGGCCTACTCCAAGAAATGTGACAGATGTAAGGTCTTTTATGGGACTTACAGGATACTACAGGAGATTCATTCAAGGATTCTCCAAAGTTGCACATGCCATCACTTCTTTGCAAAAGAAGGGGATGAAGTTCAAATGGACATCGAGGTGTGAAGAAAGCTTCCAGCAGTTGAAGAATATTCTCACTAGTGCACCAATATTGAAGGTTGTAGATCCAGAGAAATACTTTGTGGTGTGTACCAATGCATGCATACAAGGGCTTGGAGGAGTCCTTATGCAGGACAACCACGTGATATGATATGAGTCAATAAAGTTGAAGGAGGATGAGAAGAACTGTGCCACTCATGATCTAGAGCTTGCAGCCATAGTACATGCCCTTAATATGTGGAGGAATTACTTAATGGGTAGAATATTTGAGCTCAGGACAGACCATTGTGGTCTGAAGTATTTATTTGATCAACCTATTTTGAATGCTAGGCAAGCAAGACAGGAAATGGTCTGTCCTGATTTCGAAATAAGCTAGAATTTTTATGTGAGTTTGATTTCGAAATCAAGAACATAAAAGGAAAAGAAAACAAGGTAGCTGATGCACTAAGCAGGAAGGTACAGGAAATGCATGTGGAATCTCTTAGTATTTGCCAATCAGATTTGAGGCAGCAGATTGTTATTCATGTTGCTGGAGATTAATTGTATGAGCAGGTAAAAGACAAATTGCAACAACAAAGTCTTGAGAAGAGGTATGAGATATATAAATTGGAAGAAGATGGACTTCTCACTTATCAAGGTATAATTTATATCCCAAATGTAGTAGATTTGAGGATATTTTTCATGGATGAAATCCATCAAGCTTCGTATTCTGGTCACCCAAGATATCAGAAGAAATTGCTACAGCCAAAAAGCAATACTTTTGGCCAGGAATGAAAAAGGACATGGCTAAATACATTTCCAGGTGCATGAAATGTCAACAGGTAAAGGTTGAGCATCAACATCCAATAGGCTTGTTCCATCCTTTGCCAGTTCTAGAATGGAAATGGAAAGTTCTTTCCATGGATTTTATTATAGGATTGCCGATGACTTGGTTACAACATGATTCCATCATGGTTGTGGTAGATAGTTTGACTAAGGTAGCACATTTTATACTGGTTGATTCTATGCATAAGAATGATGACATTGCAAAGATCTTCATGAAGGAGATTTTCAAATTGCATGGATTGCCGAAGGCAATAGTCTCTGACAGAGATGTCAAGTTCACATCCAATTTTTGGAAGGGGGTTGTTTGCAGATTTGGGTACAAAGCTAAACTTCAGCACTACATACCATCCTCAGACAGATGGTCAAACAGAGAGAGTTAATCAGATGCTTGAATATATGCTTCGCATGTACGTAATGGAAAAACCGACCAAGTGGGAAGATTACTTGCACTTGGTAGAGTTTGCTTATAACAATGGACAACAGGCATCCTTGGGGATGAGTTCGAATGAAGCTTTGTATGGACGAAGGTGTAGGAAACCTGTGACTTGGGATAATCCAGTGAACAGAGTTGTTCTTGGACCAGAATTGCTCAAGGAAATGGAGCAAGAGGTTGTAAAGATCAGGTAGAATCTAAAAGCAGCACGGGACAGATAGAAGATTTATGCAGATAAGCATAGGGTGAACAAGGAGTTCAGCGTTGGGGATCATTTTTAACTCAGAGTGAGGCAAGGAAGAGTTCCTTGAAGCTTGGAAGTTGTGCCAAGATTTCACCAAGATATTGTGGGCCATTTGAAGTGCTTGAAAGAATAGGGCCAGTTGCATATAGAATTGCATTGCCTGCTACCACTAGAGCTCATAATGTTTTTCATGTTTCTTTGCTTAAAATATATGTACATGATCCTAACTATGTGATAAATTGGGATGTGATTCAAGTGGAACCCGAGGGAGAGTTCCAAATCGAGCCAATGTGCATCCTCGAAAGGAAGGTCACAATGCTCCAAAACCGGGCCATATGGAAGGTGTTGAGACCTGGAAATTCACAGGAAACAACAACAAGGGATTCTCCCTAGTCAACGTTCCCAACTAGTCCATGAATGTTTGGTGTAGGGAATCCGTCCAATTTACAGTCTGGCTACCGTAGGTCAAATAACAAAAATAAAAGGCTTTACTGGTTGCAGCCCGGTCCACTGTATATATTTTTGTATTTTTGACTTTAAGTATGATATGCACATGCCTACCTAATATGCAGATTGATAGAGAATGCAAGGAGTATTCACAATGTGATGCACAAGTTCTTACCTCTTGTCTTAGACTCTCATGCATCTAAATCATACACACAGCAAGAAATTAAAACTAACTACCTAACTTATCCCTAGGGAGCAAGATTATTACTTATTAATGAGCAATTTGTTTTTTTCATGTGTTATAAAAGAAATCACAGATAGCTGATACTTCTTTCCAAAACACATGAACATTGAAAGATATTTAACAACCAGATAGCCAATTGCTTATGAACAACATTCATCACTCATAGTGGAAATTTTCATAAAATAAACCAGGGATCATTCAGACAAGAAATTAGGTTCAAAGAGTTATAACGATCTCACAGTTAATGGACAAAAATCTAAAAATGAAATAGTTCCTTTTCAACAAATCCATAGCATAACATTTGAACATTCCACCAAGATTTATCCAACAGGGAAACTGTAATTTTTCTATTGCAAAAGGAAATAGTTCTTCTTACAATATGTCTTCCAATCTAACTGGGAAAAATTCCCCTCTTCCTCTAACTTTCCTATATTTATACAAATACCCCAAAACCTTTGGGTTTCCCCCCCGCTCCTTGACCTTCCAGCTTCTCGACCGTTTTAATCTCACCATTTTGTCAGTTTGTGAGTGCTCATGATTTAAGCAATGCGTTACATTTTGGATTTTACTCTTACGAGTATTTCGTATAGAGAAACCAACTCAGTAACTACCTTTCCTGGAATTGGGACTTTGTTGCTATTGATTTTGCTTTGTCTTTTATTGATCTCGGAATGTATCTACCTAACGCTTTTCATCCAACTTTCTTCAGCTTTATCTTTTGGCTATGTCTTCTTGCAGCAGCGATCTGAAGAATCTTCTGATTCCGTCTGCAATCAAAACAAAAATCCATCATTAATACGGACAACATCTGTTCAATACTTAAACCACACTAGTAATAAAATTGATTATCAAGATGAGGCCCTATACTGCGCTCTCGTCGCGAAAATCTTAACAAGAATAAGAAAACAACACCACCCAAAAATGGTGGGAAACAACCTTATCGACGGCTTGAAGCAATGAGACATTGGGCAGATAGTCTTGCTTATAGCCACAGTGGCGAGTTTCAGACAGACAACGAGTTCCACAAGACCATTTAGTCTATCAAAATCGGAAGAACTAAAAGTCAAAGCACTGAGTGGTAAAGTACCCTGTCGACAAATGGAACGACATCAACGTCGGGAAATTAGTGAATTACGTAGCCGCGATAGTGAAAGATGAAAATACTACGGGACCCACTGCCAAAAGATGAAATGGCAAAACCCTAACGAAACATCAAAGAGCAGAGCAATTATGTGGTGGACACTTAGTTTTCTTAGGAGCCGTAATGGCGGAAAGCAAAAAGACTACAACCTTCGATCAGAATCACAAGCTTTTCGATATGGCAAAGAAGCATCACGCAAACGTTAAGTGTTTGGAAAACTTATGGTCATGCATCGGCCCAAAAAGTTTGCTCCACTTCCAAAACAACGGCTTCACAAAGATAAAACAAACCCGACTCAACTTCGACCAACCTCCGATAATGTAAACAAGTCAAAACAAAAACAACACGACATTGGAGAAGTCAAGACTATCCTACAGAGCACTCATCGTTCAGCTGCCGCAATGGAGGCTCCATAAGGAAACATGGTTCTGATACGTTGATACAGTGGCTAGAATGAGAAAAAGGTTATTGAGAACAAGAAAGAAATCAGAGATCAAAAGGTAAAACCAAACTCTAAATTCAGACATAAGCAGTTTTCCGAAAAGCATGAAGAGAGTTAACCTCAAAATAGTCCAAACTTGTAGCAAAGGGAAAACAAAGACAGAGCTCATGGATCCAAACGATTCTAGGCAAGGTAAAAATTAACAGGAGGGTCCAAAATGTCGAAAATTTGGGAAAACAGTTGCAGCTGCAACAATTGGCGACTACCTGGTGAACCTAGATCTCTGGACAATTTACTTCTTAAGTAACAGACTGTTTAACAACAAACGAACATGTTGAATTCTTCCAGATGTCTGAATTCCTCGAATGGAAAATATATGTACTTTTAATCATTGATGATAGTCCAATTTAGGAGAATGGAAACCATGATTTCCAAGTCAACATAACTCTTTTGAGGCCAGAAAGATGAGTTTCATTTATTACCTCTATCTTCAGGTAGCTGCCAGCTTGGACACGACAGGATTGTAACATATGGTAAATAGAAATATTCATTTGTTCCTCATTCCCATGCCATTTTGCACTTTTTGTGCTTTTTTGGAATTTTTTCCTTTGCATATGAGTCCTCTTGCATGTCTTTCTTTCTGAATTTTCATTCAGGCTCCTCTATCCATGGTGTCCTTTTGTGTGAGAGATGTATTCAACTTTCAACTCACGAACAGAGAGGAACTTTTGGCAATTTAGTATTTATATGGTTCAATATTTTGTTTTGATACATATTGCTTTCATAGGAGCTTTTGACTCTTTATCTGCCTTTGGCATTCAATTCTTGGCATGGGATCCTTTATATATTATATACTATTTCCCCTGCTTCCTTTCCATGGGTCCTCTGCTGTCGCTCCCTAGGAAATTTTAAAATGTGACATGGACGGAGCCTCAAAATAGTATTCCATTCCTTTTGATCCTGGTTTATTTTACAAGGATTAAGCAGGACTTCAATGTGTTCATAGCCATTCGAGAAAATTGCTAAAATAGAAGAAATTCTTTCAGATAAAACAATAATACACAGTCTTACACTCAAGAACTTTAATCATTCTAGAATTCTGATGTTCTCCACGCAACCAAGAGTTTGCCTCTTTTTATTGAAATTAGTCAAAATATGAACTAAAACAAAAAAGAAATAAAATAAATCAAAATAAACAGCCAAGTCAATTTATTTATGGACAAGATAAAAGAACAAAAAAAACTAAACTCGGGAAAAATAAGGTTTGAGAACTAAACCATTTACTGGTAAGTTCTCTTCCCACCCCTGTAAATCTTGCAATTTACAGGTTGAGGGGCCAATATTTGCCGCAATCTGGAAAGGACCTACCCACAAGCGTTGAAATTTCATGTGTTTTTATTTCTCATCATGGGGGTGGTCCCACTTGAGAACCAAATCTCCCACCTCGAATTCTTTTGTTCCAGCCTTGTGTTTATCAAGCCATCTCTTTACTACCTCTTGTTGTTGTTTAAAGTGTTCTTTGGCCTTAGATCGAGAATCTTTTGCCTTCAGGAGATTATATATCCTCATTTGCAAGACTTCAGTATCTGATCCTCTGGATTCCTGAGCTATTATGGAGATATTGGGGGGTAGAATGGCCTCTTTTCCATAAACAAGGGTATACAGGGACACACCTAACGAAGTCTTGGGGGTGACCCTATCAGCCCAAAGAGCATTTGGTAACGCTAAGTGCCAACTCCTTTGATTTTCTATCACTGTCTTTTTTAAAATTTTAATAAAATTCTTGTTTGTAGATTCGGCTAATCCATTTCCCTGTGGATAGTAATTATCAGAGTAATGCAACTTAATTCCTTTCTCATGAGAAAATGCAATTAATCTAATCGAGGAAAAGTAAGTAGCTTTATCGAAAACTAAAGAAATTGGAACTCCAAACATGGTCTCAATATGGTCTTGCAAGAAGTCCATGACCGCATCTTCATTTACTTTACGCAATGGAATGACTTCAACCCAACGAGTGAATTAATCGCTTGTTGTCAAAATATACTTGTGTTGTAGAGAAGAATTTGGATTTATCTCCCCAATGATATCTGTTAAATCATGAACTTGTTTTCTTCAATTTTATATTTTTATTGTCATTTTTATTTTAAGTTTGCTCATTTGCTTAAGTTTTCTCTTTTACTTACTTTAGAAAATTTTTGGTTTTAAGTGAAATTTTCGAGTTTTGCCTTTAGATTTTTATTATTTTTCGTTTCTTTAGGTTCTAAAGGGTTTTTAAGGATTTATATTGATTAAGGATTTCACAAATAACACCATGAATCAAAGTTTTCCATAAAAACCTCATTCAAAATGGAATTAATGACAAAAAAGTGCCAAAATTGGTTTTAAATTATTCTTGTAGCGCAACGGCCAAAAAATTACACTGCGGCGCTACAAGAAGATCGTTTTTTGCCAGAAATGGTAATTTTTCAGTCCGATTTTTTGGGGATTTCATTCCTAAAGTGTTAAATAAATCATTGGTCACGTTTGATATGTGTTTTGCCAAGTTTTTTTCATGTAAACAGGCGTCAGTCTCATGTGAGGGAGATTCTGGCAATCGTTCTGGCAACTGGATGCAAATTTATGGAAAATGATGATAGTAAGTGGAATGAGGCATGATTTCCGGCAGAATATTCTCAAACTGAAGGTTACGAAGCTGGTGAACATTGAGATGGAGACACATTGCCTAAAAATACAGAATTTTCCGTTGCAGAGGAATTTAGGGTTTTTCTAGTGTGACAGTTGGGAGTAATCTGAAGAGCCACATAAATCTGTGTGACCCTGTAGATCAGTAATTGTACCCATATTTGGAATGGTATGCATGATATATTTTTATAAATGGATGATGTTGCTGGTTCAACAACATCAGAGAAATGTTGATCAGACTTAGATAGAAATGGGATCATTAGATTATGACAGAGATGATGAAACTGAGGACCAGATCCTTATTAGCCCCTCAGATGCTGATAGAAAGGATCATGAATTCAAACCTACAATGAATGGACCATTGCTGGACATCTTGAACAAGTGGACATTTAGAAGAGTGAAAAATCGAATATTCGAAAGCATACACATTGTCACTATGCAAAACAAAATAAATTTGTTGCTTCCTTTTGGTCCTGTAGCAGTGACTTTAGCTCATTTATCGGAGCAGATCAATACATTTTAGAGAAGGGTTTTCTTTTTTAGCTTGTTGGGAATAACACCTTTGGCCGAGCGACTAGGTTTTGTAACAGAGCAGCTAGCATTTTTCACTGGTCCCATAGTTGGAGGCCTTTTGAATGCCACATTTGGAAACGCAACTGAGATGATCATCTTGTTATATGCTCTTAAAAATGGAATGATTCGTATTGTGCAACAATCTTTACTTGGTCCCATCTTGTCAAACATGTTTCTTGTGCTTGGATGTGCCTTTTTAATGGGTAGTGTTATTCATCATAGGAAAGAACAGGTCTTTAACAAGGCCACTGCAGTTGTCAACTCAGGATTATTATTGATGGCTGTTATGGGCCTACTTTTCCCAACTGTACTGCACTTTACACACACAGAGTTGCATAAAGGAAAATCAGAATTAGCCCTTTCAAGGTTTAGCAGCTGTGTTATGCTGGTAGCATATAAAACAAGAGTTACATTGAACAAATTTTCCTGTCAAGACCAGCAAATATGGTAGGGTGAAGAGCGGTGCATTTTGTGGTGACCAAAGTTTCATAGATTTATTTATTATCTCTAACCCATGCAAAAATGAGCTGATTATGTGAATTTTATGAAGGCCTAAGATGATTGGGTGCTAAAGCTAACTGTTTTTGGTGCTAAAATCAAGTGGGAGTAGAAAGTGAGCAGACAAAATATTGCTCTTATATCTCCTCGTCTACTAGATAAACAATCCCAAGTTTATCTTAGAAACCACAAGTTGATTCAAAGAGCTGGCACCTGAGATCACTTGTGCAAAATATTTTCTGCACAGAGATAGCTCATAAGTTGCATTTAAAGGAATTAATGGTTACCTTTTTTGTATAGAAACACAACACACAGTCGTTTTCATGCATTCTAGAGATGGTCTAGCATCTAAATGAACAGCTTGGACAATTGTTATTGTCTGCAGCAGTTTTATGGAAGAGTTGATGGCACCCTGCTGACCTATATTACTCAAGCCTGATGCAAATCTTGTCCTGCAAAAAACAAAAAATAGACTGTTGAAATAATCAAGAGAATACAGTCAAAGAGAATTGAAACAAGCTGACTATCAAACCTTAGAAGCTTGAGGAGAAAAAAGGAGTTGTTAGGTCATTCAAAAGGCTTTAAATTTACACAGGTTTTCAGTCATTGAGAATAGAAGGGAAAACCCTAGTTAGGAAACTAGGTCAGAAAATCAAAGTTGAAGACAAAAAGGATGTTAAGCTTGAAGAAGTACCAGAGCCCTCAAAGGAATACTGTAAACATCAACAACTTTTAGATGATAATAAGGATAAAATCTCACTGTTTACAAAAAGAAAGAAGGTCATCCTGTGCAGGATAGGGTAACAGCAGAAAATTTTAGTGAAAAGAAAACTGTTGCCACAGAAAAGATTGTTGTAAAGGAAGAAAACATCTAGGCCCAGAAAAGGAGCCCCATCACCATTCTATCAGAGGATGAAGGATATCTATTAGAAGATATTCACACCTAAGAAAAGGAATACCAACAGTTGAGGGATGAAATTACACCTGCAGAAACAATAAATCAGGAAAACACCAAATGGCAACAGAAAATTTAAACAGAGAATGTTGGAAAAAGAAGAATGGCATGATCATAATCAGAGAGATGTGCCAATGGATATTCAGTCATGGAATACAGGAGGTCCAAGAACCAGCTCTACCAGCAAAATAATATTATGAATCTAAGTAGCATCCAGTTTACAGTGAAATGTAAAGATCACTGAGAATTCTGCTCAGTTTTTCCTGTTTTGGGCTATTGAAGTCAAATACAGATCACGAGCTTATGGAGAGGAATTTATGAAAACAAAAAGAGGTTTTGTTTTATATGATATCCATCTCCAAAAAACTCTCTCAGTTTTGCAACAACTATCAAGGTTTGAAAGATTGTGTTTAAGTTTTACAGCCTTTTTTTAGGGATTTTAAATATTAAATATTTTCCTGTTTTAGTGTTCATATTGCGGGGAAGATTCTAATTGACTGGATATGAATTTTTAAAAACCAAGAGATATTATTTTCCATCACGGACCCATTCACAAAAACCTCTCTCATTTTTTACATAGGTATCACGAATTGAGAGATATGGAAGCTTCTTTGACACCTAGTTTTCAGAAATTCGCCATATTTGCGAGGAATCTGATTTACTATTTTTAGTCAATTAGTTGAAATTAGTTATTGTAACTGCTGGGTATTTTCAATTTCAACCTAATGAAGGGAAGATAGAACTACTTCTTTGTAATTATAAAAGAGGGACAAGGGGAAAGAAGAGGGGTTGTACTTTTTGGCAGGCTAAGGAGGTCTTGGACTTGTTTATGAGTTAAGTACATAACTCTCATGTTTATTTGTGAACAGAAATATGAAATATATGATCTTGATCACCCTTCAGTTTATGTTTCAGCTTCATTTCTTAGCTTGTTTAGCTACTTGACTGATATATTCATTGTTGTTTTATGGTTTCTTTACTTGTAATGCTTGTCAGTTATGAATGAACTTTAAGATTATACTCTGATTGGTACCTGGTGATTATATTGTGCATCTGTTCACTTTATTTTATGATTTATTTCCTTCTTGAATCATGAATGTATTCCCTTCAGTCACCAAATTTTACAACCAAGAAAACATAGCAGAAACCTTAAAACCTAATTTACTTTATTGAGTTTTATTTGAGATTGTGTTGGCTTGTTTCTTTATCCTTGGAAACAATTTATGGCACAAACAATATCCAAACCCCATTGCTCGAAAGGCTCTATTATCATCACAGGATTTAACGATCCTGCTGCTTCTTCCCAGTTATAACTCAATAAAATAGTTTCCCAAAACAGGAACCACTGGTTCATTTTTTTCCTTCGAACTAAGTAACATTGTGTTTCATGTGGGGCTCCCTCAACACTTTAATTTGATTTGGGCTTCCTTTATATGGCAGCCACAAATGTGACCAGTCTGAGGCAAAATATCCGTTCAGCTTAGCCGACCAATCCCTGCTCAAAACAAGTCCATAAGCTTCCGGTATGCCAGCCACCACAATATCGATGACTTGACACACCTTATCATTGGAAGATAAGTGAACAAGAACATCCTCCATTTCTCCAATTACCTTCACATTTGTTCTATGCAACTGAACAACCCTCCAGGTAGATGGCTTAGGTTGTCCATTTATCTTTTTGCGGACCGACAACGGTATGACATTGATTGATTCACCTGAGTCTACTAGGAAGTTATGCACGTTATGGTTGAAGATTTCAAAGGTAAGGATAAAAGGTGGATTCTTACTTTTAGGCTTACCTCCCATACTTGTTTCACCAATTTCTTCTTCTTGCGGTTGATTGTCAGTGGGCAGCTTTTCCTTTGATGCTTCAAGTGCTTTCAATAGCTTTTCTTTTTGTTGTGGCACATTGCACATTTCAAATAATGATATTCTTACCCTCACCTTCTTGGTATCCTCCACAATATCATACTCCATCTTATGTTCTGTGGGGTTCGATCTAACATTGTTTTCTTCATTGGGCTTAGTAGGCATGTGAATCTGCCTAGGATTTTGAATGGTGATGGTAAAATTCGGAATCTTATTTTCCGAGGAGCTATTTTGAAACTTATTAACATTCTTTTGCAGTCTTTTGATCTTCAGTAGCATAAGACTGTTTTCCTTGACCAACCCCTGACTTCTTGTCATTACATTTGTCTTCAGAAGGCCCTCGTGTCTCAGATTTTTTTCTTCCTCGGCATCAAACAATGATACACAGTCCCAAAAAACCGTAGCTTCATCCTCCTGTCGTTCTGTTGATTTATTATTATCTTTCCCTTCTTCCTCATTGTCTTCAGTTAATTTGGAATCCAAAAGTTGATTCATAACCAACGTCATTGAGTTTAACCATTGAGGGAAACTCTTTGCAGAATGAGGTTGTTGGTGGAAAGTGCAAAAGTTATCTATTCATACCTCCATTAAGTTCATAGATGCATGGCTATGTGGAGGGGGTTGGGATTGATTGTTATCTTCCATTCTCTTGTAATAGCACTCGCAGAACTTTTGGGTTTCCTTTTCCTTTTCCAAGTCTATGATTTTGTTAGAAATCTTCTGCATCATCTTTGCCATTCCTTCGAAATCTGGTGATTGCTCCTCTTTAGGATTAGTAAACAACAGAGCTTTCCCCCCAACATTTTTTTCTCCTGACTGTTCAGGATAATCTTCGATACTTTCCCTTCCAGCCTCTACTCTCTCATCTTCCTCATAAGTCTCTGCTAGCGTAGGTTTGCCTTTCATTTTCGCAAACATGGCCAACTCAGGTCCTAGAGCTGAGGTATAATATTCAATTAGGAATTTATCCGAGGGTTTGTCAGCTTTAGATTTTTTTTTAAGATAGGCGGCGAATCTTTGGGTAAAACTACGCACTTTCTCTTTTCTTTCTTTCTTTAAGGCACACAGTCCTTTCATTAGAGATGCATGAGTTTTTTGGGTTTCATACTTACTTCTAAAGATCCGTTCAAAGGTATCCCAATCAAGGATAGAGTTTGCAGGCAATCCAAAGTACCACGATGTTGCTGCTCCTTTAAGGGTGTGTGGGAAAATTATACAAACCACATCTTCATATTCCCCAGCCCTTAATCCTTCTATTGCTAGATAGAAACTCTGCAAGTGGTCATCTACTAACATCTTCTTGTTTGGATCAAACTTGGGAAACATCTTTTCAAAATATTGAGGTAAATCATGCAAAGGAGGTGTTAGGTTTAAAGGTGATCTGGATTTCCAGGAAGGTGGTGTATTTGGTGGGTTGGGTGGCTGATTTGCGTTCACGCCTACCATGAGTCTAGGTGGAGAGTGAGGTGGTGAATGAATAGGAGTATGAATAGGAGAATTTTAAGGAGTATCTGGGCCTACTTGATTCAAAGGATATACAACTTCCTATAAGGCTGTCTCTACGAGTTCTTCAAAATCTCCAACCAACACCGAGTCTTCCAATATAGGACGATATTTCCTCTTATATTATTTTCTGGGAAATTCAGGGATAATAGGTAATCCTCCAATCTTCTTTACGTATGCCCTAGTGTGTCTTCTCAGATCATTAACAACTTCATTTTCCACATAATACAAATGTTCTCTACCTTTCTCTCAGGAACTGGATTAGGAAACAAACTGCCTTCTGAACTGTCACCGATGGAATAATCTCAGGAAAATGGGTTTCCTCGGCCAGCCATGCAATGGTGGCCCTCCTTCTAGTGCCAAAAACTGTTGAGGCCTAGAAATTCGTAAGAAACAACAGCAAAGGATTCTCCCTAGTCAATGTTCCCAACTAGCCCGTGACTGTTTGGTGTAGGGAATCCATCTGGTTTGCGGTCCGACTACCATAAATCAAATAACAAAAATAAAAGGTTTTACCGGTTGCGGTCCATTCCACCGTATATATTTTTGTATTTTTGACTTTAAGTATGATATGCACGTGCCTACCTAAGATGCAAATTGATAGAGAATGCAATGAGTATTCACAATGTGATGCACAGGTTACTACCTCTCATCTTAGACTCTCATGCATCTAAATCGCACACACAACAAGAAATTAAAACTAACTACCTAACCTATCCCTAGGGAGAAATATTATTACTTATTAATGAGAAATGTATTTTGTGCATGTGTTATAAAAGAAATCACATATAGTTGATACTTCTTTTGAAAACACATGAACATTTAAAGATATTTAACAACCAGATAGCCAATTGCTTATGAAAAAAATTCATCACTCATAGTGGAAATTTTCATAAAATAAACCAGGGATCATTCAGACAAGAACTTAGGTTCAAAGAGTTAGAACGATATCACAGTTAATGGACAAAAAGATGAAAATGAAATTGTTCCTCTTCAACAAATCCATAGCATAACATTTGAACATTCCACCAAGCTTTCTCCAACAGGAAAACTGTAATTTTTCTATTGCAAAAGGAAATAGTTCTTCTTACAATATGTCTTCCAATGTAACTAGGAAAAATTCCCCTCTTCCTCTAACTTTCCTATCTTTATACAAAGACCCCAATACTTTTGGGTTTCCCCCCCACTCCTTGACATTCTGGCTTCCCGACCATTTTAATCTCACCGTTTTGTCAGTTTACGAGTGCTCATGATTTAAGCAATGCGTTATATTTCGGATTTTAGTCTTACGAGTATTTCATATAGAGAGACCAGCTCAATAACTGCCTTTCCTCGAACCAAACCTCTGTTTCTATTGATTCTGCTTTGTCTTTTATTGATCTCGGAATGTGTCTACCTATCGCTTTTCAGCCAACTTTCTTCAGCTTTATCCTTCAGCTATGTCTTCTTGCAGTAGCGATCTGAAGAATCTTCTGAGTCCATCTGTAGTCAAAACATAAATTCATCATTAATACGGACAGCATCTGTTCAATACGTAAACCACACTAGAAATAAAATTGATTATCAAGATGAGGCCCTATACTGCACTCTTGTCGTGAAAATCTTAACAAGAATCGAAAAACAACGCCACCCGAAAATGAGGGGAAACAACCTTATCGGTGGCTTGAAGTACTGAGACATTGGCTGGACAGTATTTCTTATAGCCACAATAGTGGGTTTTAGATGAACAACGAGTTCTGTAGGACCGTTCAGTCTATTGGAATCCTAATAACTAAAAGTCAAATCACCAAGCGGTAAAGTTCCCTGTCGGCGAACGAAACGACATCAACATCGGGAGATTAGTGAATTACACAGCTGCTATAGTAGAATATGAAAAGACTACGGGCCCCACGGCCAAAAGACAAAACAGCAAAAACTAGATGAAACATCGGAGAGCGGAGCAATTATGTGGCGGACACTTAGTTTGCTTGGGAGCCGTAATGGCAGAAAGAAAAAAGACTACAAACTTCGATCATAATCACAAGATTTTTGATATGGTGCAGAAACATCACACAAACGTTAAGTGTTCAGAAAACCTACGGTCATGCATCGGCCCAAAAATTTTGCCCCACTTCCAAAACAACGCCTTCACAAAGATCAAACAAACCCGACTCAACTTCGACCAACCTCAAATAATGTAAACAAGTCAAAACAAAAACAACACGACATTGGAGAAGTCAAGACTATCCTGCGGAGCACTCATCGTTCAGCTGCCGCAACAGAGGATCCATAAGGAAACATGGTTCCGATACGTTGATATAGTGGCTAGAATGAGAAAAAGGCTTCCGAGAACAAGAAAGAAATCACAGATCAAAAGGCAAAACCAAACTCTAAATTCAGACATAAGCAGTTTTCTGAAAAGCATGAAGAGAGTTAACCTCAAAATAGTCCAAACTTGTAGTGAAGGGAAAACAAATACAGAGCTCATGGATCCAAACGATTCTAGGCAAGGTAAAAATTAATAGGAGGGTCCAAAATTTTGAAACGTTGGGAAAATAGTTGCAGCTGCAACAACAGGTAAAGGTGCAATGGGAGCACTACAGACTTGAAGAGGCTACGTGCGAGCTGGAGGATGCCATACGATTGGCACATCCATTTTTGTTCAATTCTGTGGAACATTGAGGCAGTACCAGTGTAGCATTTTGTTCAAATTTTGTAAGCACTGAGGATAGTGCTATTGAAGGGGGAGGGGAACGTAACACCCTGGTTTTGACCCCGTTGCATTAGATGTATATGATGTATATATTGTAAGTAATCATGGTGCGGAGCTAAAGGCCAAGGCCCCACTATCGATTGGTTATGCTATGTTTCGGATTGAAATTGTCACCGATGGTATATTGGGGCATGCGGCATACCTATTGAGTTTTGTCATCATGTAAATATGCATCTTTAATTAAATGAACCCCAACCAGCTACGTTCGTGACAACTAAATTGAGAAGGGGCATGATTTTCACAAGGATAAGGGTGGGGGAATGTCAAACCTTGAGCCATGAGAGAAAATCCATGTGTCACCACCCTGTTTTGATTTTCCATCTTTCCTTGTTTTATCCAACCACCACCATTAAAAAAAATGCTGCTGTTAGTTGGGGCAGTTATGGCTAGGATTGGAGTGTGGCAGGACTATCAATCCTTGCCCACATATACACTCCACCAGCGTCGTTGACCTCATGATGGCAAGCAAAAACCACCGCCATCACTTTAGCGGACACTCCACTCTCTCTATGACAGCAATGAAACACTCATGCACTTCTGACTACTGCAAATCCTCTCCATTGTCTATTCATCCTCACGCAGGGACGGTGGTCTGTTCATTTTTCTCATGCACAGGCTTCTTTCCTATTTGGTTTCACACAGCTGGGAGGGAGGAGCCGTCTCCACTTTCATTCACATTTTCCACACAGAGGAATCAGGTGTGTTTCAATTCGTATTTGGGATTTGGTGTGAATATTCTCTCACGCATTGGGTTCTGTGTTATTGTTACTCACGCAACAAGCTGGGAGCCGTTCGGTCACTATCACCCACGATTTTCTTGTGGGGAGCCATTTTTATGCTCAGGGGTTGTGTGTAAGTCTTCATTACTAACTTGTGGCTCATGCATATGTTATTCCCTCTGTGTTTTGGGGTCTGGTTTAAGTTTCGCTCACGCACAGGTTGGGAATCTGTATCTTCTTCCCTAGTGCAGCCTATGTAATTCTTTTCCACTTGCTTTGTTTCCCAGGATGGACTATTGTTCCCCCATGTTGTGAATTGTGTTCACTGATATGTTTTGGGACTGTTGTAATGCATTTGGGAGTCATTTTGGCCACGATAGGGCCAGGAACGACTCAGGGGTCATGTTCCTTGTTTAAGTTGTAACTACTGATTAATTGCATGCGTGCAATGGTTGGTATTCGGACTGTGTTGGGAGCAGGTATGGGGGCTTGGCTTGCTTGATAAACCTGGTGTGTTTGGAAACCACACAGATAGAGCTAGAGGGCTGGCTTTCTTCTCCACAACCCCTGAATAGCACTTGAAGGGAAGTCAGGGCCCGAGGGACTGTGTAGTAGAGAAGGGACTGATTCCTTGTGTTGGGTGTGTGTGGGTTTCTTATAAGTCAAGCTATTTCTGGTGTAGGTGTCCCTAGATTTGTAATGATCTCACCATCTTAGAATTTAGCCTTTCCCAACTCCTGGATGGCCTGATAAACCTGACCATGTTGGCTTGGCTGTCTTGTTGATGGCCTGATAAACCCAACTGTGTTGGCTTAGTTGTGTTTTGTGTATCCTTGGCTATGTGTAAGCCTGCTTGTTCCTTATTCCTTCAGGAATCATGCCTAGCTCAAGGGTGGAAGCGTTGCTAAGAGATTAAGGAGTATGCTAGCCTATGGTTGGGTGGAACGTTGCAGCGACGTAGCTGGTTGCGGAACGAGTTCTTTAGAAGATAAGTAATATTGTCTATTTTACTTCTACAATCGTATTTCTGCTAATGAATGTGATGAACATGTAGAATTCTTATATGAACGTATGTTTGCTTCCGCTGTATGATAAATGATCATGTATGCATGTTCTAGTTCAAAGCGTTTTGTTTCAGCATTTCTTCATTTTATGAATGCACATGTTCATGGGGCTGGTTTCCCGAATGGTTAACACCATGGTAGCATCCTCTTCGCTGGTTAGAGGGTAGGGGATGTTTCATTACAAGTGGAACCTGAAGGGGATTTTTCCCCTGAGCCTACTCATATACTGGACAAGACAAAGATATAGCTTTGAAGCACACCGTAGTCCAATTGAAAGTGCAATGGAAGCACTTTGAAGCTGATGAGGCTACTTGGGAGAATGAAGGCACCATGAGAAAGGCTTACCCTGCCTTATTTCATGATGTCATTCCAAGTCCCTAGAACACTAAGGATGGTTTTGTTATAAGCGAGCAGGGATGTAATATCCAGAATTTTGGACCTAACACTTATAGGAATGTGCCTATTGATTATGATGATTATATTGATGTTTTTTTTTATATTTGGTCAAAGACCGAACTGCATATGAACATGATTATTTGTTTTATATATAGGTCATAAGCCAATTATTGATGATATATATATGCTTGTTTGTGTTGGGCATGGACCCTGAAGCACATGATTGATGAGATGTTTTGTGTTGAGCGGGAATCTCTGGAGCACTTGAGTGATTGATGATTTGTGTTGAGTGAGGAGCTCTGGATCACTTGAGTGATTGATGATTTGTGTTGAGTGAGCAGCTCTGGACCACGTGAGTACTTATTTTTGTGTTGACCGAGAAGCTCTGGAACACACTAAAAAGATAATTAGAGGTGTTGGGCATAAGCCTTGGAGCCTTCCATGTTGATGTTGAGCATAATCTCTAGAGCGTCGGATCCTTGGCCATTGTATTCCTAGGTGTATCATACAAGTACATCCTAGAATTAGTGTTGAGCAAAGAGTTTTGGAATTGCACTAGGTTGTAACTCCCTGTTAAAGCATTGAGTATGGGATTTGGTAAGCGCTAGGGGTTACTGAAAAGAATTTAATAACTCTTGAGTGAAAACAACTCGAGGAAAATATTCATCTCATCCTACTTATTCATAAGTGATTAAATGAAATTTTCAATTTATGTATTCCCATCAAGTACTAAAGAACTACCACATTATAATAGGGAAATCCAACATGCAAGGATGTTTAGAGTTTCCTAACCTAGTAGACCTAAACCATCTACCTACTTGACCTTAATGAAGAAGTGTCATTAAGTCTAGGGATCATGGTATATGATTCCCAAAGACAAATTTTAACAAGTGTTATATTATTATGTACTTTATACATGGTATGTATAAAGAGTTAAATGCAATTATGATATCAAAGATGAAAGAAAGAAAGAAAAGCTCCACCCATTATTTATTAAGTAAAGATAATAAATAGTCCAAAAACCTAAAAAGTCTAATTAGGAACTAGAAGAAAGTTCCTAAGTCAAAAAATTATTAATTACCTAAAGTAATTGAAAAGGGTTAAATCAAGAAACGAAGGTTTCTTGATTTAACTTTCCCTTTGACTGAAAAGTCTTCTATAAAGACGCAATCCAAGGAAAGGATCAGGGTTATGATCTGTCATAAGAGGAATCATTTTTATGCCTGTTTGTTCTCAAGTAATTCTTGGAGAACATTTTCCTGGAAGGAAAAAGGAGAACTGATCTAGACCTCATATACCAGTTAGGAACCCTACCTTAGGAGCTCTAAGCTACTTGCATATTGGAGTCCATCTTGGGGGGAAACATATTTAAACAATGAATGGTTCGGGGTCATTGTTGGGTGGAAGGTTGTAGTGCCCAAGTGATTTGGTCATCAAAACATAGGTTGGATCTGCCATTGAATTGTTAACGCTAGTTATTTAAAGTGTGTAGGTTTAGCGATTAAAGGAGTTTCAGAAAATTACAGATATGAAATTCTAGTATGTCTAATTCATTTTCTAGCATAGATGTTGGATTCTTTAGTTAAAGGTTCATATTATATTTTTTTAACCTATAAATGGTTGTTCTATTTATATCTTCTAAGGTTTACAATTCTTAATGTATAACCCAAGGCTTCAAATTATGTGTCATGCTGTATTTACCAGGGTTTGTTCATTTGAGTTTGTTTCTGTATTTATCTTCATTATTTAAACTAGGTTTATTGTAAACTAGGTTTTTCTTGAGGTTACTATATAGCTGTTCTTTTGGTCTTTCTTACTCTACTGACATATTCCATTTGTCAGCAGAGGCATGTTTAGATTTAAATAGATTAATATTAGAACTAAGATTTAAATATATATATATATACTTACAACCTAGATAAACCAAGCCCTTATCTATAAACTGAACAACTACATATATATATATATACATCAAACATACTCAAATTAGAATACTATCTATAGGTCTACACTATCAGTTATAGAATGGATTTATGAAGCAAATCAATTAAATACAAACTATAGATTTATTCAAGATAAACACACCACTAAACAACTTTCAAGTTCTATATATTAAATACAAGCTAAATACTAATTCATTTCATTTAAAATAACATCATCTTAAGAAAATGAATAGAGATGTATCGTGACCATTCATTGGGTCCGAGATCAAGTCTCTTTTCATAATTAAAATCCACAGTTCTAATAATTAAAATAAACAACATCATATTTGCAGGTTTAAATCATCAAGTCCTATCTAATACTACTCACGACCATCACATAACGATTATCCAATTAACATTCCAACCATTAAAATTAAAAACCTATGGTATCCATAGGTTGCAGTTTCGACCCCTATGGGTTACAAAATACAAGTTGCAGACTTAATAAATAACCATAACATAAAATACATAAACAATAATCAATTACATAACTCTGTGGTATTTCCATATAATGACTTAAACACCTTTTAATTCATACACAGGAAATGCTTTTATTTATAAACGATATCAAAATCTCTACACAGTTCCAAATAATTACAATGGCGAATAGGAATTGAATCCTATGGGAATACAAGCCCAACTCTTGTCTAAATAAAAATACAACTCGTTACATCAACCATGATAGGATTGAACCCTATGGGTATTGTTTACCAAGGCCACGCTATACATACAACGTATGCGGGCTACATTAATAAACTCAATAATTTTAAATAACAAACAAGTACGCTACAGCTAATTCATAAGACTTAAGCTCTGCCCCTACACAGTAATCATGACCACGACCAAATTAAATTAAAACACACAGTCCATTTAAAAGTCATTCTACAGCGACGAAGGCCATCATGGGTTTGTACCCATGGCTCCTACATAGTCCACATTATATTCTAAACCAACAAAATCATAAATAGTAATTTGCAACCATCTAGATCTATCGCATCCACCTTGGGGAGGCTCATGCCACCGAGGGCAAGGCCTCAACCCAAATGCTATCAATATTTATGGCTAAGCAAAACACTTAAATACACAGTCCATGAACGAAGGCGAAATGCCACATTATAACCCACAGTAATAAACCAATAGCGCGACATAAATTCAACACATACACAGTAAGTATAATATCCATGGCCAATTTCATAAATGCAATATAGATATTATGCACAGGAATGCCAAAATCGCAAAGTCAAGTATTACACAGTCGTGCCTTGAGCTACGACACCATTAAAAGAAATGGTGCTTCCTAGGAATGAAAGCCCCAAATCCCAAAATACAAATTACCATAACAAATATTTATACCAAGCCTATAAGGGCACTAAGATTCACTCCATGACTTAACAACCTTAATAATTATAAAAAAAACCCAAGTCTGTTAACACAGGCGTGAAGGCGCATCAAAACCCCACATACAATCCCCAAACCAAATGACGAAAATGAAACCTAGATAGGCTGAGAGATAACACGAATAGGCTTGTTGAAATTCTTACCTTATGCCTTGGCATCACCTACGAACCAGCAATGAAGATTTGAGCCATGCTGCTCTTTGCCGACCCCATCACCTGCAAACACCCAAGAAAAATATCGATGAGGAGTATGAACTGTGGAGACAAAAAAACAATATCAAATGCTATCACGAAACCAACAGAGCTTAACTCTGTAAAACCAGCAATTGCCTCCATTTTCCCCTACACGGAGTGAAGATAAAACCCCAAACAACCAAGCGAAATGACAATTCCATCGTGAGCCAAGCCCTAAGCTTGGGCTGACAAAAAAAGCAAGGTGCATTAATGGCACCAGCTGGTATCCATTATCAAGGCCAAAACCCACTTTGCCATAGTTTGGTATCGTTGCAATAAGGATAGTCTCCATCCCCATGGAAGGCTTAAACCCCTTAACATATGGTTCAAACCTTATATTATAAACGCGCTACCCCAAATCATATTACAATGTAATGGATGGCGTAGTATTTAGGCTAGGTAATATATGCGCCAACTGAAAGTATTTACACCAGGTGCAAAGTAGAACATAGGATATATATCGTTAGACTTAGGCTTAAGCCTTAATATTGTACAGGTCCACTAAGCTTAATGCTTAGTAACCATGGCATATGGAATATGCCATGGTATTAATGCTAATATAAAATCCAAGCCTGATCCCGAGCCAAGTTATAACCTGGAAATAGAAAAAATAGGCTATGTTAGTGTTTTGATAAAGTAAAAACATGAATTATAAATATATTAGATAGTAGAGATAACATAGATAAATTATCTAGGTTAAATAAATGAATCAAAATAGAGTTTACCTTGCTAACAAGCTATGTCGATAAAGGACCGTAGTAACAAATAGTAGGTATGCTAATAACCACAATGTTTAGCGCTCCTTAAATTCTCTGTCACTAAGTATAACCTGCATACGAGATAAAAGAGGTGCCTTAGTTCAAAAAACTAAGTAAGCTTGCTATCCAAGTGAATAATTTCATCTTTCAGACCGTCATGAGAGAACAAGTCTTGCCACTCTGCCCACTTTGTTGACACAAACAAAGTTAAGTTAGGACTTAACAAATAACGAGGACGACCTTGCAGAAAGAACAAAGCAGATAATCAAGTAATGACACATATGCGATAAAAGTATAATCATAAGAACTAAGCAGTAAAAAATAGTAAGACATCCCAATTATAATACAACAATAAGTATAACTGAAAGAACAATGATAGAGCGTAATAACAACTTATGAGCAAGCAGTGGTTCAACTAGTGTACATTATATTCTGCAAGTATAATAATGTTTTGTCTAAGTATCTTTTACTAGCCTATAATTTTTTATTTTGAATTTTTGGGGACATTACACACCACTAGGATGGAGATCTCTGCCACATAGTAGACTTCTGCAACTCAGCGCTCAATAGGAGACTTAAGTTAGCAAAACAATTTAGCTATCCCCTCATCAAATTCTTTGTGTGCCTCAATTTTCAGTTTGCAGCAATCACAAAGTTCATTCTATTTGAAATCCAGAATGTGTGGTGAGCCTCCTGCTCAATTTTATTGTCTATATAAGATTTCCTAGGTCTTTGGGTCAGTTTTGGAATTTAATGATCCACCCAGCTTAATCCCCCTGTTAGGGAACATGACCACCTTTTCAGGGATTATTCTCTTGCAACAACTAGAAAGTGAATGCTAGTGCTGCCACTTATCAACCAACCTTCTACAGCTACTCTTTCCTCCTAGTGGGAAGTGAACACTCATTTAATAGTCTCCTATGAATAGGTGTCTCCTTTTATTAATTATTAAAATAAACAATTCTTCAATTACAATAATCTTTAACCCACTTGGTCATAAACTTTACAATAAAAATTAACATAATGTTTTTGTTGAAATAAATAATAAATATTTATTTTTCAATTTTGGGTATGTTATGAACACCCCACCTTTCAAATTTTGTCCTCGATTTTGCTTAATTTATTATGAGTCTTCTTGAAACAAAGCTGGAAATGCCACCCACATATCGCTCTCCAGTTCCCATGTTGCTTCATCTTGACTGAGGTGTTTCCACTACACATTTATCTGTCCAATGGTGTGATTCCAAAGAAAATTTTCCCTTCAGTTGAGAATACAATTTGGTTCCACCGAAAAATCTCCTTCTGGTTCTACCTGAATCACATTCCATTCAATCACATGAATAACATCATGTATATACTTTTTCAAACTAGAAACGTGAAAAATATTGTGTATCTTAAGATTAGGTGGCAAAGCTAGTTGATAAGCCACTGAACCCACTCTTGCCAATATCTTGATGGGTCCACAATACCTGGGTGCTAATTTAGCACAAATCCCTAGTTTAAAGGAGCTCTTTCTTGGTTTTACCTTAATAAGCACATGCTCACCTATTTGGAATTCCTTTGGAGTTCTTTTAAGGTCAGTATGACTCTTTTTCATGTCTTGAGCAGTTTTCAAGTTTCCTTGTACCTGTTTCACTGTTAGTTAGAATTCTTTTAACATGTCAGGTCCTAACATCAACCTGTCTACGGTATTAATCCATGTAATAAGAGTGTTACACTTTTTACCATATAATATTTCAAAAGGACAAAGCTTTGTTGAAGCTTGATAATTGTTTTTATAAGAAAATTCAACCAAATGCAAATAGTATTCCCACTTCTTGGGATAGTCTCTAACATACATTCGTAACATGTCTTCTATTACTTGATTGACTCTTTCTGTTTTTCCATCCTTTTGTAGATGATAAGCACTACTGAAATTCAATTTAGTAATTAATCCTTTAAATAAATTTTTCCAAAAATTACCAGTAAATTTGGGATCTCTGTTGGGTGAAATCATGAATCTGGGTGTCTATTTTGGGGGGCGGGGTTATGAGAAAAGTTGTGTTGTTTTTTCAAGTTTTTCAACCTTGATCAAAGAAAAATCAGATTTTTATTTAGAATTTCATTTTGTAGTAAAAGCAAAAGTTGTAGAGAATTGTGTTAGCTTTCTATCGGTTACTTTTTAGATTTTTTTTATTGGCATTTGATATGTCATTTTTGGAAGTGTTTCATAGTATGTTATTAATTAATGAAATTATGATAAATTGTCATGTTTTTTGACATCATTTTATTCATTATTCAACTATTGTTCATTAAATATAAAATATGTTATGATGATCTAGACATATTGTACTAAAGGATGTCTATAAGTTTGTATCCAACAACCACATGCAATAATTATTAGAATTTTTTGAAGTGGACCAATTTGAAAAACTACCATAAAACTGACATGTTTAGTTTGGCACAACATCTTCCCTAATTTCCAATTCAAAAAAAAAACTAAAAGTACCCTTTTCAAGACAACACATCGATGTTGAGCACAATGATTTTTTCAATTTTTTTTATCATGTCTTTAAGAAGTTATTGATTTTTCATTTCAATGAATTCTATCAAATTTTGAAGCAATCCACACACCTTCTAAGAAATATAATAAATAAAATTGGTGGATCACACCAATTTCAACAAAATTCACATCTATAGAAAGTAGATTGAATTAAGAAACTAATGGTATTATTTGTGAAGAGAAATTGTAAGGATTTGATATGATTCAATCTCTATGAAATGGGAAGAAGAGTCAGATATGTGACGGAATTTCATTTTTGAAATATTATAGGTTTTTGGCCGAACTAATATTTCGGCCAAAAGTAATCAAATGTTTGGTCGAAAGTTAGATTTGACAGATGGAAAAAAGTTCGGCCAAAAATGTCTATTAAATTTTTTCCACCGGCTGGAAAAAAATTTGAAACATTTTTTCCAAACATGGTTTCGTTACATGATCTTGAAACGCTTTTACGTTTTTCCAAAACATTGTTTCAATTCGTTATTGATATGAATGAAGGATCAACATATTTGATCAACATTTTACACAGCTATAGAAGAAGTAAGGCTTTCTTTTCTGCTAAGTATTCTTAAAACTTATCTTTTAAGGTGAAGGCTATTTTTATTTGATACCAAACAATATTTTGAAAATTTGTTGTCTGTTTTCCTTTATGGAGATGTTTCTCAAAAATATTTTATGGTACAATTTTTCTAAAAAATTCTGCACCAATTTAGTCTATGGTACATTTTTTTTTTAAATATTTTGAACAATATTTTATGGACATATTTACTTTTTATAACCTTGCCTTAAACGGGTTAGTTATCATTTTTTAGTAGTCATATTTTGGCCTTTTAACTGGTAATTTATATTTAGTGAAAGTGGCTTTATACTCGTTAATTATACTTTTATAACATTTAAATAAACTGTAATTTTTTTGTAATTCACATGGCCTAGAAATGCCAAATTTGGTTGATAACCTTCCTTGTAGCCATTATCACTACTTTTTGTAGTCATATTGTTTGAGGTGGATGATGCTTGCTTTTATTGTATTTTCTAAGGTGAATTTTTTTCTCTGATGATTAAGATTCTCTCGAGGGCAATTTATTTTAAGTTTAAGGAATACATTGAATAATCATGGGCAACAAAAAAATGGGAAAGAGGAAATGTGATCGCACTCGAGATGATGCCTTACATAATGAAAAGAAAAAACTGAGATACCATGAAAAAAAGAAACAAAAGAATACAAATATTGAAGACATCACTAATGATGATGTAACTAGAGACTTGTATGAAAATGTTGATGATATGAATGTTCAAAATCAAACTCAAGAAGAAATTGAACCAGGTATGTACGAATATTGTAAATTTGTTTAAAATGCAGTAACAGGTTTTTGTAAATGATGTAATTTTGTATATAATTTCCAAATGCAGATACAAATGTTGAAGATGTTGAAGACATTCAAAATGTTGAATACATTGAAGAATCAAAAAACAATGCAAATATTCAATCCAATAGAGGTAATATTATATATATATA
>LPNX010616191.1:73298-310573 GCA_001517045.1 Pseudotsuga menziesii
TGATCGCATGTGCTATGTGAGATGTTCAATAAGTGAAGTCCCCGTAATCTGGATCATCATCACTAGACTGCATCTGGATCATCACTCGATCTATATCATCATCACTGGACTGGATTTGGATCATCACTCGATCTAGATCATCACTGCTCGATCTGGATCATCACTCGATCTGGATCATCACCGCTAGATCTGGATCGTCACTCGATCTGGATCTCTCAGAGTCATCATAAATGGATCTGGATCATAGCTCGATCTGGATATTCTTTGGTCATCATCATATGTGCTATCTCATGATTCTTCTCATCATAGGAAGTTCTACAGAGCCAGCCTTCTTTCATGTTGGGTGTATGCCTATCTCCTCGTAGGTCTTTGGTAGCCCTTATATCTGACCTACTCGTCAGAATGGAGGTAGCCCTTACATTTGACCTACTCGTCATAATGGTCAGCACTCACATCTGACATGGAAGGAACCTAATACTTTAGCCATGACAGAATGGCACTACCCTAACATCTGACATACTCATCAGAATGGCGGTAGCCCTTAAATCTGACCTACTCGTCAGAATGGCTAGATCTCACATTTGACGTGGGAGGAACTTAATCCTTTAGCCATGAATAGAGTGGCACTGCCCTTACATCTGACCTACTCATCAGAATGGAGGTAACCCTTACATATAACCTACTCATCAAAATGGCCAACACTCATATCTGACATGGAAGGAACATAATCCTTTAGCCATGACAGAATGGCACTGCGCTTACATCTAACCTACTCGTCAGAATGGCGGTAGCCCTTACATCTGAACTACTTATAAGAATGGCTAGATATCACATCTGACATGGGAGGAACTCAATCTTTTAGCCATGAACAGAATGGCTCAGCCCTTGTATCTGACCTGCTCGTCAGAATGGTTATGGGACTCATCACTTTCCCTTGGAGGAAACGTCTATTTGGAGAACACCAAGCTTCTCCCTGAAGTACTTGAAATTCACCCTGGCCAATGGTTTTGTCAACACATCAGCTATCTATTCCTCCATCGCAACATACTGGACCTTCACTGCTCCCCTCTGCACCATATCCCTGATATAGTGATACTTGATCTCGATGTGCTTCGACTTGTCATGGAACATTGGATTCTGTGACAATTTCACACAACTCTGGTTGTCTAATGTATACAAGTAGCATCCATCTAGAGATCAAATAAATCAGACAGTAGCTTTCATAGCCATACTTCCTCACAACTAGCTAAACAAGATACGCTATACTCTGCTTCAGCTGTACTCAGTGCCACACAGGATTGCTTCCTGCTAAACCAAGAGATCACACCTGATCCCATACTGAAGCAACACCCTGAAGTGCTCTTCCTATTGATGGCACTTCTTGCCCAATCTGAATCAACATAACCCTCCAGGTTAATCTTCTGATTCACATCGTACTTGAGCCCATAATCAACTGTACCCCTTAGGTACCTTAGAATATGCTTTGCAGCAATCAAGTGAACATTTCTCATATCTATCAAGAACTGGCTCAAGGTGTTCACAGCAAAGAAAATGTCTAGTCTCGTGTTATTCAGGTACATTAAGGACCCAATCATCTGACGATACATCGTATCATCAACCGACTCTGATGAAGCATCACTCAATAGCTTTAGGTTTGATGCCATAGGTGTGGCCATAGCCTTGCAGTCCATCATCCCAAACCTCTTCAGGATCTGTACTACATACTTCCCTTGTCCAAGGAATATTCCATCTCTACTCTGCCACACCTCCATACCTGGAAAATAATGCATCATACCCAAGTCCTTCATCTCAAACTTGGCAGCAAGCTTTCTCTTTGTATCAGCAATCAACCCATCCATTCCTGTCACAAATAGATCATCTACATATAGTAGAAGTATCACTGGGTTTCCATCTTCAACCTTGTAGTAAAGGTTGGAATTTGCTTTACTCTCGGTAAATCCCAAACTGGATAGAAAGCTATCAATTATACCATACCATGTCCTGGGTTCCTATTTCAAGCCGTACATGGCTTTCTTCAATTTGCACACATGAGACTCCCTGTCATGTGTCGCAAAACCGAGTGGCTATTCCACATATACTTCCTCTTCTACTACACCATTCAAGAAAGTAGTCTTAACATCCATCTGGTGTATCTTCCATTTCATTACTACAGCCAGAGCAAGTACTAATCTAATGGAAGAGTATCTGGCTACATGTCCAAAGGTTTATTCATAATCTATTCCTTCTTTCAGAGATAAACCCCGAACCACAAATCTTGCCTTATATTTTTAAATGCTACCATCTGCAGCATGCTTGATTTTGTAGATCCATTTGGAAGTTACAACTGACTTCCCTTCTAGTCTTGGGATAACCTCCCAAACATCATTCTTCATGATTGATTGGTATTCTTCGATCATAGCATCCTTCCATTCTTTCTGTTTTGCCACTTCTTCATAACTGGAAGGTTCTTTGTCAATGAAATCACATAGTAAAGCTACATACCCGACGCAGGATATGGTCCTCTTTCTTTCTCTGTGATTCTCTTTTGGAGCCCCATATCTTTCCACACCTTGGATAAGTTCTTGTACCCAAGCAGGTTTCCTCTTATGAGGATTCTTCTACAGAGGTGGATCTACAGGTCTTTGTGGTTCTTCAAATTCTCGATATTCTCCTTGAGCTTCTTCATTCATGGTTATATCATGAACTCTGGGTGCTTCTGCTTCTTTGAATTCTTCAGCAGGTTTCTTTCTGGATTTGTTGTAGGCTGTATCTTCATTGAATGTCACATCCTTGTTGATGTCAATTTTCTTGAATCTTAGGAAGTATATTCTGTAAGCCTTCGATATTTTAGAGTATCCCACAAAT
Source organism: Pseudotsuga menziesii (assembly GCA_001517045.1). Lineage (NCBI taxonomy): Eukaryota > Viridiplantae > Streptophyta > Pinopsida > Pinales > Pinaceae > Pseudotsuga > Pseudotsuga menziesii. Next base: position 76,164 of record LPNX010616191.1, read on the forward strand.
ATACCCTTATTTCCTGAAGGATCTAATTTAGTCCTCTTTTCTTTTGGAATGTGAATGTACATTAGACAGCCGAATATTCTGAGATCGCTGACTTCTGGTTTCTTTCCAGAGAATACTTCTTCATGAGTCTTGTTCTCGAGTACTCTATGTGGAGTATGGTTCTGTACATACACCGCTGTTCGAGTAGCTTCTGCCCAAAGGTGCATAGGAAGGTCTTGATCATGAAGCATTGCTTTTGCAGCTTCCATGATAGTTCTATTCTTCCTTTCTGCAATTCCATTCTGTTGTGGATTATAAGGAGTGGACAACTCCCTCTTAGTCCCTAATTCTTTGCATAGCTCTTTGAATTCATTTGAAGTGAATTCTTTGCCATTATCTATTCGAAAAATATGAATCTTCTTTTCAGTATGGTTCTCGATCAAGGCTTTGAATTATTTGAACTTGCTGAATACTTCATCTTTGTTCTTCATGAAGTAAACCTATGTCTTCCTAGAAAAATCATCAATAAAAGAAACATAATATGTATACCTTCTTAGTGAGTTTGATGACATAAGACCGCATACATTGGAGTGGATGATTTTCGAGATTCCTTTTGATTTGCTCTCACTGCTTGGAAATGTCTTCTTTGTATTCTTTCCTTCTGCACATCCTTTGCAGACCCCATCATGTTTTTCTTGGACTTCTGGAAGACCTTCAACAGCTTTGCTTGCAATCGGTAGTGCTCTGTAATGCACATGTGCAAGCCTTCTATGCCAAAGTTCACTTAGCTCTACTGTGTCATGTACCAAGGCTTGTTCTGGATGGCCCTTCAATTTGTACAATCCTCCTTCTTGTTCTCCAATCACCACCGCATCATCAATAGTCTTTCCTTTTGGCCTCATGATGACTTGACCATCTATGAATGCAACCCACATTCCTTTTGCATCTAATGCTGATATGGATAGGAGGTTCTTCTTGAGTCCTAGCACAAACAATACTTCCTTCATTGTTAGAGACTTTCCAGAGTCTAGTTTATAGGAAGATTCCCCACTACCTTTTATTGGATATTGGTAGTCATCTCCTAGCTTTACCTTGTGAGGTGATTCATGTTCTGACAGTCTTACAAAGGATTCCTTGAATCCTGTCATATGTTTGGAAGCCCCACTGTCGATGAGCCAATCATCACTTCCATGAGTAATGTTTCCCATGAGAGAGGAAATAAAAACATATTCATCATCGTTTGAAGAATCTTCACTTTCATATCTGGTTCTCTTCTTGGATGGTTCATCATCCTCTCCAGCATGAGCATGATGTCTTCTTTTGTTTCTTTTCTTTGTTGGCTTTGGTTTCTTAGGACAGTTCTTTGCATAATGTCCTGCTTCATCACATGTATAGCATATGAATCTAGATAAATCCTTTTTGTGATAGGACTTACCTCTCTGGAAATGAGATCTTCTTTTGGACGTCTTCGAGTGAGACTTGGAGTGTATCGTGAGAGCCTGATCTTCACTTCCCATCTTCTCTTCTCAAGCTGCTATTCAAGCTTCTTCTTGAGAACACTCTCCCACAGTCTACTGAACTTGACTAAATTCCTTATAGCACAGATTCCTTGGATGAAAGAATCCCATGACCTAGGGAGGCCATTCAAAGTAGTCATCACAATCTATGCATTTTCCACTTCTTCATCAACAGCTTCTAGTTGTTCCTTGATCTGAAAAACTCTTGTGAAGTAAGACTGAATTTTTTTTGCATTCTAAATCTTCACATTCTTCAGCTGGTTTCTCATAGTCATCTTCTAGTTTATGTTCTTCCCTTCAAACAATTTGGTTAGGGCATCAAACACAGCTTTAGGTGTCTTTAGGGAGGACACCTGTGGTATGAGATGATCCTTGATAGAATCAGCAATTATTCTCTTTGCCATAACCAAATTCTTATTATGCAAGGCCTTAGCCTCAACTCCCTCTGGAACTGGAACCTCCTCATGGATGTAGGAGTCTAACTCATTATCTTCCAAGAGCAGGGAGATCCTATACTTCCAATCTCGAAAGTTATCAGCTCCATCAAGCTTTTCATCAAGCTTGGTATGATGAGACATATTAACTGAGAACCTCAAATGGAAATACAAAAGATTTTATATCTTACCAGTTCAAGATGTTGGATCTGAAACATGAGCGATATCCTGCAGAGCTGGTTCAGGAGCAAATTAGGGTTTTTCTTTCCCATAGTTTTGTCCAACCAAATTCCTTGAAATTTATCCCTAACTTTTATTTTGGGGAGGAGATCAATCTAGGCCCGGGCTCACTGAAAAATTCCTCCTCAATGAAAATCCCTAATTTTCGGCACCAATGATAGGTCCAAAACTGAAAAACCTCAGAATTGGATTCTGCTTTGACAGAAAGATGCGCCCTAAGGAGGAGAGTTATTCCACCTTACTTTTGTTGAAATCTATGGAGAGATATGCACAAAGTAGGAATCCCTAGTTCCCACAGCTGCATAGTGTCTTCTCCTCAAGTTAGCTTTGATACCATGTTAGTTTTTCAACATTCAAGCTAGCATTATGTTAGGATATTTAACTGAGAGAACAACAAGTACAACAATCAAACACAAGAGACAATGAACACAATGTTTTTCCTCAGGGAAACCATAAATGGAGAAAACCCCACAACTTCCTCAGAGATAGAATCGGCACAAAGGTAAAACCACAAAACAGTAAGATGCACTCCCGACAGTAGTAACCTTCTTCTTCACTAGCCCCAGTGTCTTCTCCTTCCTCAACTATGGGATACACTTGAGTGTCTAAGTGATGTGTGCTAAATAGAGAGTCCATCTCTCTATTTATACTAATTCTGGCATGACTAAAACCCTAGTAGGGTTGACCTCTAATAGGAGAGTCTAATAACCCTAGTGTCCCGAAACTGTGGGAACTTTAACCCTTAGACAATCGGAGGGTTACCCATAATGACTTGACATGACTTGTTTATATTATTGATTCTCATGATCGGAACATTGGGTTACAATAGATAAGAAATACAAGTGAAATACATTCCGAAGTTACAATTACATCAACACCGTCATTGTCAGCTGTCAAAGTTGACTGGAAGAGATATGAATATGTCACGTATTCCCACAATTCTATAAGTTCTTCAAACGCTCTTTCGAAAAGAATATATTTACAAGAAGATAAAATCAGTGTTACAGAGTTTTTGAAAAAGTTTGAAAAATAAATTTATAAATACATAAAACATTCACATAGAGCAAGATGGAAAGACTTGCAATTAAAAAAAATCACGTGATGTTTTTCCACAGGGGACTATTTTTTATGTGGTTGATTTCGGAGAGAGTTACACATTTGAAGCACAAAAAGAAATACAAAGTGAATATTATCATTCTAACCAAGTTTCTGTATTTGTCCATGTTCTATATAGACATTCTCAACAAAATGTTGATGATATAGAAAGCATGAATGACAATCGACATGTGATCAAGGAATACCATTTCTATATCAGCTATGATCGCACGTATGATACACATTATGTACAACATTGTTTTCATATTATTTATGGTTCATTGAAAACACATGGAGTTGTAATGAATGAACATTGGATATCGTCAAATGGATGTGCAGGGAAATTTAAATCTTTATGATCATTCTTGTGGCTATGTTTCCTTCATTAAAAAACAAATATGGAACATTGTTGGAATTTTTTTGAAACTGGTCATGGAAAAGGGGAGCACGATGGTGCTGGGGTGTGTGTAAAAAGAGCACTTCGAAGGTATCAAATGAACCATTGTGTCGATTGATGTGTGTGTGCTAATCAAGTTGTTCAATGGTGTCATTTAAATCTCATCCATGATTACAATCAACAATCAAAAGATGTGCATAGGTATGAACTTTGTTTTCAAAACAGAATTTTTCAACTTAGAATGACTTTAATATCAACATCTACTAACATTTTATTCACATGTACATGTAAAATTGTTTATGTTGGACAGGTTTTTTGGCATATTGGAATCCAAGATATAGACAGATCAATCCCATATGATGCTATCACTATTCATGGAACTCGATATTTACACTCAATCAAAACAAAAACCTTCCAAAATGTATTTTCATTTTATAGTAGGAAGCTAACATGCTTTTGTCCTATTTGCATGGAGGACACATAATCAATAGAGATTTGTGAAAACATAAATGAAAATTATGTTAAACCTTGGAAACACAACTAAATTAATTTAAAAGGAAAAATTCCACTTGCAGGCTTTGAAGGGTTGGAATCAGAGAACATTGCAATATCAACTGATGGTGATAGAATTTTCGATTTGGTTAGAGAAGGTAATTTTATGTATATATACTAAATACTAAATTTTTCTATTTTTATTTTGTTGTTTTTTTTTTCAAATTCAATGTTCTTAATTATGTTTAGGAGATGTATTTGTTGTGGTTGCACCCATAGAGAACAATGAAAATGTGGGATATTATTTGATGCGATGTGTAGAGAGAAAGATGAAATTATTGGAGAACTATGATGACATAGGTTTTATATATGAAAGAGGGTCAATTCTATTAAAAGGTTATGTTTTTCAAGAAACATATCAAACTGAAAGGGGCATTCACTTTAAATACTATCAACCTGATGTCATATGCTTCAAATATAGCCATTTGGTATGCACAGCTCACATAAAGTTGATAGAAGTTAAATCAAATAAAAAATTGAAAGCTAGAAGATGGAAGATGTCAAAAGTTGATCATGAAAGAATAATTGAAGACGAGATTCCTTTAAGATATTATTTCTAATTTCAATCATGTTGAACATGATACATACTTTTTACCTGAAGGACGTCTTCATTGGTTTTATAATTGTGACACTCAAATAGAGTGATTATTGATAAGTTTTGAGATATATTGTTTTGATGACTTTTTAAGCACATTCGTTATGAAATTGTCAAATTATGAGATCTGTGCCTTTTTTAAACTTAAATATGATAGACTATTAGATTAGATTGTTGAACGTATGTACATGTCAAATTGATTAAAGTTCTTAAATTGTTGAGCTTATGTCCATCAAATTGAGGAAACTTATAAAATAGTGTTCTTGCATTGTTGAACTTATAGCTCATTGTTCTTAGATTGTTTAGCGTATGTATATATCAAATTGATTTAAATTATATGATATGTTGTTCTTCGATTTTTCAACATATGTACATCAAAATTATCTATATTAATTTTATAACGAAATTGATATGTACAATTGTATAAATTCATAACATACAAACATTCAATATTAACATTACTAAATATTAAAAATCATTACTAATGATTAAAAATCTTGAATGAATTTGCACAAAAGAGGATTTTGAAATAAATTCATTTAAAACCAAAATCATTTAAGATACTACTTAAATCATTTATGTAATTAAATTAAAGATACTAATTAATATCTTAAGGTACTAATTTAATCATCATGTAAGATACTAATTACATAAATGAATTAAGATACTAATTTAATCATCATGTAAGATACTAATTACGTAAATGAATTAAGATACTAATTACATTGATCCTCAACCAAAACGGAAAAAAAAAAAGTAGAGTGAAGATTGCAATTACATGTATGCTGAGAGGGATTACAATTGAAATGGTTGTGAATGAATTATCATGTTATCTCAAGAGAATTCCTTATAATGCATAATTATCATGCAAAGTTCCCTAAGAAATGGATTGGATATCCTTTATATATTTTTTATGGATCTAAATCTATCATAATGTTCAAAACAAAGACATGTGGTTCAATACAATCAAAGATCAGGGTAGTATATTAATTTCTCATACACCTTCACTTGGATTTATTCTTTTTTCTACTAGCCACATTTTATTGATCTTATAAACAAAACCATCACTTCATAAATCTAGTGAGCATCACCTAATATTTCCATAGATTAGGTAGAAGTACCTTCCCTTTTCTACAGGAAAAGGTTTACTTCTCTTTCTCCAATGTTGCCATGCAAAAGTTCCTTCCATTTACTAAAGAAACAAAGGAAAGGAATGGTCATCATTGTAGAGGTTAGCTTTAGAATTAAATCCAAATATGCCAATGTAACTAAACATTTTTCTCAACAAAGTATCTTTGGCCCATCAAGAAAACACAAATTTAGAGCATTTTTAAACACAAATGGTTGAATTTTTACTTTATTTATCATCTTCCATACATCCATTGTATCTAAACAATCACACTTAAATATGAGATTTTCCAATTTTAAATCCATCACATCCAAAATACCATAATGCATTAGACCATTTTCTTATCTATGATAGTTAACCATTTGATCAACACTAAATATAGCCTCTTAGTATTCTTGGCCAACATTTACTTTAATATTACAAACTTTGGGCACCTTCCTGAACATGAGCATGAATATTTGTGAGTCTAATGTATCATGTTGTATCAAAGGTCGAAAACTAGGTTGTAATGACAATTGCCCACCCAATGATGCCACTAAGCTCCTTAAAGTATTTGAAAATTTCATGCAAAGAAAAAATGTACACTTATAACTTAGATTGATGGGACATTAAAATTGTTTGTTGATTAAAACTTGAATTTGATCTAAACTTCACAAAAGTAGAATTTTCACCAAGATAAAAAAAGCAGCTTGAACTTGGAATGCAAAAGGTTGAATTTTAGAAAAGATGGGACAAATAAAATTTTCCATCTCCATGATTGGTTTTAAAAAGGAATTCTAATGTAGGTAATACTACACCTTTTATAAAACAATATTGAATCAATTTTGAACAAATTAGATGGTCCAAAAGAACTGAAGAAACCATAGATCTTAGGGTTTTGACTCTAGGGATAAAGTTGATCTAGGGATATCATTAGGCATCCAAATGATGGTGTGGTTGCTATAGGATTCATGGGTTGAAAGATAAACAGGTTGCCCCATGATAATTTACACATTAGGCATACATGGATAAACACTTATTCTTGTTCACTAAATGTGTGTGCTCTGAGAAATTTAGAGTTCAATGAGCAAGTAATAACCCTCCAAATACCATATTTATTACTAATCATTAACGTTGTTCATGTGATGTTAAACATATCCCTAAACAATCCAACTACTTTAGGTCTTCAAGTTGCCAAAGAATTGAGTTAGCTACTATGTAAGTGCTGATTTGTTTTGGCTAAAACAATTCATATTTATTGGTACGATATACACCATAAAACAATACACCAACTAGGATAAATCATGGTAATAGTTATCTCAAGAATAATAAGAAACTTCATTGCTTGGATTTTGCTAGTGATTACTTCAAATCAAGATCAAAATTGGAGTATGAATGCATGTTCAAGGATATTCAACATTTCCCTATTGCCACTAATCAACAACTATACAACTTACCAAGATATGGTAAATTTCCTTTATATTCATTTATTTTGGACTATGCATTTATGAGAATATTGCATCCATTATACCTGAAATTTTAATTTAAGATGCACTGCACTATATTCCCAAAGATAAATTAGAATCTTCACTAGTATTTTCTAACTTAATATCATGTATTTTAAGGCTTCAATGACCACAAATCTATACCTAAAGGCTCCCCAAAGTCTTTGTCCCAAATATTCTACAGGGTTTGATAGATTCAACACATAATATGCTAAATGCTACAAGTATATCATTGGTTATTCTACCCAAGTTTGCATAGAATTAAAACATTGCAGTGTTCCTCCTTGGCCCATTTATGTTGTTAGATAAAGTTACATGAAATAATAGGTTGTAAAAACCTCTTTAACCTCCATGAGGTACACTTGTTCCACATTACAACTACCAATTGTTAACCATAACCACTAACATCTAGGCTAGCACCACAATATGAAGCAAAACTCCAATATCAAATGCATCCCCTACTATTGAAATTGTAAAAAACTTCACAAGTGAACACCCTTGCATGATGAGAGATAATACTTTGCATAGAAACATCAAAGTGCTAGGTGTAATCATAGAACCAATGCAACCAATGCAGTCATGGTAGCACTTTATCAATTACATATATTTTTCCCTTGTGTTTGATGGTCAAATAAAACAAAGCCACTTAAAGATACCAAACCCATGCTAATTAAACAAATAAAAAATCTAGTATATATCTCATCAAACACATCTTAATATGCTAATTAAATTAAATCATTTAAAACCAAAAACTTCCAAAAACAATATATATATGAACGGTCCAAAATTATAAAACCATATATATATATGAATGGTCCAAAATTATATATATGTTTAAAATATATAAGTTAAACTAATAAGTTTAAGTTTAAAGTTTTGACATGGAATATGTCAAATCAACAAGTTCACTTGTATAAAAACATATATAACTATGTAAGATCCATTATATGGATATCACTCTCCACATTCTCCTGGAGATTGACCTATATAACACATGCAACATATAATTAAGCTTCAATATATAAATTTTATACTATAAATAAACTTTAATAAAAATACAATTTGAAGTTAAAATAATAAAAATGAATAAATATACCTAAGTGAGGCCAACACCCAAAGAGGTCACCACATCCACAGCCATGGAAGGTTGTACAATACGTTTACCCACCTACAATCTTAAACATTTAAAACATGTAATTTAAATGTAACTTCATTCAAATTTAAAAAAAAATGTCAATTGTTTTTAAGCATTAAAAAACATTTAATCATTACTAAAACATTTGAAAGGTGCTTGATTTAGAGTCCAAATCTTGGGAGACACTAGGAATATCTCCCAAAACTGATGATAAGAGGGGCTCAATACCCATGGTCCTAGGCAACGGGATCGGAACCTATGAACACAAACAAAATTTCAATCTTGAGAAAATGTGTCATGTCAATAATAAGAACATATAAGTTTATAGATATTTATGCAAATGTACCTCTTTCAATGGACCTAGGTTAACACAGGAGTCGACCATAAAATCATGTTCATCCAACATTTGGGTGAGCTGTAATTCAAATGAGTTCATTATATATTTAGATAAACTAACAAAACAAGATTTAAGAATTATGAGGAAAACATAAAAGTTCTCACATACCTCCCCAATCCCTCCTTTCTCGCGATGGAGTAAATCAAACAATCCATCTCAACAATGCTTTACATATGCCTTGGCATCTTCAAGGCTCAATGAATCTACCTCATTGTCTGTTTTATAAGAAAAATGTGCACGAGAATGAGCACATGCTCTATGTCGATCCATGCCCACATCAATAACCATTAGAGTAGATGGTAAGTTGTCTCCTATGACGGTTTTGACCTTTAGACCAATCTGAGAGGGTGCCTCCATCTATGATCGTAATGTAACAAATATTTGTGGACGAGGAACCAAACGAGGTGTAGGCTTAAGCAACAATGGATCACGATAGGATCCTTCTTATTCATACGTCCTACCTTTTCCAACCTCGTAAAATTTGGACACATTTGTGTAATCTGGATTCATGTTTAAAAAAAACTTCGCATAAAAAAATCTCTCAAAATAATGTGGCACTTCATCATTCCATGGAAATCTACCATAGGCAGCCAAGAATATATCATATAAATGGTGTGCAATCTCAAGGTGCTTGAAATATTGCACCTTTAACATCTTCCCCTTTGGTCTTTCTTTAAAATTAAACATTGAAATGGCATCTTCTTTTGACAACCTCTTCTCTACATCAACCCACTTGTCAAGACTCATCACCTGAGCCCTCCGCATTCACATCAAGTGAATAAAACAATATTTTGTTGGCCCAACATTTCTATAGGCACCAATAAACTTTCCTAAAGATTCCAAAAGTATTTGCAAGCTTTTTCGACTCTCTGTTAGGAGTTCCAAGCTAGCAATATCATCCCTCAATTTTTTTTGATGGGATGTACGTTGTTCAAGGGTGATAGAAACCTCTTTGTTTTCCCAAGGAAGAGCATCAGGTATATCTGAAGGATAAATGGTCATTGGATGACAACCATGTGCTTGTTAAGGACTATCCCTTCACCAACCTTGACCCTTTCTCCGAGCATTTGCATGACCTTTCTCTTGGTCCCTTGCAACATCCTCAGCATCTCCACCCTCATTTTCTCCAAATGCATAACCCTTATTTTCTCTGAATGCATCATCACCCCAGCCTCTCTGAGTGCATCATGATAACCCTTAGCAGAACCATAATCCTCTACATTTACACATGTAGTCATGTATAATTTAGTACATAAAGACACAAGAATATATATACACATGAAAATTAGTAATTTATTTAAATAGATTATATATATGTAACATATTACCAATTAAATGTTGATGGTCCATTGGTCATTCTCTAAAATAATGATGAGAAGAGGGAAAATAGTCACAAGATGATGAATCAAATAATAGACCAAACACAAAATCTTAGATACTCTCACGAGACAATCTATTACTCAGTGTCTCTACAAATAAAAATGCTAATGAAACTTAGTAAAATCAATGAACAAGACTTGAAACAAATATAAATATTCATGCATACTCATAAATTTTGCATGTGCATAAATTTCAAACACATACCTAATGTGTCTCGATATAATATGCTAGAATCTCTAGATGATTCAGACCATCTTTGAGAGAGAACATTTGAAGGTATTTCAGTAGATGTAGGTGTGGTATTAGGCATCCTCGCCTCAAATGTCTCAGTACATATTCGAATCGAAGAATGAGTGACCACCTTGTCTTTAACCATCTCTACTATATATCTCCTATAAACATCAAAATAAGCACCAATGAACTAATGCAGTTTAGCCCATAGAAAGTTTTTGAGGACAAGAAAAAAACAATTGAATATATTTATTGTGTATAAAACATAATACGATCAATCCACATCAAGTTATTAATATTGTGGAAATGTCTGTGAGGAAAAAAGAAATAATTTAGAGCCTTTTGTTGATGTACTTTGATTCATATGGAGTGTGTTACGCACTAGAGCTACTTCAATGTCCCTATAAGGCTAAGGCTAGAGCAAGGGGTCAAAATTTTTTATTGTATAGACCAAAGGGGGATTTATTATATGGATATAATGTTTGAGATATTTTTACCCCTTCGACTGAACATGGACAACACCTTTGGTTTTACTCTCAAAAGTAATTGGCTTAGTGGCTTTGCTGACTGCCCCTTTGGCGTGATGAAGTCTCCACCATATAGGGTTTTATACCCATGGGTTGGTGCTCCAAGGAACATATTTGTTGGAACAACCCACTATGTAACATGAAAAACCAACATAAATTGATAGAACATACAATTGAACAATAGACAAAGACAAGATCTTAGAATATTGAACCAAGCATATGCACAATATCATGATATCATTATTCATAATTGTCATTGTAGGAAATTATCCTTGACAAACCAAATAATCTACCCCCTTTGGTGAAATGAAGTCTCCACCATCTAGGGTTTTATGCCCATGGGTTGGTGCTCCAGGGCACACCTTTGTTGGAACAACCTACTATGTAACATGAACAACCAACATAAATTGATAGAAAATACAATTGAACAATAGAAAAAGATAAGATATTAGAATATTGAACGCGTATGGACAATATCATGATATCATTATTCATAGTTGTCATGGTAGGAAATTATCCTTGACAAACCAAATAATCTACCTCAAATAAACTTCATGGAAATATGTCTCATTTGTAAACTAAAGAACACTAGATGTAAAGGAACATATAGTGGGAATTTTTGACAACCTAGGGGGTAATAGATTCAAGCACTATCTATGTATAGTTTCTAATGAAATTATTAAGGTTTGGCTTGGCATCTACAAAGGTTTAAATAGCCACAAAGATATATATATATATATAAGTTTGTTTGCACTATTTCGAAGCGATTAAAGTATGTTGCTACTACTCCAATAAACTTCAAGCTTCTGTTAAGTGCAATCAATGTTTGTTATATCTTTGCAACTTAGGAATTCTCTCGGCATGGCTATGTGTAGGTGTTTTCCTACCCTTGATCATTTAGTGGATGTGCTATTCAAACTTACCAATTTATTTTCACTATTAAACTTGAATATGGTGGATATGAGTTTTGTTTTTTTAAAGATTATTATTTGAGAGAATTATTTAAATAAAAGTATTAATCTACCAAGTACATATGCACGAATAAAAAAAAATCAGGAGAAAGATGAAAAATAAAGAATAATAATAATATACCTATCAATTAGCATAGTGTCAAATTATAGCGTGAGGTTCCAACTAAACAAAACATAAGTGCTTACCACGATTTTGAAGAAATAATATACCTATCAATCAATTTTGAAGAAATACGAGCTTACCACAAAACCGCGAAGCACCAAAGATAGACACCCATAGACGGACCCCAACAAGCCGTGAAGCACACCCACCACCATGAATTTGTGAAGCACCACCACCACGAAGCACCACATAGGCGAAGCACCACCACCGCGAAGCACCACACATGTGAAGCACCACCACTGCAAAGCACCACCACCACAAAGAACCACACAGGCGAGCTCCTAACTCAAAAGAGAGCCCCTGACACATAATCGAGGTAGAGTCGAGGCCTAACAGGCGAGGCAGAGGCAAGGCATAACAGGTAAGGCGAGGCAGAGGAGAGGAAAAGGCAAAGCTGAGGCCTAATAGACGAGCTGAGGCGAGGAAGAGGAGAGGAAAAGGTAGAGCTGAGGCCTAATAGACGAGCCGAGGCGAGGCAGAGCCAATGTTGAGACCTAACAGGCAAGGTGAGGTAGAGGCAGAGGCAAAGCCAAGGCCTAACATGTGAGGCAAGGAAGAGACGAGGCGAAGGAACAGGTAGACAGGAAAACATTGGAAATGACAAAACTGGAAACAATTGCATCGTTAAAAATATATATACCTTTTTTCGGGTGAAATGTTTTTCGGCTGAACAATTGTTCAGCCTAAAATTTCTTTTGGCTGAACAATATTTTGGCCGAAAAAATGTTCAAATGAAAACAAATCTTCTGGCCATTATTTTTTTAGTGATCCTTACAAACCCCGCATCACGAAATTCATTGTTAGTTTTAACATTCGACTCAAAGAATAGTTCAGCCGAAAGTTGTTTTAAATTGTTCAGCCAAAAAAGTTAAATAGTTCGGCCGAAAAGTTTAAATAGTTCGGCCGGGAAAAAAAAATAGTTCGGCCGAAAGTATTTAAATACAGATTATGAAAGTTGATTCTCATGGAATAGACACCCAAGTTCATGATTTCTCCCATCTTCGCCTTTATCTCAGTCGTCCAATCCTTTATTCTTTTAACACATTCCGTGATTTGGAAAAGTTTATTTGACCGAGCATGTTCATCATGTGGAAAGTTTTAGAGCTGTTGATGTAGCTTTGGATCAATCTCATCCTTCCAACATTGCTCCCATTTAACATACTCCACAAATATAAATACCACATTCTACCTTGAATCTCCGATCCACAAAATGATTTTTCACCGTTGATATTCACCCTCCTTGCTCCAAACCATCGATGCATGACTTTCTTTACCCTTATTTTGTCACTGCATGTTTCAATCTACTGAAAGATCTATCACTGTAGATCAAAATCCACTCTCCATCTGACAACTCCTGATGAAAGAACTTGCTCACTAGATAACCTGAAAGGAGCTTCCACAAAATTTCATTAAATAGGATCATTTTCAAACCTTTCAAGTCCATAATTCAAAAATTCAAACACAGTGCTAACACTTGGTTTATCTAAATTGCTTTGATAAATAGTTGATTATTAGTTTCTTCTATTTTATAATCATCGTAATCATTCCTTATTTTTAATGAATTGTATTAGTTATCCAATTTAAATAAAAGCATGTTAACATATACTTAATTTCAGGCATATTCAGATTTCTGTGTAAAACAATTTTTTTCTCTAACTTGGGAACACACTTTTTCACACATGTGACTACTAGATGGAGAACTGAACTTATCGATAGATAGGCACTTCAACAATAAATAAGATCATGTCACCTTTATATTTTAATGACACATGTGCATCCATTTGTGGGCATTTTCAAATGGCCTTCTGAACTAGTTTTAACACTTAGCCAATTTTCTTTTGTTCTCACTATGGAAAATACTATTTTTCCTATTTTTGGCAAATTGATATTTTTCATATGAGACCATCATAAGACAACTTGAAGGTATGGATGGATATTTATTTCACCAAGGAACATGCCTATTCTTTTTTTATTGATTTTATCACCTCATGATCACCTCCTTGCAGGGATTTCTAAATGACCTTTCAGACTATGTAAACACAATTTTCCCAACTTGGAAGGCTTGTCTTTCACACGTGTGACCTCGAGAATAGTATCTGGTATTATGGATGGATATATAGTTCACCAAGGAATAGGAAAATTCTACCGAATTAATTTTATCATCAAAATAAGCCCTCCTTGCGACCATTTCAAAATTCCTTTTCAATTTCCTGATTCTAACACTCGGTCATTTTCAGGACTTTCTCAAGGTTTATCCTGAAACCCCAATTTCACAGATCCATAACATTTTTTCTAGACATGCTCAAGTATAAATAATACTATTCTTAGATAGAAAATCCAACACACTACAAGGGCCCCTTGTGCTTATGGAATTTACTCTAACCCATAATTTAGGGTGGGTATATCTCTTAGGCTACTTAGCCATTTTTGCTTGCTCTGACACAAACCCCTGTTTTGGCAGACCTAGAACTTTCTCCTCAGAAGTGATGAAGGAAAACTGAGACCATTAATAGATATAAACTATAAAAATATATATCCTTGTATCATGGGGCAGGAATTTTAGTCAAACCATGAATTATGGTGGGCATTCTCTTAGACACTCTTAGATAAGTTTTGACTACTTATGCCATACTTAGACAATTTCTTGATTTTGACCAATTATCCATATTTTTCCAAAATGATGTCATAATGCAACAATGATTTCAACTTCATGCCACATCATCATCAATGCCATGACATGCCATCATATCTACCATACCATCATCCATGCAATTGCATGTCATCATATCTTCCATATCATCATCCATGCCATGTTATCACTACCTTTGTCTTTCTCTGAGCTTGTCCTGCCATCATATCCTTGGCTATTCCTTTCTCATTACTGAAATCCTTTGACATCAATGATAACCACATTCAACATTATCCCCTTTGGCACTGATTGAAACCTATAAAAATTCTCCCCCTTTGACAACAATGACAAAGGATAACTTTTATGCCCTTGTTGCAACTATCTTGATATAGAATTTTCAATTGTTCCCTTTTAGACAACTTCCATTCTTTTGTTTCTCCTCCTCCAATTACCTTGGACTTGGTGTTGATCATCCAATTGGCATCATTCTTTACCTTCTTGTAGTGATTCTTTGAATAATAACCTTGGATGATGAGGTCCTAGACTCCCCCTATCACAGTGCTTCTCCTCTTGCCAAACATTTTATTTTTTTTGTGACAGAATTTATACTTAACTATTTTTTTTTGAGTTATTTCATTCAACCCGTGGCTTCCTACCATATATTTATTCTTAAAAAATATGCATCATATAGCTTTTTCTTCTTTAGGGAGTCTTAAATGTCATATAAGCAACTTCTCAACTTTTACTTGTGTTGTTGTACTTCATTTGTCACATGGATGGTCTCTTGACAAAGTCTTCTTTTTCAATTTGTCACTTCTACACTTCTTCTTGTATTTGAGGAAGATAGGATTTTACCAAGTACTCTTATGACTCTTCAATTTGACACTTATTCTTATTATGCAACCATAATCATTTCTTATTCTCTAATTGTTTTGATGTCAACCTCAACACATTAATTTCTTCTTATCAAAAGATAATTTTTCAAGAACCATTTGCAATTTTATGATCTTGACTTCCCCTGAGTATATGATTCCCTTTAATCCTCTTTTCAGGGTTCTTTTCTAATTCATGAGAGTCTTTTTTTTAGAAAAAAGCATCCATCTTGAGTTCCACCATCATCGCCAACTTCTTCTTTATCATCATCGGTGTGTTCTTTTACATATTCACCTTGCTTTCCATCATAATGAATTTCATTCTCATCTACAACACTATGATGCTCCACATCATATTGGGAAACTCCTTTGATGTTTTAAATATTTATTTCTTCTATATCTTTGGAGTCTTCCTTTCTTATCCGCATGTTTCCATGAGGTACCCTGCTTACTGACCTTGGTTGTTTCTTGGATTCCCTACTTAGATATTTTCTCTTGGTTCTGCAATTAATATCTTTGTGACCAAACTTGTGACAGTAATAATAGTATTCATAAAATATTCCTTCGTGTTTGAGGGATCTTTTATCTTCCATCCTATTCCATTCCTTCTTTTTTTCTTGACCTTCTATTGAAGCATTATTCCCTAGCTTACATTCTTTGGCCATATGTCCAAAATTATGACATGTGTAGCAATGACCAAGAAATATTTGTTGGACTCTAATTTTCATTGGTCCTTTAGGTATCATGCTAGTTTTTTCTTTATTATGGGAGGATGGAGCATACTTTTGACATTCCTTCTTCATAAATGGCCTCTTTAGTGCAGGAGCACAACCTCTTTTCTTTCTTCCTTGGTTTGTGAAGGAGGAACATTCTGACTTCCTTTCATTAACATACACTAAACCAGATTTATCATTTGATGGTATTTGGATACTCAAGATGTCATCTAAATTCTTTGAGTTGTTCTCAAACTTTGTTTTAATAGTTTATTCATCAAGATTCTTCTTAAGGAAAGTAACTTCTTCTTCAAGTCTTTTAGATCCTTGTATTTCTTCTTTGAGCTTATCATTAATGGTCTGCTAATTTTCTATCTCCTTTCCATTTTCCTTGAAGTTAGCAACTTCCTGTCTTTAACAGTGTAGTGTGGAAATTGAACCCAAGAGATAGAACAATTGCACTCACAAAATTGCTAATCAAACCTGCAAATTTACACACAAAGGAAACTGAAATTGGAGCATAACACTAATATGTATTGAATAAGTCTAAAATAGCCAAACTTATGAATTCATAGGCTGCTGCAATATATAAATACATGAGAGATTCGAATGCATAAGGATTCCATTCGAAATAGTCAAAAGCAGGCTTACTAAATCTAGTCAAATCCCCTATAAGTGCATAAAGCAGTTTCCAAATCTACCTAGGAGCTCACGAATTGGAAAAGTCAAGTGGGAAAGCTAATAGGTGATGTAAATACAAACCATACATGATTTTATCAGGAGAAAAGAATTGAGGATGATGAGGGAAAAAAACAAGTCAACTGCACCTAGTCTTACTTTCCCTTTTGCCATAAATCTCAGTAAAGCAGGCAACAAAGCAGAAAAGAAAATATGTGCTAGGGAGGATCTGGAATAAAGAAGATATGCTAAATATGAATTCCAAGAGGTTTCTCAAGCACTCCATGACTCATTTTTAGCAAGTTTGACTTCTAGGACATGTGGAAGACAACTTGCATAGAGTGGAATATTGGAAACTAGGCAAATAAGACAAAAATGGATTAATTAAATTCTAAGGTAGCTAACTATGGGTTGATTATTCTAAAACCCCCCCTTAATCCTGACTTATGAGTAAATATTAAAAAACTACAGGGCCTAGCAACAAGGCTTAGTCACCCTTTACATACTGCATGTCCATTTAACCAAGGAAAGAGGCAAAAAACCAGTGGGAAAATCCTCCCTTAAACATGGATAGTAAATAAAAATTTGAAAATATTGTCATCAATCATGCTTCATAGCATGATTAGAAATCCCCAGCAGTGATTTGAGATTGCTGAATGTCTTCTCACAAAAAAATTTGGTGAATATGTCTGCTACTTGTTCTGAAGATGCACATAAGAGTAGGTGAATGGTGCCATCATGCACGTGTCATGCACAAGCTGTTTGATGTAGTGCATATGGATCTCAATGTGTTTGGTTCTCTATCTTTGAGCTGGATCATTTCAGATTTGAATGGTGCTCTGATTATCACAATAGATAATGGTTGAAAACTCTGATTCGAAGCCACACTCAC
The DNA here is from genome assembly GCA_001517045.1 of Pseudotsuga menziesii. Taxonomy (NCBI): domain Eukaryota; kingdom Viridiplantae; phylum Streptophyta; class Pinopsida; order Pinales; family Pinaceae; genus Pseudotsuga; species Pseudotsuga menziesii. Next base: position 94,174 of record LPNX010616191.1, read on the forward strand.
CAAGTATCCGCTACAACCATAAACATTGAGTTGTTGCATTTACAAATCCTCTTTACTCTGCTTCTATAGATGAGAATGCAATGGCACTCTGTTTCTTGCTTGACCAGCTAATTGGTCCTTCAACAAGCATGAACACATATCTTGATGTTGACTTGCTATCTGTGTTGTCACATGCCCAGTCACTATGAGTAAACCCAATCAAATCAAGATCAGATTTAGCTTTGTAGAAGATCCCATGAGCTCTTGTTCCCTGAACAAAGTTAAGGATCCTTTTGGCTACTCTCCAATGGATCTCATGAGGATGATCCATGTATATTTAAGCCACACTTACTGCATAATAAATATCATGTCGAGTGTGTGTAGTGTACATCAAACACCCAATCAGTTGTCTATACAGTGTATTATTTACCATAGGAGAAGAACCTGCTTCTTCAAGCTTAACTCCTGAAAGGAAAGGAGTCTTGCTTGGCTTACAATATTTTATGTTGAACTTGTTCAGAAAATTCAAAGCATAATTGGACTGATCTACCTTTATTCCATGTTGGGATTGAGCAATTTCAAGACCCAAAAATTGGCTCAACAACCCCAAATCAGTCATAGAAAATGCATGGTTCATTGCATCCTTCAAGGATGCAATTTCTTTCGTTGAACTTTCTGTAATCAGAAGGTCATCCACATACAAGAAAATAATCATCAAAGAACCATGAATCAGCTTCAAATAAACATTAGTATCATATTTGCATCAAACAAAACTCAATGAGAGTAGAAAACCATCAATCTTGGCATACCAAGCCGTGGGGGCTTGCTTAAGCCCATACAATGATTTCTTTAGCCTGCACACAAAAGATGGATTAGTAACAAACCCTTGAGGCTGTTGCATGTAAATATATTCAGTAATATCTCCATTCAGGAAAGCACACTTCACATCCATGTGGTGTACCTCCCACTGCTTCGAAGCTGCAATGGTTAAGGCTAGTCTGATGGAGTCAATCTTTTCCACTTGTGAAAAGGTCTCATTGTAGTCAATACCATGTACTTGTGAGTATCCCTTGGCTAAAAATATTTCCTTATATTTCAAAGGTGAACCATCAGTAGCAAACTTAGTTTTTAAAACCCACTTACATTGAACTAGCTTCCTCCTTGGGGGAAGATCAACCAGTTCCCAAGTGTTGTTCTTCTGGAGTGAGATGAATTCTTCTTTCATGGATGTTTGCCATATTGGATCATGTGCTGCATTTTCATATGTCTGTGGTTCTGATTCAACCATCAAATAGCATTTCTCTGCAAACAGAGGGTCTTTCATACACAGGGCACTCTCAAACTGAGATCTAGTCCTCCTAGGATCACTAGGATTTCCAGCTAGTTCCCTAGCTGCATGAATGGTCTTTTCTTCCCATTTTGGTCTTGTAGGAATGTTAGGATCTGCAACTAAATCATCATTATCAGACATATCAGAATCAGCAAACTCATTTGTCTCTTCACTTACATTCAATGGTTCTAGTGGTGAAGAAGACTCTCCAACTTCAACTGTTGCTAAAGGATCTTCTTGGAACTGAACACTCCTTTCAATGAAGGATTTATTTGTGCTCAAATTTATTATCTTGTACCCTTTTGAATCTTCAGAGTATCCAACAAATAGACACTCTTGGCTTTGGGGCTGCAATGCCTTCCTCTTTTCTGTTGGAATTCTAGCCCAATCCCTTGAGCCAAAAATCCTGAAAAGGGTCACATCTAGCTTGTCCCCACTCCATGCTTTGAAAAGATTCATACCATAAAGCTATTTATGAGGCACCTTAGTCTGGATATAGGATGCATAGTTTATATCCTCAACCCAAAACTTTGGTGGCAAAGTCTTAGCCTCCATCATACAGGTTGCAATCTCTTTCAGTGATCTGTTCTCTCTCAGCAACACCATTTTGTTGTGGTGTGTAAGGGATTGAATGCTGCATATGAATACCTACATATTCACAATATTGAATGAACTCAAACTTGACATACTCACCACCATTGTCAGATCTGAGGATCTTGAGTTTCCTCCCAGACTGGTTTTCAACCAAAGCTTTAAAGACTTTGAAGAGGCCAAAAACTTCAGACTTATGCTTCAGGAAGTAAACCGAACAATAGTTGAAAAATTCATCTATGAAGGTCAATGCATATTTGTCCTGACTCATTGACATATGAGGAAATGGACCAGCAAATGTGGATCAACTAAAGAGGTGCATAGGTTCTCTCATGACTAGCTCTCTCAAATTTATGCTCTGGGTGTTTTCCTAAGATACAACCTTGACAGACTCCCTTGGAAAACTTAATCTTTGGTAACCCTATGACCATTTCTTTTTCACTTATATCAGAAAGATACTAATAGTTAATATGGCCAAATCTTTCATGCCAAAGCTTGCTTTCCTCATTGGCATGAATCAGAAGAGCAGAGGGGTTTGAGTAGGGTAGAAAATGTGAAAACATGTATACCTTCAAAGTGTGACCAGCAACTCCTTTTGCAATGACTTTACCACTCAAGATATCTGTGATATCAATATCATTAGGGGAGAATATGACCTTCTTTGTAGACCCTATGTGGGTCATCTGATTCACTGACAAGAGGTTAGAGGCGAGACCTGGAACATACAATACATTGCTGAACTTACCATGGTCAAGATCAATCCTTCCTTTGCCCAAATTGTCAGCAAGAGAGTCATCTCCCGGCACTACTGGTGGACCTTTCGACATGTCAAGAGAGGATAATGCCTCCTTGGTTGAAACCATATGTCTTGAAGCTCTAGAGTCTATAATGAAGTTAGGTGGGCTTGATGTGCTAGTAACCAATGCATGTACTCTCTCTCTATCCTCTGAATTTGATCCGCCTTCCCTCTTCTTTGAGCTATCAGGAAGGTAGATGTTATTCTTCTCTAGGAGTTGGGTCAGCATGTCAATTTGCTTCTTCATGTAGGAGCTTTTAGGATGATAGCCCTTACTCCAGTATGCGCACTTGCTCATTTCTCCTTTGTTCTTCTTCTTCTGGAAGTTCTTCTTGGAGCCTTGGGGCTCCTCCTGAGACTTATTCTTGTCTCTCTTCTACTCAGGTGGCTTCTTATCTTTTATCTTTCCTTTTGAATCCACCCTCAAATCTCTAGCAACTAGAGCTTGGTCTTTCGAAGGTTTTATGGTGCCCATCATCACGAGTTTCTCTTGTTCTTATGTGAGGGATTCCATGAACTCTGTAAGCTTAGGCATCTTCCAGGCTCGAGCTGTCAACTTGGTGGCATGGAAGGTCAAAACAAACATTGAATAGTCAGGTCCAATCTTTGAGAGTATGGCCATAACTAGTTGCTCCTCCTTCTTTTCAATTCGATACCGTTTTAGCTACAAAACAAGGGATTTAAACTTGGAAAAGTAGAGTTGCGGGGATTCGAAGCTGCTGGGACTCAAAGAGATCAATTCATTCTCAATTGATGTCCTCTCATCTCATCTGTCTTACTAAAAATCTCTACAATATTCTCCCATACTTCATTAGGTGATTTCAATCCATCAAGATGGAAGAGGAGGGCTCTAGATATGCTCAGACACAAGAGACCATAGGCCTCATCCCTCCTATTGTGCCATTTAATTTTCTCTGCAGCTGCATTGGGCACTGCTTCAATTGCCATAGTCACCCTGTAGAGACCTTTCTCTCTCATCAGTATCTCCATCTCTGCTTTCCATTCAAAGAAATTAAATGGAGTCAAGATGATTTTCTAAGATTGATCCATAGCTCAGAAATTGTCCCTTTAGTCAGTAGAATAGCTCCCAATCAAGATGTTGAACCTACAATAGCAATATGGAAGGAGAGAAATCGATCTACAAAGGCTCTGATACCATGTGGAAATTGAACCCAAGTGATAGAACAATTGCACTCACAAAATTGCTAATCAAACCTGCAAATTTACACACAAAGGAGACTGAAATTGGAGCATAACACTAATTTGTATTGGATAAGTGTACAATAGCCAACCTTATAAAGTCATAGGCTACTGCAATATATAATTACATGATATATTCAAATGCATAAGGATTCCATTTGAAATAGTCAAAAGCAGGCTTACTAAATCTAGTCAAATCCCCCATAGGTGCATAAAGTAGTTTCCAAATCTACCTAGGAGCTCATGAATTGGAAAATTCAAGTAGGAAAGCTAATAGTTGATGGAAAGACAACTCATACATGATTTTATTAGAAGAAAAGAATGGAGGATGATGAGGGGAAAAAACAAGTCAACTGCACCTAGTCTTACTTTCCCTTTTGCCATAAATCTTAGTAAAGCAGGAAACAAAGCAGAAAAGTAGATATGCACTAGGGAGGATTTGGAATAAAGCAAATATGGATTCCAGGAGGTTTCCCAAGCACTTCATGACTCAGTTTTAGCAAGTTTGACTTCTATGACATGTGGAAGACAACTTGCATAGAGTGGAATATTGGAAACTAGGCAAATAAGACAAAAATGGATTAATAATGTCTAAGGTAGCTAACTATGGGTTGATTATTATAACATGTAGCTCTTCTTGTGAGGACTTTATTTGTCTTTTTAAGGTTTGATTTTCTTCTTCACATTCTAGTAGCTTTTGTTTGAGCTCTTCAACACCTTTTGTTTCTCCTTATTAAGAGATTTTTCCAAGGATTCTAATCTCTCTTGATCTTGTTGGGATTGGATGCGAAATTCAGTTGTGATTTGCTCAAGTTTTTTCTCCTTTGAACCTTGTTTCTTCCTTTGCTCCAACATGATATTCTTTAGTTTTTTGCACCTTTGTTTATGTTTTCTCAATTCATACAAAGCACACTCAAGCTCGGCTTCAACATTGAATTTTGTTTCAATCTCTTATTCTTCTTCAAAATATTATTCATCAATAGATTTGTTGTAGACTAAAATTAGTTCTAATTGACATGCTTAATCTAAGTAGAGGTATTTTATCTTGTACCAAAGTTCCTTTACATAGTTGCATTCACCTATATTCTCTCTAACATCATCAGGTAATCCATCAAGGATTGTGTCCATTTCCATTTAGTTACTTTTCTTGGATTTATTTTGAGATGGATTCCTTATTATCTTCGGTGGGAAGTAATCAATGATCACTGAATTCCGATACATCAGGTCCCAATTCCTTTAGATAAATTTTCATTCTTGTACTAAAAAATATGTATTCTTCTTTCCCAAGTATTGGAGATCCATTCACTGTGTAAATATCTTCGTTGATCCATAGTGGTTTTAATCGTATCTTCCTTCCAGTGGTTAAAATTTGGTGAAGGATCATGCTCTGATAATAATTGTTGGAATATTGGTCAATACTAATAGGGGTTTGAATCAGTATTGTTAAATTTTTACCATTTTAACCACTTATAAAATTTAATCAAAACATAGAATCAACAAGATACACAAAACATAGATTTTTACCGTGGAACCCCAATTGGGTAATCACCAATTCTTTCTATACTAAAAAATTATATTTACAATAGATTTTGAAATCTTCAAATTGTTGGATGCACCAACACCCAAATTCTTAGCTACAAGTGAAGGATGCACCAACACCCTATTTTGTCAGCTACAACTGATAGGATGCACCAACACCCTATTTACTAGCCACTATTGGAAGGAGGCTACGACCCCCTGATTGATCAGCTTCTACTGAAAGGATGTTACGACACCCTATTTACCAGCTACCACTGGAAGGAGGTTACTACCCACTTGTAGTCCTGTAGCCTACTCTGCCACCACACTACCACCCTAGTATTATTTTTCCATAACTTCAATAATATCTTCTATCGGCAACTTCTATTCTCTGACATCTACTGCAAATATTCAATTCGAACTTCATAAACAATCATGTTCTTCTCTTCTTTCTCTGATATTTTATACGTCTTCATATATTCACGTTAAAACACTCAACATCCATTCTATGCTCTTCCTTTTATTTATTTTGTCTCTATACAAATTCAAATCTTCTTTTCTTCAATTATGTTCCTTCATTTTGTGTACAAATTCAGATCTTCTTTTCTTCAATTCTATTACTTCATTTTATTTGTCTCTCGATGATCTATATTCTTCTTTAATCTAGGCTCTTGAGATATTTTCCTTCCATCTCGAATGTTGGTTTATATATTATCTATCTTATTTTTAATCATTGCATCTTTTCAAAATGGACTTGTGCATTTTCTCATTCGTGCCTCTTCAAAAAGATTAAATTTATGTTTATTAAATAAATAAAAAAGGCTTCTATCTCATTTTTAATCATTTCATATTTTCAAAATGGACTTGTGCCTTTTCCCACTCGTGCCTCTTCACTAAGATTAAATTTATGTTTACTAAATAAATCACAAACCCTTATTTTTTAATTAAAAATGAACTATGTTTTTAATTAAATAGCAAACCCTTTTTAAGGATCGACTCTGTTTTAATTAAATAAAAAACAAGTTTTATTGAAATAAAAAACATGCTTTATTTAATAAGCTTTTTCCTCATTTAGTTTATTCTTGTAGCTTATCATCGTGCATTTTCAACATCACATCCTTCCCATAATTGTTTCCTTCCAATTCTGGAAATTGTATTTTTATCACACGCACCTCTTTATAAAAATACTTCTTGGTTTATCTAAATTGCTTTGATAAATAGCTGATAATTAGTTTCTTCTATTTCATAATCAGCTTAATCATTCCTTATTTTTATTTAAATTGGCTTAGATGTACAATTTAAATAAAAAACATGTTAACATATACTTAATTTTGGGCATATTCAGATTTCTGTGTAAAACATAATTTTTCTTCAACTTGGGAACTCACTTTTTCACACATTTGACTACCATATGGAGAACTGAACTTATCTCTAGATAGACACTTCAGCAATAAATAACATCATGTCACCTTTATATTTTAATGACATACACACATCCATTTGTGGGAATTTGCAAACGGCCTTCTGAACTAGTTTTAAAACTTGGTCAATTTTCTTTTGTTCTCACTATGCAAAATACTATTTTTCCCATTTTTGGTATATTGATATTTTTCATATGAGACTATCATAAGACAACTTGAAGGTATGGATGGATATTCAGTTCCCCAAGGAACATCCTATTCTTTTTTATTGATTTTATCACCTCAGGATCACCTCCTTGCGGGCATTTCTAAATGACCTTTCAGATTATGTAAACACACTTTTTCCCACTTTGGTAGGCTTGTCTTTCACATGTGTGACCTCCATAATAATATCTGATACTATGGATGGATATCCAATTCACCAAGGAACAAGACCATGCTACCTCATGAATTTTATCATCAAAATAACCCCTACTTGTAGGAATTTCAAAATGTCATTTCAATATCCTTATTCTAACACTATCATTTTCAGGACTTTCTCAAGGTTTATCGTGAAACCCCAATTTGGTAGATCCATAACGTTTTCTCCAGACATTCTCGCGGAGAACTAATACGATGGTTAGATATAAAATCCAACGCACTACAAGACCCCCATGTGATTTTGGAATTTACTCTAACCCATAATTTAGGGCATGCATATTTCTGAAGCTACTTAGTCATTTTTTCTTGCTCTGGCACAAACCCCTATTTTGGCAGACCTAGAACTTTCTCCTCAAAAGTGATGAAGGAAACCTGAGACCATTAATATATATATACTATAACAAGATATATCTTGGTAACATTGTGTATGAATTTTAGTCAAACCATGAATTATGGCAGGCATTCTTTGACACACTCTTAGACCGATTTTGACTATTTACTCCATAGTCAATTTACTGATTTTCACCAATTTTCCATATTTGTCTAGAATGATGTCATAATACAACAATGATTTCTAATTCATCCCACATCATCATATATTCCATGACATGCCATCATATCTACCATACCATCATCCATTCCATGCCATGTCATCATACCTGCCATATAATCATCCATGCCATGCCATCACTACCTTTGTCTTTCATTGAGTTTGTCCTGCAATCATTTCCTTAGCTATTCCTTTGTCATCACTAAACCCCTTTGACACCAATGAAATTCAAACGATCATTAATTATGTATGCACAAGTCACAAGATTATTTAATACATTCTCTCTAAGTGCAACCGCACATTCAGTTGATATCAAAGTGGATCAAAGACAACTCCTGCGTGTTTGGTTTTGATGGGCATTGTTCTACATGGTGTCCCAAGTTTTAAAATTGAAAGCTTGTCAAGATGAGACACTTAAAAATCCATCCATATTATGGTTTGGAGTGACCTATGCTATGTTCGATCTTCAAGTAATTGTAACAGCTTAGATGCCCTTGGGCCATGTCTCACAAGTTATAGACAAACTAGAAAAGAAAAAAAACCATTTGATTAATTAGTCAAAAGGAATGGTAATGACAAATGACTAAAAAAATGGTGTGCATGTATGGAAAATGTTGGAAATGCTCTTTAAATATAATAAATTATTTTTGGGTGTTTCTATAAATAATTTTTTTGACTTGTAATTTTTTAAAGAAAAAATGTTGGATTATAACTTATTATTGCGCACATTGTAATTTTTTAGCACAAAAATGAGTTAAATAACCTTAAAAATCACATAACACTCCCGCAATACAATCTTATCCATTACCTTTGACATCCCTTACATTTGTCATTCTAAAAATATAAATAGATTTTGTTTTTAAATGATAAAAAACACGAGCCGTGAAAGAAACAAAATCAGTTTCATATTGATACATGTGATATTATATATAAAATATTGTGTAGGGTAAAGGTTGTGTTCCATAAAGGTTGTGTTTTATAAAAAAGAATGTTGATTAATAAAATATTTTGAAATGAATGTTGATTAATAAAATAATTTATTTTAACAAGTATTAGAAAGAGAAATAAATGTTGACAAAAGCCAAATAAATGAATGTCGAAATCTTCTTGCCACTAAAGTGATTGGTTGAAAATAAATTGTCACTAATGCTCATGCAAAATTGGTAGCATATCGAGACATTGCCACCAGGTGGCTCTTGTTATTTTTTGTCTTTGTTTTTTTAAATTGACATATATAACAAGAATAAAATAGAGATGGCTTGTGTTTCTATTATAACTTTTTTATTTCTTTAATGTTTTTTTTTTTTAAACTCATTTGATTAGGTAGTTAGTCAAGAGCCATGGTAATGAAAAATGACTAAAAAAATGGTGTGCATGTGTGTAAAAAAGTTGGATGTTATTTTTACTGCTCTTTAAATATAATAAAGTAGTTTTTCATGTCTTGATTGATAATTAATTTTTACTTATAAATTTTTAAAGAAAATAGTTAGATTATAACTTATTATTGCATACAATGTAATTTTTTATTTCAAAAATGAGTTCAATGCCCTTAAAATTCACATAACACTAGGATAATACAATTGTATCCCTTACCTTTGACATTCCTTACATTTACCATTCTAAATATTGTAAAAAATTGTAAATAGAGTTTTTAAAATGATTTTTTTGAAAGAGGCCCTTCTAGTTGGGAGTTATGTTCTTGTGGTTTTAAGTTATTTGTGCTATGTTTTTGGATTATATTCCCCTGTTTTTTTTGAAAGAGGTCATGGACTACATAGTATGTTTAAACATGGAAATGACATGATTACTTGCAAACATATTAATCAATTGATCTCATGCAACTCTAGACTTATATGTGTGACTAACTATTGTTATATAGTGGTGTCCATAGGTTTACACTACAAAGTAATGCCTTCAGCTTGGAAGATAATGCCATCTTTTGCAATCCTTTAGAGTTCAATGGTCATTCCTATTTGCAAACCAACAATTGAGAAGAGACTTCTCATTGATAACAATAATTAATGAATTCCCATAAGGGATACAAAGTTATAACATGTTTTTAAAACATAGAACATGTTAATTATTCATCGGTTTTAATTATTAAATAATATTATTGTATGCATTTCTATTGATCTCGAGCTTAGATTAGAATTACTTATATTTATTCTCATGTTTTTGAAACATAGAACATGTTAATTATTCAATAGTTTTAATTATTAAATACTAATAGTGTATGCATATTCATTGATGTTTATGTCTCTCCAACATATTTTTTTCATGTGAATTATATGAAGTATTGAAAACAATGGAAGAATCATAGTGCATATTTATTAGCAATCCTATATAAAAATGAATGTTGATAAATAAAATAATTTGAAATAAATGTTGATTAATAAAATAATTTATTTTATCAAGCATTAGAGAGAGAAATAAATGTTGACAAGAGCTAGATAAATGAATGTTGAAATCTTCTTGCCACTGAACTGATTGGTTGAAAATAAATCCTCACTAATTCTAATGCAAAATTTCTAGCATGTCGACACATTTCCACGAGGTGGCTCTTGTTAATTTTTGTTTTATATTTATTTTTTGTATTGGCATATATAACAAGAATAAAATAGGTATGTCTTGTGTTTCTATTATAACGTTTTATTGCTTTAATGATTTTTTTAAAACTGATTTGATTACTTAGTTAGTCAAGAGGAATGGCAATGAAAAATGACTAAAAAAATGGTGTGCATGAGTGCAAAAAAGTTGGATGTTAGTTTTAGTGGTATTTAAATATAATAAAGTATTTGTTTCATCTTTTGGTAGATAGTTTTTTTTTACTTATGATTTTTTAAAGAGAATAGTTAAATTATAAAAGATGTATATGTAAAGGTAAGTATTTTTCCTATTATTAAAGATAGATATGTAAAGAAACGCCCTGTGGTATCAGGTGGACCGGTTCTTCTTCAATTTGGAAGTATCATAAAAATATTACTAGTGATTGTTGAAGCTGTCCAAGTTTCGGAGGATGCACTCCATCATTGAATAAAATATATAGTTCCTAAAAAGTTAGGACATGCAACACAAAATAATGTTTTCCTGGGTGTCCTTATGAGCAATGGCTTTTCATAGCATATGAAGAGTTTTGGTCAGCCTATTATTGATAAAATTTTGACCATAGAGAGAAATTACATTGAAAAAAGCTTATGTTGGCTTTTCTCATGAGCGACCACACTTAATACCAAGTAAAGAATTTAGATGTTTCTAATTTGAAGAATTTCCTTACTTAAGGTAGCGTTGATAATGTTTTGACCAAATTAGAATATGTGAAACCAAACATTTCATGAGAGTTGCAAGAATTATATCTCTAATGGAAAAGACATTTTTCTAACTTCAAACTTGATGAGACCTTTAGGAGTGTAGTTTTTCCCATTAACACATGGAAATACCTTTGTTCTTCTATCTATAGAGATGGAAAAAATAATTCAACCAAAATGTCTTATCAACGATTAGGAAGGATATGTTACCCCTGCTTAAGAAAAATATTAAATCCAAAAAAGAAGCAGTAGAAAATCTTAGGGAGCAGCAGTTCAAAAATGGAAGGGAAATTTTTCTTACTGAAACAAAGGAAAATCTATCACAATGAAGAGTGCTTGGAATAGGTGTGTATATTGAAAGTTTCTCTGTTGGATGGTCATATATGGGGTTAGGATCATTAGAGGTAAGCTTGTGAATTTCACTTGAAGAAGAAGAAAATACAAATCCAAAGATGATTGTACAAATGGCACCAAAGAAAAACAACTTAGATGAGTTAAATTCGAATTCCATGCATTCCTTTACCACATCTTGCTCAAACCCATTTGAAATAGTGTGATGTTATCCTGAGATAAAAGATATAAAAAAGGTGGCATTTCTGAGATCGGTTAAGTTGCTTCTTTTTATCCATGACAATGAACTTAATAGCCTGAACTTTTACATGTCCCCGAAGCTAGGACCATTTATGTGTGGGATAAATCATATTCATGCTTTTAAATAGAGTTTTGATTTGGTATCTTTTGATGAATGCACCCAATTCCTTGCTTTATATGATGCTCGTGTATCCAAGGTTTTAATATATAGTTTTGATGAATTGATGCAGGAGCATTACCTCTCAAGCCAAGGTACTAAAGGTTGAATTGACCTAGAGTCTTACCACTATCCCAAGGAAGGGCTGATCGTAACATGATTGTAAGACTTGTGTAAATATTCTTGGTCCCAAGTATCGGACTAGGAAGTTCTAGAAGTTTTAATTCAAAAGAGTGAGTCATAGGTTTGATGGTGAATCATAAGTTGAGAGGTGTTACTGTAGTCACGAGTCATGAAAAACTAATTCCTTAATAAATGGAATGAATCAAGGTTAGTTCAAAAGATATAGGAACTTATTACAAGAGTATAGGAAGTTGTTTAATGAGTCATAGGAAAGGTATAAGGATGAGGTTCTATATTTAGAAGTAGTTATAGGAATATAGGGATTTGTTAATCAATTGGAAGATATAATCTTCTATATATTGTAATCCCAAGGGAAAGAAGAGGTTCGGTTGAAGATTTTAATAGATATGGCCATGGAATGTTGAATCGGGCCATAAAGAAAATAGAATAGAGTTATTTGAGTATATATATTTATAACTTTATTAATGAGAAGATAATTCAAGGATTCTATATTACTTTGTGTATTTGAATGAGTTTTGAATTTTGGTGGGTTGTTGAGAAGGGGCGTCCAGTTATCATACAAACCAAGCGTTCATACATACTTTTTAATACAATAGTGATCAATCTGTGTGCATCCAATACGTGTATAATCTTGTAGAGGAAGACAACATTCGAGTGAACAAAGGAGGACATCATTCAAGCGACTGGAAATTTTCTGTTATGGATAAACAAGACATAGTGTATTTGTTGAGTGCGTTGTTTGACCATTGAATGAGTCTGTAACGAGGGCAGCAACCAGGATATTGAATGGTTGCAATCATTTGGAGGAAATAATGGGAGGTTGAATCCCTGTATATTGTGGTTTCGAGTATTGAGAAGGAAGGTGGAATAGAAAATACCAGTGCGTATACCAAAAATTAGTTCTGGTCAAAGAGTAGTCGAGTTAACCAAAAATGGAGATCGCCATCATGTTTAGATTTGTGATGGTGGTGGCTACAGAGTGGTGAGGACGACTTCGGTTTATGTTGAGGACACTTCTAGTCACTTCGAGACAAGAAGAAGTTGAATCCATTTTGAATAGCAAGCAAAACAGGTAAAGGCCATGGATTGAAGTGAATTTTCTCAGTCAAATGCTCTTGAAATTAGGAAGGTAGTTGTGTACAAGCAAGGTTCATGTAGTTTATTTAAGTTTCTATAGTTATTGGTTATGCTAGTAGCTTCTGTAGACATACCTAAATGGGGAATGTAACACGGTTCTGAGATTGTATTGAAAGGACTAAATGATCTTGAGGAATCCATTGCGAGACCTGGAATATGGCAGGTCTAGGGACCTAGGTTTACGCCAATTTTGGTATCAGAGTGGGTGAATCCTGCTAGTGAAAAGTTGTGAAGGAATGTTACAACAAAACATGCAAATAGAGAATAGTTTCAGCCAAGAAGTCAACACTAGAAATTGTTGGAGAAACTGTGGTAAGAGCTGGAAGTAGATTGTACAATTTGAAATTGTGACAAGGATAGTAACAAACCTTAATTGGAAAGTTGTGACAGAAGAACCCAAAGAAAATGAGAGTGTTGTAGGTGTTTCCAATTAAATATTGGAACGAAAAGAGGGCAGTGAAGTTCTTAGAGGAAGGTGACTGTGGAAGTGAAATCCTGAGAAGGAGCATTAAATGCTCAAGAGGTTATGAGAAGAAGAAACCAGAGAATATCAAAATACCAAACATGGAGAAAAGTTTGGGTGAGGTATTTGCAGCAAGGTGAAAAAGACTTGTTCATTGTAGAGGCTGAGAGTGCAGTTCACCAAGAGCTTGAGGAAAAGTTTATGAAGAAGTCAAGATGACTGTTGATAGTCATAAAAGGGGTTCAAGGGAGAGTCACAATGAGTTGAAAGAACATGCCAAATCCACTATCATGAAGAGGAGGATGAGTTAAGAAGGATTTGACAAAGAGATGTATAAGATAAAAGAGAGACTCAGTGTGATGATGGAGTTGTTACAGAGAAGTGAGGAAGAAGAAAACCATGGATGGATATTGAGAAAGAAGAAGGTGAAATTGTTTGTTTTGTAGATGAGACATATGCAAGGGCCAATTATCTGGGAATAACTTAGAGTGGATAAACATGAAGAAGGGGTTTGCATATGTAGACTTGAACAAGGTGAAATCCTTAGTGAAGAAGAGGGTGAGAATGTAGAAGAGAGACCTGATGAAAGTCTCAAGAATAATTAGAGGAATTTGGGCCAGCAAGCAAGGAGAGAGGCATCAGCTGGGGTTGAAAGGCCTTATTGCTTTTTAAACTAATGAAAGTTTTGTGGATGCAGGTATAGAAGGTGATGAGTTACCTCCTGAGGACAATATCAAGAAAGTTCCAATCAATGGCCATGTAGGTGAATTTCTTATAGCAGAAACAAAAGATATAGGTGTTGAAAAGAAGTCTATTGTGACTCTCATGGACTATGTGGAAGACTCAAAGAAGCATGAATGTTTAATGGTGTTAGAGAAGTCTGTTGCTACAATAAATAGGAAAAGTATTATTATTGAGGACAGAAAACATAGAGGTGAAGTACATTTACTGAAAACTATGTGAACTAAAAACCTAGCCCAAAAGGTGACTTCAAAAGATGATCGTCCAGAAGTTGGGGTCAAGTGTTTAGATGAAATTTTTACAAAATATGGTAAAGAGGTTGAGTTACAAAGGGATATGCCAAGAGTAAATTGCTTTCATGAAGAAATCAAGAAGACTAAGTATGATGTGACTATTCACATTTGTGAACCTGAGTTAAGTGCAGTTTTTGGAAAGAGTGATGAAGGGAGATCAAGTAATGATCTCATGAGATGATTGGATGGTTCAAACCAGTAGGAGGTTATGCTCACATAGGAATTATAGGGGAATATAAATCCTTATGCTTTAAAAGTTAACAATGTGTGTATGCTTGCAGGTTTTGAAGGAGACAAACAATCTTCTGGAACTATCTTAAAGATGGATGAAAACTGCGAAGTGAACTATTATGATGAATGCCTTTCTGATGAAAACAAGATCGAGTTAATGCAGCAACAGTAGCCCATATATAGCTTACTGAATGGAAGAGAAGTTCAAAATGAAGGATGCATCCTTAGTGAATATGAGACATTTGTATCTTATGACAAGCAACCTATTGTTCATGAGAACAAGGTGAATATGAGTTTCATAGATGACCAAATGGAAGTTTTAGGACAGTTATCTGAAGTTGTCATGAAAAGAAAAGATAATAATTTTATTCTGATGAAGAATGAAGAAACATTGTCTCAAAGAGGTAAGCTAATGGAATTGATTAAGCAGCTTGATGAAAAACAGTTGCAGAAGAATGCTAATGAAGCAATTGTGGAAAATATAGCTTATGATGAGGGCCTACATAAAGGAAGAAATGAAGAGCGTGATGAGGAAAGAAGTGAAACAGATTTGTCTCATGACAAAAAGAATCCTATCATAGAAATGAACATAGCAGAATTAACTACTAAAGTTAGTCACTGAGGAAATGAAGGACAACTACTACTGAAGGTTGTCAAGGAAGAAGAAATATATGCTGAAGATGGTGAGTAGCATTGTAATGAAGTACTTGAGAAATGTCAAGTAGAACGTGAGTTTCTAGAATATTTATTGAAGTAATATGAATATGAGGATGTGATTGCAGATAGTGATGAAGAAGTGTCTCAATATTTGGTTGAGACAGAAATGCATGCTAGTTTCCAAGTTCTCGATGTATTGTCTAGCACAGAAGGAAGGATGAATGAGTATGTTATTGCAGTCAGAAAACCATAGTATGAATTACTTATTGAAAGTAAAGTTAAATTTCAGAGACAACAAATGAATTATGCAGACAGAGATGTCTTCACAGTCATTAAGGATGTATGGGTAGCAAAAAAAAGTAGAGTGCAACCAGCAGCTTGAAGATGAAAGTACATAGTTGAAGAAGTCAAAAGATCTTAGATCATTCGATAATGTTGAGATAAAAGAAACTAAATCTGAAGGTTTTGAAGGTGTCAGTGTTGAAACTGTTGTGAAGAAGCAATGGAGAAGGTATTTATATTCCTTGAGCATATTTTGGAATGTGTGTGGGAAAAAAAAGGAAAGTGAGAGTTTTATGATTCTTACATATGGTGGAATTCAACTGCAAATAACCAATGATAAGAACATGTTTCAAACAATGTAAAAATGGATAATGGAGATAGTGAATGTTGAAACTGAATTGGTTCAACAAAACGAGGTTTCAAGAGAAGACACAGCAAATTAGAGCAATCAGTCCATTGTGAATTTGGATGAAAGGCAAAAATTATAAAGGTAGCGACACTGGAGCATTGCAGCACAAAGTTTGGAAGCCTGCAAGGTTACAGCTAGCAAGAAATGATGACAGTAAATCTTATGAGCATCAACAAACAAAATTTTGGGACACAGGAAGACAAAAATTGAAGACACATGACCAGGTGGTCATGTTTTATTTCTACTTTAGGAGCCTGATGCAAAAGTATTAGCTCTCAAGCCAAGATACTAAAGGTTGAATAGACCTAGAGTCTTATCACTATCCCGAGGAAGGGTTGATCATTAGATCATTGTAAAACTTATGTAAATATTATTGGTCCCAAGTATCAAATTAGGAAGTTCTAGAATTTTTAATTCAGAATACTGAGTCATAGGTTTGATGGTTAATCATAAGTTGAGAGGTGTTATTGTAGTCACGAGTCACGAAAAAATAATTCCTAAGTTGATGGAATAAATCAAGTTCAGTTCAAAAGATCTAGGAACTTATTGCAAGAGTATAGTAAGTTGTTTAACGAGTCATAGGAAAGGGATAAAGATGAGGTTCTATATTTAAAAGTAGTTATAGGAATATAGGGATTTGTTAATTAGCTGGAAGATATAATCTTGTATATGTTGTAAGCACAATTGAAATAAGAGGTTCGGTTGGAGAGTTCAATAGATATGGCCATGGAATGTTGAATCAGTCCATAAAGAAAATAGAATAGAGCTATTTCAGTATATATAGTTATTTTTTTATGAATGAGAATATGATTCAGGGATTCTATGTTAAGTTGTGTATTTGAATGAGTTTCAAATTTTGTTGAATGATTAAATGAATCAGTTGATTCGGTATGTAGAACTCAATATATGCATTCGATGGGCTGTTGAGAAGGGGCATCCAATTATCATATAGATTGGACATTTATATAGAGTTTTTAATACAATAGTTATCAACCTGTGTGCATCCAGAACGTGTATAATTTGGTAGAGGAAGAAAGTGTTTGAGTGACCATAGGAGGAAAACATTCAAGCAAGAGGAGTTTTTCTATTCTGGATAAGCACATCAGAGTGTATTTGTTGAGTGCATTGTATGACCATTGAATGAGTCTGTAAGGAGGGAAGCGATCAAGCCATTGAATGGTTACGAGCATTTGGAGGAAGGAATGGGAAGTCGAATCCCTATATATTATGGTTTCGAGTATTAAGAAGGAAGGTGGAATAGAAGATACTAGTGCATATACCAAAAAATATTTGTGGTCAAAGAGTAGTCAATTTATCCATATTATGGAGATCCCCAACATGTGTATATTTGTGACAGTGGTGGTTGCAGAGTGGTGAGGACAACTTGGGTTTATGTTGAGGACACTGCGAATCACTTCAAGACAAGAAGAAGTTAAACCCATTCTGAATACCAAGCGAAATGGGTAAAGGACATGGATTGAAGTGAATTTTTTTAGTCATATGCTCTTGAAATTAGGAAGGTATGTGTGTACAAGGAAGGTTCATATAGTTTATTTAAGTTTCTATGGTTATTGGATATGCTAGTATCTTCCGTATCCATACCTAAATGAGGAATGTAATAGAGTTCTGAGATTGTATTGAAAGAAATGAATGATCTTGAGGAATCCATTGCAAGACCTCGAATACGGCAGGCCTAGGGATGTAGTCCTGCACCATGAATCACTCTAAAATATAGACTGGACAAGTGTAGAAATTAGGATGGAATTATTTTCTGGGAATACAAGTATAATATTGATGTAGTCTATTCTTGGGAAAGTAGGATTGCTTCTAGTTGATGACACAAACAAGTTAGGGTCATAGAGATTCATTATCAGCCTTTGATGAAACTGAACCATATTACTCTCTCTTTATGTTTTTTAAATGCCTTCATATTACTCTCTCTTTGTCTTTAAGACGTGTACAATGTGTCTGCCTCACAAAGAGGAATACATTTCTTCTTCTTATCAAGAAAATGCTCAAGAAAGCAAGGCTACATCATAGTTTCAGCTCAAATTTTACATGTTAGGAGATGCCATGTCCTTTCTAAAGAATATCTCCTTGGATATAAATGTTTAATATGTTAGTGATTTCCATGTGAATCTTGTATGCTATGGTTGTTAGATTCACCTTGCATACTCCAATATTGTTCCTTGCTTTCTTTCTTTAAATATATTAAATCTAGTTTCGATGACTGAAGTTTTGGAGTTTCAATAATTAGAAAAACACATGTCGAATTTAGAAGGAGATTGTAAGTATTCAATGGACCATGGCTTTAAAATACTTTTTCTGCATTAGACAACATTTATCACATCTTTGATAAGTATGCTATTAGTTCTACACTCTATAGAGGAAGTATTGGGGATCTTACCTTCCATGTTTTGTTAAAGTCAAAAGATACTATTGGAGAAGATCATGGAAAGAATACTTGGAGCTTTGTTATTGAACAATTATAGAAAGAAAAAGGGAAGGATTTTTCAAATCTGGGGATTCAGTTTCAAGTTCTCATGTCTAAAATCCAGGACTCAAGTGGTGTAGATGTATTTTTCCCTTTCTATAAAAAAAATCCTTTGGGAATCTTCAAAGCGGAATAATCCATGAAGCACGTGAAGGGAACTAATCCAAATAGGCCACTCAATGGGGTAGGGTTAGTAGGAAATAATCACAATAGGTTCCTACCTATAGGGGACTGATCAATAAGGAGGGACATTAACATGATGTGATAGGCGAGATAAGAGTTGTCAGGTTTTATCAATGCACCCGATTATTGGTTTCACTCCAAGTATTTATTTAGAAGTATGCTTCGTATGGCAGGGCATCCAAACTTATATTTAGATGGTGTCATTTCCATGTCCTCAATTTAGAGATGTATTTAGGATGGATGGGAGAGTTTTGTATATGTGTCTGTGGTAGTTGCACATATGTGTATGCCGGCGTATATCTATATATCTATATATACTCATAGTATTAGTTTCTAAATAGCAGAATGAGAGGAAAGCATGGGGGGGGGGGAAAGGAATGAAGTAACAAAGGAATGCTAGACTATAACTATAAGAATTGGAGCAAGCAATACACACTGGCATGGGTTTACAATCTGAAAACTAAAACCTAATGATGAAATGGTAATTTAATTAATATTGTTAAATATAATTCAAATGAGATCACTTTGAAATAATCAAATATTTTTTTTGGCTACATTTCCTCACTCTCACGACCTAGGTTCAACAAACCCACAAAACCAACAAAACACCCAAAGATATTGGCCCGACAGATCAAGCTTAGTCGATAACACCTGCAATGCAGACGCAATCTCACCCAAGATATCTTAATGGGAAACTAACAGAACCATGTTTCCCTAGTTATGAGAGGGATTACAGTCCCTTGGCACAAAACCAAGGTGCTCAATAGAGTCAGAAGTTTGGAGTCTTTTTACTAACTCAACAGTGTTGCAACTGTGCGACATAGGTTATTCCTTAAAAATTTAACAGTAAATGAACATGAAGTACTACAAAATGCTTCAATGAGGCTTGGTCATTCATTCATTCAACTATTTTCATGAATATTCCAACATTTACTTAAGCAACAAATATAAAAAATACAAAATAACCCACAAACATTCAACAAACACATTCAATTGGCATGAGATGTAATGTGGAAACCCAACCGAGAAAAACCACAAAGATGCTCTTCATCCACCATGAGAAATATATGCACCTTTCAGTTATGACTTGACTGCAAATTATTTGAGATATGTCTTTTCGGCTCACGGACTCTTTCTTTCTCTCATGCTCTCTAGTTTTATCATGATTTTCTTCTAAGTACTCTGACTAATCTTCACATAGCCTCGACTAACTCTTCTAACTACTGTCTACGAACTTATCTACATATCGACTCCTACTATTCAGAAACCCTTCTACAAAATGGGTTTCATGGATCAATAACCTTCTACAACACTACTATATAACTCTTATAACTTCTTCAATTATTTTCTAAACCTTATACAAAATGGGTTCCTAAGCTATTCTAAGCTAAAGCTATTACTGTTGTAAGTAGGGCTGAGTTACTAATGTATATTCAGTAAAGTTGTTGAGGATCTCAAGATTTCATCTCTCACCTAGTACTCTACCAGGAGGACCAGGAGACAAGCATGGGGGTCCTAAGAAATTGCAAACTAAGCTTTCTCTAGGAGTTGGTTGGGAGGGACAACCTCCTTAAGTTGTTGTCACATCATCTATTTGACAGGTTCTACTTGTTTAGTTTTAATTATTATTTTATCTATTGTTTCAAAAAAGGATTAAGAGTTTATCAAGTTTAGCATATTGTTATTTTATTTGGGTTAATGAAGACGAAAGACCATTTGTTTTATTGAGAAAATTAGTAATTAGAAGATTATGATTAAATAGTAGAGATTTTGCTAAGTAAAAGATGGATAGAAAAATTAACAAACTGTATTTTTCCACGTGTTTTACAAGGCAGTACTCTAGTACATCAGGTATGCTTAGTTTAGGTAAGTATATTTTCATTAACTCTGAATGCAAATGTAAATATTTACTTCTATAATTTTATGTAATTTATTTACAGAAATATAGTTGTACGTGTACTGCCACTATAAAATCTAATTACATGAAAGAATAGATTTATATAACAAACACCAGTAAGTATAATATTTATAAAATTAAACACGAGTATAAATACATAATATAAATACAATAAATAAATTAAATAAATAAATATAGGAACAGTAAAAGGTTTACTTAGGGTTTAACCTAGTTCTTAATACCATAAAACATTTAACTACCCATTTAGGTTTACAATTAAACTATGGTTACTATGAGCACAGGTATTAATACTGCAAACCTCAAAGAACTATCTAGGGTTTGCAAGAGATAGGATTCATCTCTAGAAATAGATTATTACATTTTATTCCATAATACAAAAACCTATCAGAGTTGTCCAAATTTAATAACAACAATAAATAATTATTACTGAAAACAAAAAAATTACAGAGCTAAGATTATTACTGAAAACCAAATAATTTCAGAGCTATAGATTATTCAATAATAATAATTAAAGAGAAACAGAATATTTTATTCACTTAATAACATTGTGCAAAGTAAATAATAAAATTACTATAAACCATTTACACCTAAATCTAAATCTAAATTAAAAAAATAATGTTGTAACAAGCTAAGCTGAGACGAAATTTAACAAGTATTGTGGCCTATGGCCTTTTATAATAACCGTCGAGGCTTTAATCCTCACCAAAATGACTTCTTCAAGTCTAAACAGAAGTTACAAATCAAAATGATTACAACTACAATTTACATCTGTTTAAATAATCTTAAAACCCTGCATCTGTTTAAATAATCTTAAAAGTACTGTCATTTCTATTTTTCTGCAAAAACCAACTTAAATTTGCAAGAAACCACCCAATGGTTGGACAGTATAGTCACAGATTAGAGCCGAGTATTAAAATCAAACATCTTTTACATCCTTCCAGACCATGAACGCTCGACCAAAAAAATTTAACTCGCAGATGTAACAGCCTTATCATTTCGATACAGCAGCCTCTAGGTATTTAAAATATTATAAAAACAAAGAGTAATAACATAACAATTAATCATGGCTGATGCATCAACTACCACGGCGATGCTCCTATTCCTTCCACCATAACTTAAGTGCAGGGAAAAAACCCTCAGATATCACTAGGGCTTACCAAGGAATGTGTTGCTGAAGATTAAAGAAAGTTTAATATCCAGCTTCGAATTCAAGCCTGGAGAGAGACCTGCATATCATAGCTATGTTGTGCATCTTCTAATATATATATATATATGTATATATGAAAATTCTATAAATATTAAACTATAAAAAATTTACAGGTCGTTACCTGGTAAAAAATCGTATTGGAGAAGTTGTGGAAGCGAAGCCATTAGAGCCGTGCTCAATGCCACCTCAGAGAAAGATGCCCAAAAACTATGAATGTGCTGAGTGCAATGAAAAAACCTTGAACATGATTTGAAGGGGATAAACACCATGAGAAGGGAGCAAACCAACAAGAAATAGAAGCAACTATTAAATTAAAACTTATGTCCATTGTGTTCTTTGTACGACACCCACAGTCTCTCAAGTCGGCGACAAAACCAGTCTCAACACACAAGTGCCTCCTCAATAGTCAATAAGCTTCTAAACCACGGTATGATTTCACCTACCCAAGCTCACAAATATTGGAGGATGGTGCTTCCATCTTGGACGTCAACACAGAACTATGGTGGCCACAAGTTCTCAGCTCGACCGCTCCACAACTGAAGAAAAACTCTTGCAATGTGAAAATAGGGTTAGGAAAGTTCATAAGTCAACATAACCTAATTGCTAAATCACCTCCACATGTCCACCAATAATCTTCACCATCGTGGGTTTTGAAACAATAGTCGATTACACTATTGCCAATATGCGATTAAATCATTATGAAACAAGTCAAAAATCATATCCATTATATGTTTTTAATTTTTCAATAATGAAATTGTTCTTGGTCAAGTCCTTACTTATTTTTAAAACTATAGGATATAAGAAATGGTATTTATTTTAATGGTTATTGTCTACAAGACAATTTAGGATAGTTATTTCTAACTATGTTTATAGAATATATTAATAAAAGAACTATACTCATAATAGTAAAACATTATTGGAAGAAATAATCTACTCAACCCTTGAAGTAAGTCATATAAATCTTGGAGATTGAGAATTTTGCATAACAATACCATAGTAATTACAAGATCTTCTCTAGTACTTACGAGGGAAACAATACCTCCACGATATTGCAAATTATAAGAATTGTTTTTGAAAGTGTAGTTATAGCTAGGGAATACGCTAGGGAACGAAGTGAAATACATAGATAAAAAGATTACTAAAGTAGAGTTTTAAAACTTTTAAAAAGAACTCAATCAAATATAAGTGAAAACTTGGACCATTTTCTGTACACAATGCGTAATTGAGAAAACAAGCAGGTACAATCTATCTAGTCTTATATAAGAGTCTCAATTGTAAACTAATGTCCAATTGTTGAGAAGAACAGTTTAAGAGTCGAAGTAGCTACTCTATCTCCTACGAAAACATCTAATTATAGAAACCCTAGGGTAAGGGTAAATTTGGTAATACTTTTAATGAGTATGATGGTTTTATTGAAAAGAGGAACTCTTAGGAAAACAAAACTCTATAAACAAGAAAGACTAAGTAATAGTTCAACAACTTAGAGTATTTCTTTCATGTTTACAAAAGGATTCAAATGAATACGATTAAAACCAAACTCCAAATGTTTTATGACATATATGAAATTAAAGCATAAGCTTGCGAAACATATCTCTTCCTTTTTAAACATTAGATTGTAAATACTTATGAGTAGAAGTAGGAATATTCATTAGAAATGTTCTTAATCATCCAGTTTGAAAAATCTAAGCAATGAGTTGAAAACTACATGATGAATTATTTGCTTCCATTTCAGTAGTATTCTGATTATGCATTTAACCCATCCTTCCACAGTTTTGTTTTTACCATCATTATGCAGTTTGAAAACTTTAACTATGTCAACGTTACCTCTTGCAGAGATAAGCTACAAATAAACATTTTAAATACTAACATTATATTTTATGCTATTGAAGTATGTTTCTTGATCTGGATATTTACTGGAACAAAACACTTACCTGTTAGAACCTGTAAAAGGAACCGCCATTTCCACTGTGTTAGCTATAAGCTAAGTAAGCCCCGATCACACCTAAGAATTCTCCCTACTTGACAAAAGAAGACAATAACACACTTAGTGTTAGTTAAGATTCAGATTTCTTTTCTAACTTTCTAAAAAAATACAACTGTTATATTTAACAGTACTAACATAGTAGTTTAAGATAAGCCTATAGTTATACAGAACCAAATAAAATAAGTGATCTTTGATATTATTTTAAAAGAGTTTAATTATCCACTAACAGATTATGGTTCATTGGAAATGACACTTGATATTTTATGTCACATGAAAATTTTTAAATTTTTAACAATTTTTGAGTTATTACAAGTGGTATCAGAGCACAAGGTTCAGACACTAGGCCTGAATGTGGCTCAACTTGCATAAATGGAACAGTAAATTTAAACAAGTATATTGATTTTACTTTCTTTTGAATGATACTTCCAGAGAATTTTTCTGAGTTAATTGCAAGTATTGAAAGATTGGAGGAATATGTGGATGAGTCTCCCTACACTGAACAAAATAATTTTGAAAGAGAACCTATATAGGAAGAAATAACTAATAATTCTTCTAAACTACTACAAACAGTTAAGGATCTAAGAATAGAGATGGAAAAGGTCAAAAATGAAAATGAGAGGATACTGAGAAGTCAAGCGGAGCTAAATCAGATTTTGATCGAAAGATTTCATAATGAGGAAAAAGATAAACGAACTGAGTCTGAAGATATGGGTTACCAGCATAAAGATAAAAAGACTAAAAAGTTTAAAATTGAAAGTAGCTCATCTTCTAAAGTGTATGGTGATTCACATAAACAAAATTATCAATATACTAGTGATAGTAGTGAAGATAATCATTGTACTAGGAAGATAAAGTTTAAACCTTACGAAGAAATCTCTAGAGAATTCAAGAGAATCAAGCCACCAACCTTTAATGGTGAAACCGAGAAGGGAGAAGAGGCAGAATCTTGGCTGTCCAGGATGAAGAAATATTTTCAAATTTATAACTACTCTAATCAATTGAAGGCCAGGATGGATATTTATAATCTTATAGGGAAAGCAGATATTTCGTGGCAGGACCTAAAAAGAGTAAAAGGTATTAGGGAGAAAAATATTAATTCTAGTACATTTAAGAAATATTTCAAGAATATTTTTTTATCTGAACAGTACTATGAGGAGAGGGCTAAGGAATTTTATGAATTAAAATTGGGATCAATGAATATGAAAGAAATAAATAATAAATTTCTAATTCTACTCAGGTGTGTGCCGTATATTGTGGATGAGAAACCTAAGGTACCGTGGTTTCTTAGTTGTTTACCCTATCATATAAAAGATAGAATTGAGGATGAAAATCTGAAAACTTTAGAAGAAGCAATGAGAAAAGCAAATTTCTGTTATGGACAGAATCGTAAAAAGGAAAGTATGACCAACTGCAAGGCCGAAAGAAATAATAACTTTGAACAGAAGAAGAAAGGTTTTGTACCTAACCGAAATTTTAAGGATAATAACACCAGAAATTTTCCTAGTAAAAATTTCCAAGGGAACAAAAGTAATTCACATACCAATCCAAATAATCAACAAAATAAAGAATATGTTAACAACCATAGTAACTATACCAAGAATTTTGATCGAAAGGAACCAATATAATGTTAGGAATGTAATGGTCTGCATTATGCATTAGTTTTCCCCAATCAGAAGAAGACTGTTAGAAACATACACACGATACATGAGGAGATGATTGTTGGTGATCTAGTGAGGACAATTCCCAGGATCAACATAGCATTGGAGAACATGCAAGCAAATTATCAAACTTCCATGGTGGAAGTGGAAGGTAAGCTAAATCAAATACCTATATCTATTTTAATCTATCCATGAGCTAGTTTAAGCTATATTTCTCCTAATTTAGTAGAAAAGTGTAAGGTATTAGTTGAAAAGTTTGCAAGGTCTTGGTTAGTCCAACTGGCTACTGGTGTAAAGAGAAAAGTAATTAGCTTTTAAGAATTGTGCAGTAACTATGCATCATTTTGAAACCTCTGTTAAACTTAATGTGTTACCTTTAGGTTCATATGATATGTTAATTGGTATGGATTGGCTACAATAGCATAGGGTAGTCCTGAACGTTTTTGATAAAACCTTTGCTTGCATAATTAATGATGGAGAAATAGTAAATGTAAAAGGAATCCCTAGGAAAACAGCCATAAGGCAGATTTCTGCATTGCAACTTAAGAGAGCTATTTGGAAGGGCTGTAAATATTTTGCCGTAACAGTAGTTAATAAAGAACATACTAATAACAGAGATAAATTAAAACTGGAAGATATTCCGATCCTAAAGGAATATTCAAATGTATTTCTGGAATCAATTATGGGACTGCCTCCGAAATGGAAATTAGATTTTACTATTGAGATGGTACCTAGTGCAGTGCCCAACTCAGAAGCCCCTTATTGGATGAATATACTAGAATTAAATGAACTTAAAACGTGTTCAAAAGAGATCATTGACAAGAATTACATTAGACCCAGTGTGTCTCCCTGGGGAGCACCTATTATTTTTGTTAAGAAGAAGGATGGAACTCTACGACTATGTATAGATTACCGTCAACTAAATAAAATGACTATCAAGAACAGATATCCATTACCCCGCATAGATGATCTGTTTGATCAGCTATGTGGAGTAACAATATTCTAAAAGATTGATTTACGATCTGGTTACCACCAGGTCTGAATTAAAGATGAGACATTTTTAAAACAACTTTTAGGACTCAGTATGGTCATTACGAGTTTTTTCGTTATGCCATTTGGGCTTACTAATTCCCCAGCTGTTTTTATGTGTCTAATGAATAATGTAATGCATAAATATCTGGATACGTTTGTGGTCATATTTATTGATGACATCTTATTTTACTTAAAGTCTGAAGAGGAACATAAAGAACACTTAAAAATTGTCTTACAAGAGTTACAAGAACATCAACTCTATGCAAAAATTTAGTAAATGTGACTTCTTTAAGGATACAATTCAGTATCTAGATCATGTGGTGACTAAAGAAGGAATTTTTGTTGACCCCGAAAAGATAAAGGCAATCGAGGATTGGCCAGTCCCAAAAGACGTAACTAACGTCCAATCATTCATGGGGATTACTTGCTATTATCAAAGATTCATCGAAGGGTTTTCAAGAATTGAACATCCTATAACCTCTCTACACAAGAAACGGAAGAAATTCGATTGTAGTCAGAAGTGTGAAGACAGTTTTAAAAAGTTAAAAACGTTATTAACCACCGCACCAATTCTAGGAATTGTTGACCCTAATAAATATTTTATAGTATGTACTAACGCATGAAAGGACGGTTTAGATGGATTTTTAAATCAAGAAGGACACGTCATTGCTTATGAGTCCAAGAAGCTGAAGATTCATGAGAAAATTATGCAAACTATGACTTAGAGTTAGTTGTTGTCATACATGCCTTAAAAATGTGGCATCATCATTTAATCGAAAGGAAGTTTATATTAATGAAAAACAATAAAGGATTAAAATATGTGTTGGATCAACCTAACTTAAATGCTAGGAAAGCTAGGTGGCTAGCTTTTCTTAGTGAATATGATTTTGAAATTCAACATATTAACGGAAAAGAGAATAAGGTTGCTAATGCATTAAGAAGAAATGAAAAACTGAGTTTTACAGTAGCAATCAACACTTACAAAACAGACTTGGAAGAATAGCTAGAGGATGGAATAGAACAAAATGAAAATTATCGAAAATTACAAGCAAAGGTAAGAGAAAATTTAATAGAAAGTCTAAGTACAGGTTATAGTTTGAATGGAAAAAGATTATTATTGTATAAAGATAGACTATACATACCTAATGTACCTAAGATTAAGATGTTAATTTTAAACGAAGTTCATAAAACTCCTTATTCGGGACATCCAGGTTATCGAAAACTATAACCATGCTAAGAAAGGATTATTTATGGCCAAATATGAAAAATAAATTGGCAGAATACATTGCTAAGTGCCTCGAATGTCAGCAAGTAAATACTGAACATCAGCATTCAACTGGGCTACTTCATCCATTGCCTATTTCTAGTTGGAAATGGGAGATAAATAGCCTTGATTTTATCATGGGACTACCTAGAAATCAAAACTTAAATGACTCGATAATGGTAGTTGTTGATAAAGCTGCAAATATTGCTGATATTTTCTTAAAACAAATTTTTTGATTACATGGAATACTAAAGGCGATCATTTTAGACAGAGACCCTAAGTTTACGTGCAACTTTTGGAAGTCTTTGTTTAAAGGATTAAATACTACGTGAAACTTCAGTACCTCTTTCCATCCTCAAACAGATGGACAAACTGAAAGAGTAAATCAAGTATTGGAGGATTTGCTCAGAATGTATGTAAAGGAGCAACCAGGTAAATGGGAA
This sequence comes from Pseudotsuga menziesii, assembly GCA_001517045.1. NCBI lineage: Eukaryota > Viridiplantae > Streptophyta > Pinopsida > Pinales > Pinaceae > Pseudotsuga > Pseudotsuga menziesii. The sequence continues at coordinate 122,572 of LPNX010616191.1, forward strand.
GATTACTTACACCTGGTGGAATTTGCTTACAATAATCATTATCAAGCTTCAGCTAGATATAGTCCTTTTGAAATTCTGTATGGAAGGAAATGCAATACCCCCATCTCTTGGAGTAATTGAGCTGCCAGGCTAGTATTATGACCCGAATTATTAAAGGAGATGGATTTAATTGTAAAACAGGTACAAGGTAACTTGAAAGTAGTGCAAGATCGACATATAAGCCAAGCAGATCTTAAACGAACTCCAAAGGAGTTCCAGGTAGGTGAACATGTTTTTATTAAGGTGAGACCTAAAAAGAGTTCTTTAAGGTTAGGTATTTATTTTAAGTTAGCACCCCTATATTGTGGTCCTTTTGAAATATTGTCCACGATAGGACAGGTAGCATATCAGTTAGCTTTACCACCAAATTTAAGAGTTCACAATGTTTTTCATATTTTTGTATTAAAAAAATATGTACATGATGCTACTCATGTTATTAACTGGAATGATGTGCAGGTGGAACCCGAAAGAGATTTTCTGGTGGAACCGAATTGTATACTTGAAAGGAGGGAGATCTCGCTTTGGAATCACACCATTGGTCAGGTGAAGGTGCAATGGAAGCACCTTAGTCCAAAAGAAACCACCTGGGAGTTGGAAATTCATATCCAGGATGCATATCCAATTCTATTTTAGGAAAATTTTCAGGACGAGGAATAAATAACATCGAGGACAATGTTATAAATTAAGGGGGTGTGTATTTCACATGCCCCAATTTGGAAAATAATTTAATGTTATTGCAGAAAATTATGTTATATTTTATGATAAAGTTTGTAATTAATGACCAAGTGGGGTCAAGGATAATTTAATGTATTGTAGAATATTTTATTAATAAATAAATAAATGATAAGACAACAGCTCAGGGAAGATATTAAATGAATGTGTACTGGTCACTTAGCGGAGGAGACTCGGTTGAGAGTATACTGACAAGTGGCAACATCCTCAAACTAGTTCTAACTGTTGCAGGTGGAAACTTCCCTATATTTTTGGTCATGATTCCCCAAGAAAGTGGATTAGGAGCAAGTGGCTCATTAACTAAAAACTGACCCAGAAGACCTAGGCATGGATATAAAACTTCCCATTGAAGACAGTTGAGGCTTCTCATTATAGAATTGTGATCATTCTGAGTGAATGAAGTGCACATGAGAAATTTGATGGAGGGGACTAGTTGAAGTGAGTTTGAGGGGATAAGTGTTGAATATTGAACTTGTCCAGCTATTCTAAGCTAAAGTTCTTACCATTGTAAGCATGGCTGAGTTACTATTGTATATTCAATAAAGTTGCAGAGGATATCAAGATTTCATCTCTCACCGAGTACTCTACTAGGAGGACCAGGAGACAGGCTCAAGGGTCCTGAGAAATTGCAGACTAAGCTTTCTCCAAGAGTTGGTTGGGAGGAACAACCTACTTAAGCTATTGTCACCTCATCTATTTGACATGTTCTACTTGTTTAGTTTTAATTATTATTTTATCTACTGTTTAAGAAAAGGATTAAGATTTTATCAAGTTTAGCATATTATTATTTTATTAGGGTTAATGAAGAATAAAGAGCATTTGTTTTATTGAGAAAATAAGTAATTAACACATTATGATTAAATAGTAAAGATTTTGCTAAGTAAAAGATGGATAGAAAAATTACCAAACTGTATTTTTCTACGCCTTTTATAAGGCAGTACTCTAGTACAACAAGTATGCTTAGTTTAGATAAGTAGATTTTCATTAACTCTTAATGCAAATGTAAATATTTACTTCTATAATTTTATGTAAGTTATTTACAGAAATATAGTTGTACTTGTACTCCCACTACAAAATCTAATTAGAGGAAAGAATAGATTTATATACAAAACACTAGTAAGTATAATATTTATAAAATTAAACTCAAATATAAATACATAATATAAATATAGTAAATAGATTTAAATAAATAAATATAGGAACAGTAAAAGGTTTACTTAGGGTTTAACCTAGTTCTTAATATCATAAAACATTTAAATACCCATTTAGGTTTACAATTAAACTATGGTTATTGTAAGCACAGTTATTAATACTACAAACCTCAAAGAACCATCTAGGGTTAGCAAGAGATAGGATTCATCTCTAGAAATAGATTATTACATTTTATTCCATAATACAAAAACCTAGTAGAGTTCTCCTAAATTTAATAACAACAATAAATAATTATTACTGAAAACAAAATAATTACAGAGCTAAGATTATTACTGAAAACCAAATAATTTCAGAGCTATAGATTATTCAATAATAATATTTAAAAAGAAACAGAATATTTTATTCACTTTCACTTAATAACACTGTGCAAAGTAAATAATAAAATTACTATAAACCATTTACACCTAAATGTAAATCCAAATTAAAAAAATAATGTTGTAAACAAACTAAACTGAGATGAAATATAACAAGTATTGTTACATGTGGCCTTTTATAATAACCATCGAGGCTTTAAGCCTAACCAAAGTGACTTCTTCAAGTCTAAACAGAAGTTACAAATCAAAATTATTACAACTACAATTTACAGCAGTAAAAACCCTTCATCTGCTTAAAGAATGTTAAAACTACTGTCATTTCTATTTTTCTGCCAAAACCAACTTAAATCTGCAAGAAACCACCTAGTGGTTGGATAGTATGGTCATGGCTTAGAGACCAATATTAAAATCAAACATCTTTTACATCATTCTAGTCCATGAAGGCTCGACCAAAAAATTTTAAGTCGTGGTTGTAACCGCCTTATCATTTCCATACAACAACCTCTAGGGCTTTAAAATATTATAAAAACAAAGAGTAATAACATAACAATTAACCATGGCTGAGCCATCAACTACCACGGCGATGCTCCTATTCCTTCCACCATAACTTAAGTGTAGGGAAAAAACCATCAGATATCACAGGGGCTTACCAAGGAATGCGTTGCTAAAGATTGAGGAAAGTTTAGTATATAGCTTCAAATTCATGCCTCAAGAGAGACTTGCATATCATAGCTATGTTAGAATCTTCTTAAAAAATATTGTTATAAATATTAAACTATAAACAATTTACAGATTGTTACCTGGTAAAAACTCGTATTCAAGATGTCGTGGAAGAGAAGCCACTAGAGCCCAGCTCAATGGCACCTTGGAGAAAGATTTCCAGAAACTGTGAATGCGATGAGTGCAATGAAAAAACCTTAAACAAAATTTGAAGGGGATAAACATTGTGAGAAGGGAGCAAACCAACAAGAAACAGAAGCAACTCTTAAATTAAAACTTTTGTCGACTGTGTTCTTTGAACAAGACCCACAATCTCTCAAGTCGGCGGCAAAACCAGTCTCAACACACAAGTGCCTCCTTAGCAGTCACTAAGCTTCTAAACCATGGTATGATTTCACCTACACAAGCTCGTAGATATTTGGAGGATGGTGCTTCCATCTTGGAGGTCAACACAAAACTATGGCGGCCACAAGCTCTCATCTCGGTCGCTCCACAACTAAAGAAAAACCCTCACAATGCGAAAATAGGGTTAGGACAGTTCATAAGTCAACATCACCTAATTGCTCAATCACCTCCATGTGTCCACCAATAATTTTCACCATCGTGGGTTTTGAAACAATAGTTGATTACACTATTGCCAATCTGCAATTAAATCATTGTGAAACAAGTCAAAAATCATATCCATTATATGTTTTTAATTTTTCAATAATGAATTTGTTCTTAGTCAAGCCGTTACTTACTTTCAAAACTATAGGATATAAGAAATGGTATTTCTTTTAATGGTTATTGTCTACTAGACAAGTTAGGATAGTTATTTCTAACTATGTTTATAGAATATATTAATAAAAGAACTATACTCATAACAATAAAATATTATTGGAAGAAATAATCTACTCAACCCTTGAAGTAAGTCATATAAATCTTGGAGATTGAGAGTATTTTGAATAACAATAGCATAGTAATTACAAGATCTTCTATAGTACTTACGAGGGAAACAATACCTCCAAGATATTGCAAATTATAACAATTGTTTTTGAAAGTGTAGTTATCGCTAGGGAATACGCTAAGGAACGAAGTGAAAGACATAGATAAAATATTACTAAAGTAGAGTTTTAAAAATTTTAAAAAGAACTCAATCAAATATAAGTGAAAACTTGGACCATTTTCTGTACACAATGCGTAATTGGGAAAACAAGTAGGTACAATCTATCTACTCTTATATAAGAGTCTCAATTGTAAACTAATGTTCAATTGTTGCGAAGAGCAATTTAAGAGTCAAAGTAGCTACTCTATCTTTTAATAAAACATCTAATTATAGAAACTCTAGGGTAAGCGTAAATTTGGTAATATTTTTAATGAGTATGATGATTTATTGAAAAGAGGAACTCTCAGGAAAACAAAACTCTATAAACAAGAAAGACTAAGTAATAGTTCAACAACTTAGAGTATTTCTTTTATGTTTGCAAAAGGATTCAAATGACAATGATTAAAACCAAACTCCAAATGTTTTATGACAGATATGAAATTAAACCATAAGATTGTGAAACATATCTCTTCCTTTTTAAACATTAGATCGTAAATACTTATGATCAGAAGTAGGAGTATTCGTTAAAAATGTTCTTAATCATCCAGTCTGAAAAATCTAAGCAATGAGTTGAAAAATACATGATGAATTATTTGGTTCCATTTCGGTAGTAATCTGATTATGCATTTAACCCATCCTTCCACAGTTTTATTTTTACCATCATTATGTAGTTTGACATCTTTAACTATGTCAACATTACCTCTTACACAAACAAGCTGCAAATAAACATTTTAAATACTAGCATTATATTTTATGCTAGTGAAGTATCTTTCTTGATCTGGATATTTACTGGAACAAAAAAATTACTTGTTAGAACCTGTAAAATGAACCATCATTTCCACTGTGTTATCTATAAGCTAAGTAAGCCCTGATCACACCTAAGAAGTCTCCCTACTTGACCAAAGAAGACAATAACACACTTGGCATTAGTTAAGATTCAGATTTCTTTTCTAACTTTATGAAAAAAATACAACTGCTATGTTTAACGGTACTAACATAATAGTTTAAGATAAGCCTATAGTTATAAAAACCCAAATAAAAGAAGTGATCTTTGATATTCTTTTAAAACAGTTTAATTATCTACTAACAGATAATGGTTCATTGGTAATGACACTTGACATTTTATGTCACATGAAAATTTTTAAATTTTTACGAATTTTTGAGTTATTACATGTGGTATCAGAGCACAAGGTTCAAAAACTAGGCCTGAATGTGGCTCAACTTGCATAAATGGAACAGTAAATTTAAACAAGTATACTAATTTTACTTTCTTTTGAATGATACTTCCAGAGAATTTTTCTGAGTTAACTACATGTATGGAAAGATTGGAGGAATATGTAGATGAGGAGTCTCCCTACACTAAACAGAATAATTTTCAAAGAGAACATATACAAGAAGAAATAAATCATAATTCTTTTGAACTACTACAAACAGCTAAGGAACTAAGAACAGATATGGAAATGGTCAAAAAAGAAAATGAGAGGATTCTGAGAGGTCAAGAGGAGCTAAATCATATTTTGATGGAAAGATTTCATAATGAGGAAAAAGATAAATGAACTGAGTCTAAAGATGTGGGTTACCAGCATAAAGATAAAAAGACTAAACAGTTTAAAATCGAAAGTAGCCCATCTTCTTATGTGTATGGTGATTCGCATAAACAAAATTATCAATATACTAGTGATAGTAGTGAAGATAATCATCATACTAGGAAGAGAAAGTTTAAACCTTACGAAGAAATCTCTAGAGCATTCAAGAAAATCAAGCTACCAACCTTTAATGGTGAAACCGAGAAGGGAGAAGAGGTAGAATCCTCGTTGTCCGGGATAAAGAAATATTTTCAAATTTATAACTACTCTAATCAACTGAAGGCTAGGATGGCTATTTATAATCTTACAGGGAAAGCAGATATTTGGTTGCAGGACCTAAAAAGAGTAAAAGGTATTAGGGAGAAAAATATTAATTGGATTACATTTAAGAATTATTTCAAGAAGAAATTTTTATCTAAACAGTACTATGAGGAGAGGGCTAAGGAATTTTACAAACTAAAACTCAGAACAATGAATATGAAAGAACTAAATAATAAATTTCTAAGTCTGCTTAGGTATGTGTCGTATATTGTCGACAAGAAACCTAAGGTACAACGGTTTCTTAGTTGTTTACCCTATCATATAAAAGAGAGAACTCGGTATGACAATCCGAAAAATTTAGAAGAAGCAATGAGAAAAGTAAATTTTTGTTATGAATAGAATCGTAAAAAGGAAAGTATCACCAACTGGAAGGCCAAAAGAAATAATAACTTTGAACAGAAGAAGAAAGGTTTTGTACCTAACCAAAATTTTAAGGATAATAACACCAGAAATTTTCCTAGTAAAAATATCCAAGGGAACAAAATTAATTCATAGACCAATCCAAATAATCAAAGAAATAAAGAATATGTTAACAACCACAGTGACTATACAAAGAATTTTGAACGAAAGGAACCAATAAAATGTTGGGAATGTAATGGTTCGCATTATGCATTAGTTTGCCCCAATCGGAAGAAGACTGTTAGCAACATACACACGATACATGAGGAGATGATTGTTGGTGATCTAGTGAGGACAATGCCCAGGATCAACACAACATTGGAGAACATCCAAGCAGATTATAAAACTTCCATGGTGGAATTGGAAGGTAAGCTAAATCAAATACCTATATCTATTTATATCGATCCAGGAGCTAGTTTAAGCTATATTTCTCCTAATTTAGTAGAAAAGTATAAGGTATTAGTTGAAAAGTTTTCAACGTCTTGGTTATTCCAGCTAGCTATTGGTGCAAAGAGAAAAGTAATTAGCTTTTAAGAATTGTGCGGTAACTATGGATCAGTTTGAAACCTCTGTTAAGATTAATGTGTTACCTTTAGGTTTATATGATATGTTAATTGGTATGGATTGGCTACAACAGCATACGGTAGTCCTGAATTGTTTTGGTAAACCTTTACGTGTGTAAATAATGATGGAGAAACAATAAATGTAAAAGGAATCCCTAGGAAAACAGCCATAAGGCAGATTTTTGCATTGCAGCTTAAGAGAGTTGTTCGAAAGGGCTGTAAAGATTTTGCCGTAACAATAGTTAATGAAGAAAATATTGATAACAGAGATAAATTAAAATTGGAATATATTCCAATCCTAAGGGAATATTCAGATGTATTTCTCGAAGAAATTACGGGACTCCCTCCGAAACTAGAATTAGATTTTACTATTGAGATGATACTTGGTGTAGTGCCCAGCTAAAATCCCCTTATCAGATGAATATACTGGAATTAAATAAACTTAAATTGCAGTTAAAATAGCTCATTGACAAAAATTACATTAGACCCAGTTTGTCTCCCTGGGGAGCACCTGTTATTTTTGTTAAGAAGAAGGATGGAACTCTACGATTATGTATAGATTACCGTCAACTAAATAAAATGACTATCAAGAACAAATATCCATTACCCCGCATAGATGATCTATTTGATCAGCTACATGGACCAATGATATTCTCAAAGATTAATTTACGATTTGGTTACCACCAGGTCCGAATCAAAGATGAAGACATATTTAAAATAGATTTTCAGACCTGGTATGGTCATTACGAGTTTGTCGTTACGCCATTTGGGCTTACTAATGCCCCATCTATTTTTATGTGTTTGATGAATAATGTAATGTATAAATATATGGATAAGTTTGTGGTCATATTCGTAGACGACATCTTAATTTACTCAAATTCTGAAGAGGAACATATTTAGAACACTTAAAATTTGTCTTACAAGAGTTACAAGAATATCAACTCTCGCAAAATTTAGTGAATGTGACTTCTTTAAGGATAAATTTAGTATCTGGGTCATGTGGTGACTAAAGAAGGAATTTCTGTCAACCCTGAAAAGATAAAGGAAATCGAGGATTGGTCAGTCCCAAAAGACGTAACTGACGTCCTATCATTCATGGTGATTACTGGCTATTATCGAAGATTCATCGAAGGGTTTTCAAGAATTGCAAATCCTATAGCCTCTCTATAGAAGAAAGGGAGGAAATTTGATTGAAGTTAGAAGTGTGAAGACAGTTTTAAAAAGTTAAAAATGTTTTTAACCACCGCACCAATTCTAAGAATTCCTGACCCTAATGAGATTTTATACTATGTACCAACGTATGCAATGACAGTTTAGGTGGAATTTTAACTTAGGAAGGAGACGTCATTACTTATGAGTCCAGTAAGCTGAAGATTCATGAGAAAAATTATGCGACCTATGACTTAGAGTTAGTTGTTGTCATACATGCCTTAAAAGTGTGGCATCATTATTTAATCGGAAGGAAGTTTATATTAATGACAGATAATAAAGGATTAAAATATATGTTGGATCAACCTAACTTAAATTCTAGGCAAGCTAGGTGGCTAGCTTTTCTTAGTGAATATGATTTTGAAATTCAACATATTAAAGGAAAAGAGAATAAGGTTGTTTATGCATTAAGTAGAAATGAAAAAGTGAGTTTTACAGCAGCAATCAGTACTTACAAAACAGACTTGGAATAATAGTTAGAAGATGGAATAGAACAAGATGAAAATTATCGAAAATTACAGGCAAAGATAAGAGAAAATTTAATAGAAAGTCTAAGTATAGGGTATAGTTTGAACAAAAAAGGATTATTATTGTATAAAGATATAGTATACATACCTAATGTACCTAATATTAAGCTATTAATTTTAAACGAAGTTCATAAAACTCCATATTCAGGGCATCCAGGTTATCAGAAAACTATAACCATGCTAAGAAAGGATTATTTCTGGCCAAATATGAAAAATGAATTGGCAGAATACATTGCTAAGTGCTTCGAATGTCAGCAAGTAAATACTCAACATCAGCATCCAGCTGGGATACTTCAGCTATTTCCTATTCCTAGTTGGAAATGGGAGATAATTAGCCTTGATTTTATGAGGGGACTACCTAGAAATCAAAACTTAAATGACTCAATAATGGTATTTGTTGATAAATTGAGTAACGCAGCTCATTTTATACCTGTAAAAACTACTTATAAAGATGCAAATATTGCTGATATTTTCTTAAAACAAATTTTTCGGTTACATGGAATATCGAAGGTGATAATTTCAGATAGAGACCCTAAGTTTGCGTGGAACTTTTGGAAGTCTTTGTTTAAAGGATTAAATACTACGTTAAACTTCAATACCTCTTTCCATCCTCAAACAGATGGACAAACTGAAAGAGTAAATCAAGTATTGGAGGATCTGCTCAGAATGTATGTAAAGGAGCAACTAGGTAAATGGGAAGATTACTTACACCTCGTAGAATTTGCTTACAATAATCATTATCAAGCTTCAACTAGATATATTCCTTTTGAAATTCTATATGGAAGGAAATGTAATACCCCCATCTCTTGGAGTAATATAGTTGACAGGCTAGTATTAGGACCTGAATTATTAAAGGAGATGGAGTTCATTGTAAAACATGTAGAAGGTAACTTGAAAGTAGTGCAAGATCAATAGAAAATCCAAGAAGATCTGAAACGAACTCCAAAGGAGTTCCAGGTAGGTGAACATGTTTTTATTAAGGTGAGACCTAAAAAGAGTTCTCTGAGGTTATGTAGTTGTTCTAAGTTAGCACCTCAATATTGTGGTCCTTTTGAAATACTGTACAAGATAGGATAGGTAGCATATCAGTTAGCTTTACTACCAAATTTAAGAGTTCACAATGTTTTTCATATTTCTATATTAAAAAAATATGTACATGATGGTACTCATGTTATTAATTGGAATGACATGTAGGTGGAACCTGAAGGATATTTTCCCGTGGAACTATATTATATCCTCGAAAGAAGCGAGATCTCATTTTGGAATCGCACCATTAGTCAGGTGAAAGTGCAATGGAAGCACCCTAGTCTAGAAGAAGACACCTTGGAATTGGAAAGTCATATGCAGGATGCATATCCAATTCTATTTCAGGGAAATTCTAAGAACGAGGAATAAATAACATTGAGAGCGATGTTATAAATTAAGGGGGTGTGTATGTCACATGCCCCAATTTTCAAAACAATTTAATGTTATTGCGCAACATTATGTTATATTTTATGATAAATTTTGAAATTAATGACCAAGTGGGGTCAAGGATAATTTAATGTATTGCAAAATAATTTATTAATAAATAAATAAATGATGAGACAATATCTTAGGGAAGCTATTAAATGAGTGTTTACTGGTCACTTGGTGGAGCAGACTAGGTTGAGAGTATATTGACAAGTGGCAGCATCCTCAAACTACTTCTAACTCTTGCAGGTGGCAACTTCCCTATATTTGTGGTCATGATTCCCCAAGAATGTGGAATAGGAGCAGGTGGCTCATTAAGTAAAAACTGACCCAAAAGACCTAGGCATGGATATAAAAATTCCCATTGAAGAGAGCTAAGGTTGCTCATTCTAGAATTGTGATCATTCTGAGTGAATGGAGTGCACATGAGAAATTCAATGGAGGGCACTAGTTGAAGTGATTTTGAGGGGATAAGTGCTAATAATTGATCTTGTGCAACTATTCTAATCTAAAGTTCTGACTGTTGTAAGCAGGTCTGAGTTACTGCTGTATATTCAGTAAAGTTGCAGAGGATCACAAGATTTCATCTCTCACCCACTACTCTATGCCGAGGACTAGGAGACACGCTAGAGGATCCTGAGAAATTATAGACTAAGCTTTCTCCATGAGTTGGTTTGGAGGAACAACCTTCTTAAGCTGTTGTCACGTCATCTATTTGACATGTTCTACTTGTTTAGTTTTAATTATTATTTTATCTACTATTTCAGAAAAGGATTAAGAGTTTATGAAGTTTACCATATTATTATTTTATTAGGCTTAACGAAGAAGAAAGAGCATTTGTTTTATTGAGAAAATTAGTAATTAGCAGATTATGATTAAATAGTAGAGATTTTTCTAAGTAAAATATGGATAGAAAAATTACCAAACTATATTTTTCCACGCCTTTTACAAGGTAGTACTCTAGTACAGTAGGTATGCTTAGTTTAGATCAGTAGATTTTCATTAAATCTGAATGCAAATGTAAATATTTACTTCTATAATTTTATGTAAGTTATTTACAGAAATATAGGTGTACCTGTATTGCCACTACAAAATCTAATTACACGAAAGAATATATTTATATAACAAACACTAGTAAGTATAATATTTATAAAATTAAACACCAGTATAAATACATAATATAAATACAATAAATAAATATAGGAACAGTAAAAGGTTTACTTACCGTTTAACCTAGTTCTTAATATAATAAAACATTTAACTACCCATTTAGGTTTACAATTAAACTATGGTTACTGTAAGCATAGGTATTAATACTACAAACCTCAAAGAACCATCTAGGGTTTTCAAGATATAGGATTCATCTATAGAAATATATTATTACATTTTATTCCATAATACAAAAACCTAGCAGAGTTGTCCTAAATTTAATAACAGCAATAAATAATTATTACTGAAAACAAAATAATTACAGAGCTAAGATTATTACTGAAAACCAAATAATTTTAATGCTATAGATTATTGAATAATAATATTTAAATAGAAACAGAATATTTTATTCACTTAATAACACTCTGCAAAGTAAATAATAAAATTACTATAAACCATTTACACCTAAATGTAAATCTAAATTAAAAACATAATGCTGTAAGCAAACTAAATTGAGATGAAATATAACAAGTATTGTGGCGTGTCTCCTTTTATAATAATCATCGAGGCTTTAAGCCTGACCAAAACGACTTCTTCAAGTCTAAACAGAAGTTACAAATAAAAATTATTACAACTACAATTTACAATAGTAAAAACCCTTCATCTATTTAAAGAATGATAAAAGTACTGCATTTCTATTTTTCTGGAAAAACCAACTTAAATCTGCAAGAAACCACCTAGTGGTTGGAGAGTATAGTCACAGCTTAGTGCCGAGTATTAAAATAAAACATCTTTTACATCATTCCGGGCCATGAAGGGTCGACCGAAACCTTTTAAGTCGCGGCTGTAATAGCCTTATCATTTCCATACAATAGCCTCTAGGGCTTTAAAATATTATAAAAACAAAGAGTAATAACATAAGAATTAACCATGGTTGAGCCATCAACTACCACGGTGATGCTCCTATTCCTTCCACCATAACTTAAGTGCAAGGAAAAAACCCTCGGATATCACCATGGCTTACCAGGGAATCCATTGCTAAAGATTGAAGAAAGTTTAGTATCCAACTTCAAATTCAAGCCTAGAGAGAAACTTGCATATTGTAGCTATGTTAGCTTCTTCTAAAAAAAAAATGAAAATGTTATAAATATTAAACTATAAAAAATTTACATGCAGTTACCTAGTAAAAACTCGTATTGGAGAAATCATGGAAGCGAAGCCACTAGAGCCCAGCTCAATGGCACCTCGAACAAAGATGCCCAAAAACTGTGAATGCATCGAGGGAAACGAAAAAAACCTAAACATGATATGAAGGGGATAAACACCATGAGAAGGGAGCAAACCAATAAGAAACAGAAGCAACTCTTAAATTAAAACTTTTGTCCATTGTGTTCTTTGAACAACACCCACAGTCTCTCAAGTCGGTGGCAAAACCAGTCTCAACACACAAGTTCCTCCTCAACAGTCAATGAGCTTCTAAACCACGGTATGATTTCATCTACACAAGCTCGCAGAGATTTGGAGGACGGTGCTTCCATCTCGGAGGTCAACACAGAACTATGGCGGCCACGAGCTCTCAGCTTTGCTGATCCACAACTGAAGAAAAACCCTTGCAATGTGAAAATAGGGTTAGGACAGTTCATAAGTCAACATAAGCTAATTGCTAAATCATTTCCATGTGTCCACCAATAATTTTCACCATCATGGGTTTTGAAACAATATTCGATTACTCTATTGCCAATCTACGATTAAATCATTGTGAAACAAGTCAAAATTCATATTCATTATATGTTTTTAATTTTTCAATAATGAAATTGTTCTTGGTCGAGTCGTTACTTAGTTTTAAAACTATAGGATATAAGAAATGGTATTTCTTTTAATGGTTATTGTCTCCTAGACAAGTTAGGATAGTTATTTCTAACTATGTTTATAGAATATATTAATAAAATAACTATACTCATAACAGTAAAACATTATTGGAAGAAATAATCTACTCAACCCTTGAAGTAAGTCATATAAATATTGGAGATTGAGAGTATTTTGCATAACAATAGCATAGTAATTACAATATCTTCTCTAGTACTTATGAGGGAAACAATATCTCTAGGATATTGCAAATTATAACAATTGTTTTTGAAAGTGTAGTTATAGCTAGGGAATATGCTAGGGAACGAAGTGAAAGACATAGATAAAAAGATCACTAAAGTAGAGTTTTAAAAAGTTTTAAAAGAACTCAATCAAATATAAGTGAAAACTTGGACCATTTTCTCTACACAATGCATAATTGGGAAAAGAAGTAGGTACAATCTATCTACTCTTACATAAGAGTCTCAATTGTAAACTAATGTCAAATTGTTGAGAAGAGCAGTTTAAGAGTCAAAGTAGCTCCTCTATCTTTTAAGAAAGCATCCAATTATAGAAACCCTAGGGTCAGGGTAAATTTGGTAATACTTTTAATGAGTATGATGATTTTATTGAAAAGAGGAACTCTTAGGAAAACAAAACTCTATAAACAAGAAAGACTAAGTAATAGTTCAACAACTTAGATTATTTCTTTCATGTTTACAAAACGATTCAAATGAATACGATTAAAACCAAACTCCAAATGTTTTATGATAGATATGAAATTAAAGAATAAGCTTGTGAAACATATCTCTTCCTTTTTAAACATTATATCGTAAATACTTATGAGCCAAAGTAGGAGTATTCGTTAGAAATGTTCTTAATCATCCAGTTTGGAAACTCTAAGCAATGATTTGAAAACTACTTGATGAATTATTTGATTCCATTTTGGTAGTAATCTTATTATGCATTTAACCCATCCTTACACAGTTTTGTTTTTACCATCATCATGCAGTTTGACAACTTTAACTATGTCAACGTTACCTCTTACAAAGACAAACTGCAAACAAACATTTTAAATACCAGCATTATATTTTATGCTAGTGAAGTATCTTTCTTCATCTGGATATTTAGTGCAACAAAATGCTTACTTGTTAGAACCTGTAAAAAGAACCATCATTTCCACTGTGTAAGCTATAAGCTAAGTAAGCCCTAATCACCCCCTAAGAATTCTCCCTACTTGAAAAAACAAGACAATAACACACTTAGCAATAGTTAAGATTCAAATTTCTTTCCTAACTTTCTGAAAAAATACAACTGCTATGTTTAATAGTACTAACATAGTAGTTTAAGATAAGCCTACAGTTATACAGAACCAATTAAAAGAAGTGATCTTTGATATTCTTTTAAAACGGTTTAATTATCCGCTAACAGATAATGGTTCATTGGCAATGACACTTGACATTTTATGTCACATGAAAATTTTTAAATTTTTACGAATTTTGGAGTTATTACAACATGTAGTTGATGTAGTGCATGTCATAATCATCCGGTCAAAATAGTTACAAACTATCATAGACTAGCACAAGGTGCTATCGGCCTGACTTACATATATTCCTTGATACATGTGCCGTCTGTTGGCTTATGCTGACTTTACCACCCATGATATTTCTAACCTGTCAATTTCTATCCATTACGTTTCTGCACGCCTACAGATTTGCTTTTCCTCTGTCGCACTATTCCTCGCCGCATCTTCCTCTCTTCTGCGCTTCATTTCCTTCCTTCACTACATCGCGCACTTGCTTTTTCTTCCAATGATTGCGCTTCTCTTTCCTCCTTGTGTATATTTATTTCTTCTACACTTTATTCCTACTAACCTTTCCTAGCCCAACAAAGTTCTTGAAATTATTTCATGGAATATTATGACGAGCTCAAACTTCTTGACAAAACTTTATCCTAGTTTTGATGTCCATTAAACCAAAACAATTTTCGCCCAGAAATGTTTTATTATCTAGTTTATGTTCCAATTGTTACAAAATAACATTGCAATTGTTTTAAGTCAATCCCACCTATCGATCCCTAAAATCTAATCATAAACATAAAGATAACTACTTATTTTAATCCCCAACATAGATTAATCCAAAGGTATCCAGATCCATCCATTTCTACGTACCGCAAATTTTTAAGTTAATCCCAACTATCCAGCCCTAAAATCCAATAAAAAACATAAGGGGAACAACTTATTTTAATCAACCGCATAGATTTATCCTGAGGTATCGAGATCCAACCATTTCTATGAAGGATGTATAAAATCATGAAATCCATTAATCTCTACACAGAATTGACTTAATAAATATTGAGAAAGTTCAAAACCAAAATTCCAAATTCATTTATTCTCATTTATCAGTTTTAATTATTAAATACTAATAGTGTATGCACATTAATTGATCTCTTTGTTAATAGAAATTAAATACTAATAGAGTATGTATATCATTGGTGCATATCAATTGATCTATATGTTGATAGAAACATAATCATAAACAACTTATTTTAATCCATGACATAGATTTACCCTAATGTACTCGGATCCATCCATTTCTATGCTCGATGTATAAAATAAATATTGAGAAATTTCAAAACCAAAATTCCAAATTTATTTATTTAATTATAACATTTATTTTGTCACCAGGAATTGTTTTGGATCCTACTACCGACCTGAAAGGGTTACACAATCGTTCATGAATTGAATCAATGTTTGCAAATAGGGATAACTCCCAAAAAACTGAGATAATCACGCAAATCACCATAATCCCGAGGTTGAAATAAATAGAGGTTATTCCTAACGATCATATTCCATCATATCCATTTGTCTCCCTACATTTTATCTAATGTTTTATGGATTCTTGATTCGTTATAATAAGTGATTCATAAATCTTACCCTCTTTTTCCTCAGAGTTCTTGCAGCCTTAGGTTTTTTGTGATATGTTTTGTGGAATACATCCTCCTGTTTTTTTGAAAGAGGCCTCTTTTGGTTGGGATTTCTTACATCTTTAGGTTTTATGTGCTATGTTTTGTGGGTTATTATCCCTTGTTTTTCGGAAATAGGTCACGGACTACATAGTATGTCTAAACATGGAAATGACACGATTACTTGCAAAAATATAAATCAATTGATCTCATGCAACTGTAGACTTATATGTGCGACTAACTATTGTTATATAGTGGTGTTCATAGGTTTACACTACAAAGTAATGCCTTCATCTTGGAGCCAACTTTTGCAATGATTTCGAGTTCAATGGTCATTCCTATTTGTAAACCAACAATTGAGAAGAGACTTCTCATTGATAACAATAATTAATCAATTCCCATAAGAGGTACAAAGTTATAACCTGTTTTTAAAACATAGAACATGTTGATTATTCATGGTGGTTTTAATTATAAAAAACTATTATTGCATGTATATCTATTTATCTCGAGCTTAGATTATAATTACTTGTATTTATTCTCATGTTTTTAAAACATAACATGTTATTTATTCAAGAGTTTTAACTATTAAATACTAATAGTGTATGCATATCATTGATCTTTATGTTTCTGCAACATATGTTTTTCATGTGAATTATATGAAGTTTTGAAAACAATGGAAGAATCATAATGCACAATTATTAGCGATCCTGTATAAAAATGAATGTTGATCAATAAAATAATTTGAAATGAATGTTGATTAATAAAATAATTTATTTTATCAATCATTAGAGAGAGAAATAAATGTTGACAACAGCTAGATAAATGAATGTTGAAATATTCTTGCCACTCAAGTGATTGGCTAAAAATAAAGGAGTGGTCTAATGCTTCGACGATTTCACCCAGCATTAGACTACTCCGTTAACACTCAGGAAGGTGAGAACGATATGTTGGTCTGACAACCTCATTCACCGGGTCCCACATGATCCTACTCCTAGGGATAAGTTGGCCCTTAGCCGCCTCTGCCTCGACATCCTACCCTCGCATTTACACTCGTCCACCTTACCCACTCTGCTCCTAGCTCCCTTTCATAGTCACCTATGAACTACACTACCTCCTAAAACCCTACTGCATCTTGGTTATTCACGTTATTCCTCCCCATGTTAAGCTTGTAGAAGCACCTCCTCACTAACAGGTCAAACTAACAGTTTCTCAGCAATCAACGTATCTTAGCGGGGAATTATATTTTGTTTTGGAGTGCATTGTCTACAAACCGATAAATGTTCTCATACCAAAATTGTAGCTAATATAGCAGGATGATGAGGGAAATGTGTATCAATTGATAATCAACTTCCTATCAAGTTTACACATATTCTACCTACACATATTCTATTTTGTAGTGCAATATCTGCAAACTTATAAATTTTTTCATACCAAAAGTTTATTTAATATAGCAAGGTGATGAAGGAAATGTGTATCAATTGCTTATCAGCTTTGTATTAGGTTCACACATGTATGCCCTAGATGCATTGAATCTACAAGGACACTTTTCTCAGTATGTCACAAGAAGTCTTGCATAGGCTACAAAGAAATTACCTTTCAAACCAGGATCTTTTAGGGCACATACGATTCTTATTTTTACTAGAATATAAATGAAGTAAAGTTAAATTATGTACAAAATGTCATGTAGTAGGCCATTGCTCATTCTTTTTGTGCTTCTAATCTGTCACATTTCTATTCCCTGTTATCTGTAACATTTCACTGGACCATTTTTATGTTGTTTCAAATATATTTACAATGGGCAATGTTTGATAATGAAAAAATATAACCAATGGCCATTATCATTAAATTCCTTTTCTCAAGGAAGAATGATCCACAAAAATTTTGAACCACCCTAAAAGTATGGATAGGATGCATAATGGAATCTAAAGACCGATTAATCTTTAATTGTAGCCAAAAGAAGAGTAAGTGGCTTATTGTAATCTTTAGGTTCACCATAGATACTGTTAAATTAACAATAAAATTAAGATATTACAAAATTTTCAGCATTTTGGTCATTTCCTTAAGTAAATAATGATTTGCTTTAAAATGTTACATTTTCACTTCATTCAAAAAAAACTCTGCAAATACTTTTTTTTTTAATTTAAAATTTCAGCATTTTGGTAATTTCCTTAAGTAAATAATGATTTTCTTTAAAATGTTATATTTTAACTCATTCAAAAAATTTCTACAAATCCTTTTTATTTTAATTTACATTGCAAAGATGTCTCTTGAAGTTGAAGTCATAACTTTGGTGATTTCTTAAAGTATCCAAAGAGTTGTTTTAAGAAATTTAATCAAAACTTCATTAAAAAAATATTTTGTAGACCTTTTATTTTATTTTACATTGCATAATTCTTATTCTAAAGAGTTGTTTTAAGAAATTTAATCAAAACTTCATTAAAAAATATTTTGGGACCCTTTTATTTTATTTTACATTACATAATTGTGATTGTACAACAATGATTTATATCGTTATTATTGTATTAAGATAACTGTAATATCTCTTTTTTGTAATTCTCTTGCAAAATTGGATGAACAAACCAAACCAATTGAACCCCTAAGATCTGCATAATACAAATACTTATCGTCAATTGTCTTTGATAAAAATGGTTGGTAGCATTAAAAATTCCGCATAGATTAAAGCAATTTCAATACTACCTCACAAATGTTCTTCAAAAATGTTGAGCATTACTGAGCTTTTTAAAAGTTTTGAAGATAAAATGGGAAACTTCTTAGGCATTTGACAACATATTGTAATTAAAAGATAACGAAAACACCCATAATGAATCTTGGTTGCAGCTATCCCAGATTTCTACACTCGTTCACAAGAAAATGGTGATATTGTTGATAATATTGGTTGCAGTTGTCCCAGATTTCTACACTCGTTCACAAAAAAAATGGTGATATTGTTGATAATAGATATTATTGAACCAACTTATTTAAGCCATTATGTTTCCCAAATTATTTTATAACTAGACAAGTGGATAGTTCAGCATCTACGGTAACCTTCCTTCAACCCTTTGATATTTTTACATCTTTTCTATATCATGGGTGTTATAACTTGAAACTGTTTTTATATATGGTAGCTTTCCTTAATCCTTTGATATTATGAAAGAGTCCACACAATGGGAGTATTGAGAAAGTTGAATGACCTTCCAAAACGACATATTGCAAACACTTTTAATGACATATTGTGAACACTTGATGGCCTCTCATGGTCTCCAAACCTTGGAAATTTATATGTAAGGGAATTGACCATAGGAACAAAACAATCACCATTATACAGGAGAAAAGTGGGTTCGTGGGCAAGGCTTCGCCTATGAGAACTTTAGTACAACTAGAGATATCTGTTATGGCTTCTTCAAATTCAAAGATCACGTTTACGGAGAGAGACAATAGGAATTTTTTGATAGATTGACTGATGGGGTTTACTGGCTTCCCTTTCCCTTGCCCTTCCATTTCATGATCATCAATGACCAAATCCATACACGACTAGAGGTCCATAATATTAAATTTAATACTTTGACAAAGAAAATAAATTTACAGAATCGATCTACAAGATGCTTTGGGAATATATGTATCAAGAACGTTGAACATAACCTAACCAAGATAAGCAGAGTTTGCAAAATAGATGGATCAAAAACACTGAACACAACCGAGATGTAGGAGGGTTTTCAAAGGTAGTGTAGTTCACAACGAACTATGAAAGGAAGCTGGGATCTGGGGAGGGTGGAGGAGTCACCAACCAGCAGGGTGGCTAGTAAATGTGAGGGGAGGATGTCGAGGCAGAGGTTGTGAAGTGACGACTTATCTGCAGGAGTAGGATCATGTGAGACCCGGTGAATGAGGTTGGCAGACTAGGATAGATGGTGCTCACTAGCCAGAGCATTAACGGAGTAGTCTAACACCGGGAGAAATCGTCGAAGTGTTAGACTACTCCGAAAATAAATCCTCACTAATGCAAAATTGTTAGCCTGCAACGACATGTGGAAATGTCGGTGAGGTGGATCTTTTTATTTTTTGTTCTCTATTTATTTTTTGTATTGACATATATAACAAGAATGAAATAGATATGTCTTGTGTTTCTATTATAACTTTTCTTTTCCTTAATTATTTTCAAAAACTCATTTGATTAGTTAGTTAGTCAAGAGGCATGGGAATGAAAAATGACTAAAAAAATGGTGTGCATCTATACAAAAAAGTTAGATGTTATTTTTTGTGCTCTTTAAATATAGTAAAGTGTTTTTTGCTCTTTCGATAGATAATTGTTTTTGACTTACAATTTTTTTAAAGAAAATAGTTATATTATAACTTATTATTGCACATAATGTAATTTTTTATTTCAAAACTGAGTTCAACACCCTTAAAAATTGCATAACACTCGGATAATACAATTTTATCCCTTACCTTTGACATTCCTTACATTTACAATTCTAAAAACTATAAATAGATTTTTTTTAAATGATTTTTTTTAAAAAGGCATCTTCTCATTGGGAGTTCTTGCAACTTTAGGTTTTCTATGCTATGTTTTGTGAATTATATTCCATTGTTTTTCTAAAAGAGGTCATTGACTACATAGTATGTCTAAACATGGAAATGACCCGATTACTTGCAAACATATTAATCAATTTCTCTCATGCAACTCTAGACTTATATGTGCGCCTAACTATTGTTATATAGTGGTGTTCGTAGGTTTGTAAAGAGTACAAATTAATGCCTTCAACTTGGTAGATAATGCCAACTTTTGCAATGCTTTAGATTTCAATGGTCACGCCTATTTGTAAACCAACAATTCAAAAGAGACTTCTCAATGATAACAATAATTAATCAATTCCTATAAGAGGTACAAACTTATAACATGTTTTTAAAACGTAGAACATGTTAATTATTCATCACTTTTAATTATTAAATACTATTACTCGATGTATATTTATTGATCTCGACCTTATATTAGAATTAATTATATTTATTCTCATGTTTTAAAACATAGAACATGTTAGTTATTCAAGAGTTTTAATTATTAAATACTAATAGTGTATGCATATTCATTGATCTTTATGTTTCTACAATATATTTTTTTCATGTGAATTATATGAAGCTTTGAAAACAATGGAAGAATCATAATACATATTTATTAGCGGGTGTGTATAAAAATGAATGTTGATAAATAAAATAATTTGAAATAAATGTCGATTAATAAAATAATTTATTTGATCAAGCATTCGAGAGAGAAATAAATGTTGATAAAATCCAGATTTAAAGATATTTCAACGAGGTGGCTCTTGTTATTTTTTGTTTTCTATTTATTTATTTATTTATTGTATTGACACATATAAAAAGAATAAAATAGCTATGTCTTATGTTTCTATTATAACTTTTAATTGCATTAACAATTTTTTTAAAACTCATTTGATTAGTTAGTTAGTCAAGAGGCATGGCAATGGAAAATGACTTAAAAAAATGGTGTAGTGAACTAAAGCGAATTAGAGTTGATTAGGGCTAGTGTGATTAGAGGCATCTCTCAATCTATCTCTTGTATTAGCTAGCCGTAATCAGCACCTCCATACTGTGTCTATCGGCACCTAGACCCTAAAGAGCTTGGTTATACAAATAACGTTACAAACACCTGGTTTGATTTTGTTACTCGATGAGGGAAGGGATTATGGATGATCCCTACCACTTGCTTTTGGTAAGGCCTCTGCATAATATATTGCTATAAAAAACACTGCTAGAACCTTCCCCCTTGATGTTTTCCCAATACATAATAGTTCCCCTTGCAATTACTCACCTTTCACCTTGCATAGAACCTTCTACCTTTGACATCAACCGGACTTTCCACCCCGCATTCTCTTTGGATGTACACTAGTTGCCCCTCCATTGATAGGGTCAATAAGCTTGGAAGGTAGGACCGGACCTTTACTTTATCCTTCTCTATCCCAAAATCAAATACTGAACTCCATGCCTTATTCACGTACTATTCATTAGAGGAAATAACCCCTCGGATAAGCTTTTTGAATTAACCTCTCCATCCATATTCTCAAAGGGCTAATGGATATCATATATTTTTCCTTCCTTGGAGAGAATGTTTGTGTGCAAAAAAGTTTGATGTTAGTTTAAGCGCTCTTTAAATATAATAAAGTATTTTTTCATGTTTTGGTAGATAATTGTTTCTTACTTGTAATTTTTTAAAGAAAATAGTTAAATTATAAAAGATGGATATGTTAAGTTAAGTATTTTTCCATTTACAAAATATAGATATGTAAAGAAAGGCCCTTTGGTATCAAGTGAACTAGTTCTTCTTCAATTTGGAAGTAACATAAAAATATTACTAGTGATTGTTGAAGTCATCCAAGTTTTGGACAATGCACTCCATGATTGGATGAAATCTATAGTTCCTAAAAAGTTAGGAAACACAACACAAAATATTGTTTTCTTGGGTTTCCTTATTAGAAATGGACTTTTAGAGCAGATGAAGAGTTTTGGCGAGCCTATTATTGATAAAATTTTGATCACAGTGAAAAGTTCCATTGAAAAACAACTTTAGTTGGGTCTTCTCATGAGCGACCACACTTAATACCAAGTAAAGAATTTAGATGTTTCCGATATGAAGAATTTCCTTACTTATGGTAGTATTAATAATATTTTGGCCAAATTAGAATCTGTGAAACCAGACATTTCACCAGAGTTGCAAGAATTATATCTCCAAGGGAAAAGACAATTTTCTAACTTTAAACTTGACAAGACCTTTAGCAGTGTATTTTTTTCCATTAACACATGGAAAGACCTTTGTTCTTCTATCTATAGAGATGGGCGAAAAATAATTAAACCAAAATGTCTTATAAATTATTAGGAAGGATATGTTACCCGTGCTTAAGAAAAAGATTGAATCTAAAAAAGAAGCAACAAAAAATCTTAGGGAGCATCAGTTAAAAAATGGAAGGGAAAATTTTCTTACTCGAACAAAGGAAAATCCATCCCAATGAAGAGTTCTTGGAATAGGTGGGTGTATTGGAAGTTGCTATGTTGGATGGTCATATATGGGATTAGGACCGTCAAAGGTAAACTTGTGAATTTCACTTGAAGAAGAAGAAAAGCCAAAGCCAAGGATGATTGTAGAGATGGCACCAAAGAAAAATGACTTAGATGAGTTAAATTCAAATTACATGCATTCCTTTACCCCATCTTGCTCAAATCCATTTGAAATAGTGTGTTGTGATCTTGAGATAAAATATATAAAAAGGTGGCATTTCTGAGATCATGTGAGTTGCTTATTTTTATCCATGACAAAGAACTTAATAGCCTGAACTTTTACTTTTGCATGACCATTTCTGTGTGGGAGCAATCATATTTGCACTTTTAAATAGGGTTTTGATTTGGTAGCTTTCGATGAATGCACCTGATTCCTCACTTTATATGATGCTCAAGTATCCAAGGTTTTAATATACATGTTTGATGAATCATTCTAGAATATAGACTGAAAGGGTGTAGAAATTATGTTGGAATATTTTTCTGGGAATACAAGTATAATATGGATGCAGTGCATTGCTGGGAAAGTAGAATTGCTTCTAGTTGATGACACAAACAGATTTAGGGTCGTAGAACTCCATGATCAGCCTTTAATGAAACTCAAGCATATTAATCTATCTTCAAGTTTTTTAAATGCATTCATATTACTCTCTCTTTATCTTTAAGATGTCTACAATGTGTCTGCCTCACAAAGAGGAATGCATTTCTTCTTCTTCTCAAAGAACTGCTCAAGAAAGCAAGGCCACATCAGAGTTTGAGCTCAAATTTTACATGTTAGGTGATTCCATGTCCTTTCTCAATAATATCTCGTTGGATATAAATGTTGAATATGTTAATGATTTCCAAGTGAAGCTTGTAGGCTATGGTTTTTAGATTCACCTTCTATACTCCAATATTGTTCCTGGCTTTCTTTCTTCAAGTATATTAAATCTAGTTTCGACAACTGAAGTTTTGGAGTTTCAAGAATTAGAAAAAAGCAAGCCAAATTTAGAAGGATATTGTAAGTATTCCATGGAATTTTGACTCTAAAATACTTGTGCTACATTAGACCACATTTATCACATTCTTGATAAGTATGTTGTTAGTTCTGCACTCTGTAGAGGAAGTATGAGGGATCTTACCTTCCATGTTTTGTTAAAGTGAAAAGATATGGCTGGAGAAGATTATGGGAAAAGAAAATATCAAGAATACTTGAAGCTTCTTATTGAGCGATTAGAAAAAGAAAAAGGAAAGGATTGTTCAAACATGACCTGATTCAGTTTCAAGTTCTCATGTCTGAAAGATGGGACTCAAATGGTGTAAATGTGTTTTTCCATTTCTAAAAAAAAATCCTTTGGGAATATTTCAAAGGGGAATAATTGATGGGGCACGCGAAGGGGACTGATCGAAATATGTCATGCAATGGGGTAGGGTTAGTAGGAACTACTCATAGCAGGGGCCAATCCATAGGGGACTAATCAACAAGGAGGGCATTAAAAGGATCTGATAGGAGAGATAAGAGTTTCTATCTCTTATTGATGCACCCAATTATTGGTTTCACTCCAAGTATTTCTTTAGGAGTATGCTTCGCATGGCATGGTGTCTAGACTTATATTTAGCTGGTTTCATTTCCATGTCCTTGATTTAGAGACGTATATAGGATGGAGAGGAGAGTTTCGTATATGTGTTTGTAGTAGTTGCATATATGTGTATTTCGGCGTATATAATATATATATACTCATAGTATTAGTTTCTGAATAGTAGTATGAGAGGAAAGCATGGGGAAGAGTGAAGGAATGAAGAAGAGCGACATGCTAGACTATAACTATAGGAATTGGATCATGCAATGCATACTAGCATGGATTCACAAACTGCAAACTAAAACGTAATCACCAAATGGTAAATTAATTAATATTGCTAAATATGATTCAAATGAGATCGCTTTGAAATACTCAAATATTAGTTCTTGAAATTCTTTCATGGAAGATTATGATGAGCTCAAACGTCTTGACCAAAATTTCTCCTAGTTTTGATGTCCATTAAATGAAAATAATTTTCACCCAGAAATGTTTTATTATGTAGGTTATGTTCCAATTGTTATAGAATAGCATTGAAAATTTTTAATTCAATCCCACCTATCAATCCCTAAAATCCGATCATAAACATAAAGAAAACAACTTATTTTAATTTGCAACATAGATTTATCCTGAGGTATCGAGATCCATCCATTTCTATGTAGTGCAAATTTTTATGTTAATCCCAACTATCCAGCCCTAAAATCTGGTCATTGAACATAAAAAGAACAACTTATTTTAATCCACAGCATAGATTTACCCCGAGGTTTCTAGATTCAGCCATTTCTATGAAGGATGTATAAAATCATGAAATCCATTAATCTCTACATGGAATTGACTTAATAAATATTGAGAAAGTTCAAAACCAAAATTCCAAATTCATTTATTCTCATATTTTTAAAACATAGAACATGTTAGTTATTTATCAGTTATAATTATTATATACTAATAGTGTATGCACATCAATTGATCTCTATGTTAATATAGATTAAATACTAATAGAGTATGTATATCATTTATGCATATCAATTGATCTTTATGTTGATAGAAACATAATCATAAACAACTTATTTTAATCCATGGCATAAATTTACCCTAATGTACTAGAATCCATCCATTTCTACACTCGATGTATAACATAAATATTGAGAAATTTCAAAACCAATATTCCAAATTTATTTATTTAATTTTAGCATTTATTTTGTCACCAGCAATCGTTTTGGATCCTGTTGCTAGCCTTCCTGAAAGGGTTACATAATCGTTCGTGAATTGAATCAATGTTTGCAGATAGGGATAACTCCCAAAAAAATGAGTTAATCACGCAAATCAACATAATCTAGAGGTTGAAATAAATAGAGGTTATTCCCAACGATCATATTCCATCATATCCATTTGTCTTTCTATGTTTTATCTAATGTTTGCTGGATTGTTGATTCATTATAATAAGTGATTCACAAATCTTACCCTCTTTGGCCTCCGAGGTCTTGTAGCCTTAGGTTTTTTGTGATATGTTTTGTGGAATATATCCGCCTCTTTTTTTGAAAGAGGCTGCTTCTGATTGGCAGTTCTTGCATGTTTAGGTTTTCTGTGCCATGTTTTCTAAATTATATTCCCTCATTTTTCAGAAAGATGTCACAGACTACATAGTATCTCTAAACATGGAATTGACACGATTACTTGCAACCATATTAATCAATTGATCTCGTGCAAATGTAGACTTATATGTGCGACTAACTATTGTTATATAGTGGTGTTCATAGGTTTACACTACAAAGTAATGCCTTTAGCTTGGACGATAATGCTAACTTTTGCAATGCTTTAGAGTTCAATGGTCACACCTATTTGTAAACCAACAATTGAGAAGAGACTTCTCATTGATATCAATAATTAATCAAAGTTATAACATGTTTTTAAAACATAGAACTTGTTAATTATTCATCAGTTTTAATTATTAAATACTATTACTGTATGTATATCTATTGATCTCGGGCTTATATTAGATTTTCTTAGATTAAAATTACTTATGTTTATTCTCATGTTTTTAAAACATAGAGCATGTTAGTTATTCAAGAGTTTTAATTATTAAATACTAATAGTGTATGAATATTCATTGATATTTATGTTTATGCAACATATGTTTTTTCATGTGAATTATATGAAGTTTTGAAAACAATGGAAGAATCATAATGCATATATAGATCCTCACTTATGCAAAATTAAGAATTGCTTGTTTTTTTTTCTATTTTTCTGTATTGACATATATAACAAGAATAAAATAGATATAATTTATATTTCTATTATATATTTTTATTGCCTTAATGATTTTTTTAAACTATTTTTTAAACTCATTTGATTAAATAGTTAGTCAAGAGGCATGGTAATGACAAATGACTAAAAAATGATGTGCATGTGTGCAAAAATATTGGATGTGGGCTTTAGTGCTCTTTAAATATAATAGAGTATTGGATAATACAATTTTATCCCTTACCTATGACATTCCTTACATTTACGATTCTTAAAAATTATAAATAGTTTTTTTAATGGTTTTTTTTGGCCTCTTCTCATTGGGACTTATTGTAGCTTTAAGTTTTCTGTGCTATCATTTCTAGATTATATTCCCCTATTTTTCTAAAAGAGGTCACGAACTACACAGTATATCTAAACATGGAAATGACAAGATTTAATCAATTGATCTCATGCAACTCTAGAATTGAATGTACGACTCACTATTGTTATATAATAGTGTTTTGTTTACACTACATGCATATTCTCAATCCAACAATTGAGAAGAGAATTCTCATTGATAACAATAATTAATCAATTCCCATAAGAGGTAAAAAGTTATAACATGTTTTTAAAACATAGAACATGTTAATTATTCATTAGTTTTAATTATTAAATACTATTAGTGTATGTATATCTATTGATCTGGAGCCTAGATTAAAATTGCTTAGATTAGAATTACTTATATTTATTCTCATGTTTTTAAAACATAGAATATGTTAGTTATTTAATAGTTAAATACTAATAGTGTATGCATATTCATTGATATTCATTGATTTTATGTTTTTGCAACATTTTTTTTCATGTGAATTATATCAAGTTTTGAAAACAATGGAAGAATTATAATGCATATTTATTATTCTTATAAAAATGAATGTTGATTATTAAAATAATTTTTTTTATCAAGCATTAGAGAGAAATAAATGTTAACAAAAGCCAGATAAATGAATCTTGAAATCAGAGGAGTTTAACCCTTCTCTTCATCCCGCTCTCACAACTCCGACAAACTCTTAGGACGATACTCCATGGGGACCCCACCACCATTGACTCTTTGTAAGAAGTGTTGTCTCCATCCTGTGCACCCTCTCATCACCGTCATATGAGATGAAAAAGTGTACTTAGTGCAAAAGCCAAGCTAATAAACCCAGAGACCAACAATACATTTGCTTCAGCTTTCAAATTTCAGTTTGGAATATAAGCTCACCTCTGAAACCGCCTTTAAAGGCTATGCTAGGCCAAATCTAACTTCTTTACTTTTTCTGCTCTCAACATGGTAAGCCTCGTAGAATTACTATAGCTCAATCAATTTGATTTGATTTGGAGCTTGGTTAGAGTTTTTGAGTTGACTCGAGCTTATATTTCAACTTGAAATTTGAAATTTGAAGGGTGAAGCAGGCAAGTGAAATGGGCTAGCAAATATATTGCTGGTCTCTGGGGTTTATTACTTTGGTGTTTGCATCAACACTTCATCTCATATGGGGTAAAGGAGGAGGAAACCGAAAATATTACAAGTAACAGGGACAACAGGTCAACGCTTTTGGCAGAGAATCAATGCTGGTGGGGACCGCATCGAGTATTGTCCTAAGAGCAGGCTTTCAAATTTGAAGCCTTCAGAGCCCTTCAAAGGCCATTTTAAATGTCATAGAAGGCCACAAGGAATTTTACCATGCAAAAAAAATTTAGTTTCATTTCTAGCACTTCAATAATGAAATTGAGTAAGCCTTAGTAAATTTGCAACAGAAGGGCAGCTACAAAATTTGCCTATCCAGGGATTGAGTGGACAATGGGAGAGTCAGGACTCAGAGTCTTCCCAAGTTCCCTTGAATTGTCGGATCATGGATGAGGATCTCAGTCCCAATCAACACGGACCATGGTGAGCCACTAGATTTCCTAGTGCCAAGTTCAAGTCGGTGAGTCAGGATTGTGACTCACGATTTGATGTTTACTTTCAAAGAATTTAATGGCATTAGCATGCATTACTAATTCACAAACTTCATTAAATCTTGGTATGAGATGATGCCACCTGCCAACTTGATTTTCCATCTATCATCTTGTTGTTCACGGAGTCACGTGATCTCACAACTTACAAGTCACTTGAATATTTGAGTATATGATGTGAAATTAAATACTCATATGAATCATATCTATGGATGGTGAATTGATTTGATAACCCTCCACTCTCAAGGCTTTGTAAGGAAAAACTAATGGTGTTGTTTTTTGGGTTACAACTTACAAGTTGCAATTTACAATGCATTGAGTAATCCTTGCTAGATTTGAACCTAACCTGGTCCAATCAGTATGTAAGTTTCCAGACAATGGTTTCACCGAGTGCTATACATTTCTATTATGACCACCACAAGACTGGGATGATAGATCTTTGGTAGCAGGCTAGTAGCACGACACCCTTTGTTTGTGCTCATGAATCATATCCTATACTAGTTAGTCCAGGATTCTAAGATTTATTCCAATTTCCATTCATTTATTAGGGTCAGAATCATTTGAATCAGCACTCCCAGTCTCCCACAGTCCACCTAGGCTGCTTAGTCTACCTGTCTCATCGAAGGAAGGGCGTTAGGCAGTAGAGACAAAGGCAACTGGAATGGAGGGCCAACCAGAGAGAATGGTTGTATAATATGCATATAGTCATCTCTAAAAGAAATGAAAGAATTTGTCATATACCTAAGTGAATATTATCATTACTTAATTTGTTGGGATGCTTAAATGGTAACTCTTACGCCCAAGTTCTTTATGAGGGTTTCCTATGTCTACAATGGCTACGATTTAGAGAGGCTTGTTCCCATCATTATAGCACCATTGGGTTTCTCCTGCAAATATCGCTATTACGTCTCCCCTCCTCACTCAACTCACCTTTTGGCTTGAGTCTTCTTCTTCTTCTTCTTCTTCCTCCCGTGGGATCTCTGATATACGCCCTGAGTTCCCTCATAACGAATAATGATATCTGAAAGTCTCTGGAAACCTCGGGAAAACAATACCCAGTTTTCCCTCACCTGCACAGATATATCTATGTTATGTAGAAGCAATTATAAAATGATTTTTTTTGTAATCATGTGAAATACACAAACATGCATTCGCCTACCTCGGGCAAGGTAAACCAACTCAAGAGCACCGGGATATTGTGGAATTGAGATGGCACTGCTTCCAATCATCTTTTTGTAGAAGGAAACGGTTGCTCACACTAATTCCTCGTTGTCTTCTGCAGTGGAAAACTCGAAGGTTCCACTTTTTTCACAGGTAGGAGCAAGAGAAGCAAAGGTAGAACGTTGGGTAGGCTGGATTGAGCTTCCCCGAACTTAAAGAGATTGGTGAAGTCTGTAAAAGAAAACATTATTTTGGGTTTAAGAGTATAGGATAGTCGGAGGTCGGGACTGAGACTCTCAACTCTCCAATTCTATGCTTCATTGTCTCCCTAATTTCTATTTCCTCCAGAAGATTATGCAGATCGTGAATTTACAGGTATATATAGAATTTTACACATGTGTAACATTTTATATGTGGATAAAAGTTAAATGTGTTTCTTGTTGGAGTTCTTTTTGGTTCTATAAATATAAGGGTTTAAAATTTCTCCATCCAAAATGTTGTTTGAAATTTGTAATGTATTATGTAATTGCATTTCCGCCAGACTAAGTCTCGAATACTCAATAGATGTAACCTTAAAAAGCCCAGTATTTAAATGAAATCAGAACCAAAATAATGTATACTTTTCATAGTTTAGGACCACAACTTCGTTTGGGTGAAGGAGCAAGAAGAAAGACCCTTGTATTTGAGTTCCAAATCTGTAAATGTTATTTATCTACCGTGAATTGTAAACATTAGTTTGAAAGAAAGAACAATATTTGAATACAAGTGTTTGAATTATTCCAATTTCCTTAATGAAATCCAATAGTTGAAAGGATAAAATATTTAACAACCGACACTGTAAATGTTGTAGACTCTGACCCCTTTGTTTCTTGTCAGTCTTCTAATAATGGAAACAAGAAGTACAAATTGTTTACCAATATATCTAAACAAGGGAATCCCTCGATGGACGTTCATGAATGAGGGGCTGGGAGTGTAATGATCTAGCGAAGAACATGATTTCAACATCCTGGTTGTCGCAAACCTCCCAAAAGTGTGTTTATGATTCGTCTTCCTTGTTGACTTTGGTAGAAACTAGACACCCAACTTGTAGTGATATTTGTTGGAGAATTTAAAGTTCTTCCTTATAGTGGACTAATAAATACTTAACCTTTTCGATAGGGCTGTTAAACTCGATAATAGATTGGAGGGACTATCCATAATCTACCTAAAATTGGGGATTTTGTTTGATCACTTTTAATTGGGGTATAAAATCGATATACATTGGATGGACTATCCATAATCCACCTAAAATTGGGGCCTTTGTTTGATCACTTTGATTTGAGCATGAGGGGAGGACACGATTCAATTCTAAAAATAATTGCTGAATTTAGGGTTAATAAAAAAGTTTCTTTGTGAAAGCATTAGGTATTACATTTTGGGGTTTTTCTTTTAGGTAGGCCCAATCACACTTGACCAATAGAGCCACCATCAAGCTGAATCAATCCTCCATTCAAAGTCCTTCCAAATTCCAATGCCTTATTTTATCAATAACCTAACAACCGAGTATTTCACCGGCCCTACAGAATTGTCCCTTATCTAAGTTCAATAAACTATATGCTCCAAGGACTCGGAGAATACATGGTTTACCTCACTAATTCCATATAAATGTTGAATCACTCTGAATTTCTTCTTATTGTCAATTTTTTCTATACACTGTTTTTAATAAATAATAAAATGTTGTTGTACACTTACAGTTTCAAATGAAAAGAATGATTTATTTTTAAATGTCAACATTGAAGGGTTCAATTTCTCACAACCCTTCAAAGTGAAATGGGACCCTACCCTTCAAATTTGATCCCTGCCTAAGAGTTTGCCAGAGCTACAGGAGAGGATGACCGGAGGGTTACTCCGCATCGCATCGAGTATTGTCCTGAGTTTACTGGAGAGGATGACGAGAGGGTTAATAGAGTAGTCTAACGCCAAATAAAATCATCATTAAAACATTAGACTACTTAGTTGAAATCTTTTTACCATTCAAGTGATTAGTTGAAAATAAATCCGGACTTCTACAGAATTGCTAGCCTGCAACCGAACATGTGGTATGTCAAAAGAGTTATGGAGATCAGTTTCATATGGATAAGTTAATATGCAATAATGCAGAGCAATGAGTAGATGTGATATTTTATATAAAAAACTGTGAAAGGTAAAGGTTGCGTTCTATTAAAGCAAACAAATTACAAATGGTCAAACGTGATTAGATTATCGAGATTATCGGGATTCGTTACGCGTGAGCTTTGTTTTTTATATTCTCTGACATAGTTTTCCGTTGATTACACGATTTTCAAATTCCCCCCCTCTAATATTTTATGCCTATATCTATTTTGCCGTCTCCACACATATCTATATATTTGTATCAATATATTATATATATATATATTGGCAGCGATCTATTTAAATATTGCAACGTAAATGTAAATGTGACAAAACAATGAAAAAATTAAGAAGGGAATGTTTTTGTCTGCTTCTTAGTAAATGAGAAATATTATTTAAATATTGAATCTGCGTGATAAATGTGAAAGCATTGAAGAACTGATTTCTCTCTAATTATTAGTATTAAATAATCTATAATATGCTTGCTAAATGAATGAAGAGTGACACGTATTCTAGTTAATGAAGCATTAAGATTAACACGACAAAAATAAAAAATAAATGTGTAGGAGGATTTATTTCAAAAGTGTTGGTACATGTGCGCAAAACTAATTTGTTCCAAATGAATACCAAAAGCAGTGTGACATGATGCTAATAAACGTCGTTAAAGTTGAGCTGGAAACATGGAGATGTGAGCAAAACATATTAATTTATGATTTATTGTTTACAATCCAGCTTTTGTGCCCTATCCAGTATCATGTGGTTGGATTGAAAATTCACATGGTGGAGGGCCCTATCCACAACAGCGACTCCGTTGTCATTTCAACTTAAAACAATGTGGTCTCACACTTTTTTTAAAGTCTTACGTTAATCATTATTTTTTTTATTTTTTTTATTTTCAAATAAAGATGTCCTAAGTGGTATATGGCTGAAGGTATCTAAGTCGTGGTGGGTTTGCATTTCTATTTAAATAAATGTGTATACTATATAATAATAAAAGGGATTTCCTCACAGACAGAGGATTGTATGCCATTCAATATAATGAAAATTCCTTTTTTCCTCTAATTCTTCATAAATGATTTTATGCTATCTCATCCATCTCTCTATTCCTTCAAACTGACCGGAAAAGTTTAAATGGGAAGCACAATATAGTCTAGTGGAAAGGCACTTCTGCATGTACAATATAATAAAAGTATTGCAAAAGTACTTCTAGTAGTCAAAACTTAGGCAAGATGTTATTTTCTTATCCCACCATATAAACCTTTGGAATTTGTCTTCATGGAATAGATGTTCGTGTTGCCTAAAGCATGGAAATGATTGTGTATTTGTATTTTTGGACCAACTTTCTAAAATGGAAATTATGAAATTATAATTCATTTATGAAGAGCGTCGACCACAACTAAGCTCTTTTTATAGTTACATGGAATATATTTTCCATTTTTTCACACCTCATTGGAGCACTTGCCCCTACCAAAATCAATAGTTACTGCAATGAGCAAGGAACAATTTTGACTTACATGGATACTCACCTGAAGAGAACTCACCAACAAAACATCCATCCAATTATTATATTGGTTTGTCTAAGAAAAGACAGAGAAAACTAATCCATAGTGATCACCTATTTGTTTAAGTGAGTTACAATGATTATTCATCTTCTTGACAATTTTCTATAATATTTCAAGTCTCATTAAGCTCCATGTATATGATTTCTGTAGCTTTCAATTTCAAACCAAATAAGCCCATTACACTATTATTTCATAATTATTTAATGGGAATACTAATGTTACACGTTTAAGTTAATCATTAATCATTGAATAGCTCAACAAAATGGGAAAATGTGTTTTCAAGGCTGTGTGCATAAATAAAATGCATTTATTTTTCTCAACACGGATTTTGAAAATTTTTAGTCTTACATTAATCATTATTTTTCTCAACATTAATTATTATTTTATTTAAATATTTTAGTCTTACATTAATCATTATTTTATTTAATTTTTTTATTTTCAAATAAGGTTTTACTACGTGGTAAGTAGTAGTGGATTTGTATCTTTATTTAAATACAATAGGTCTATGAATTTTGTGTATAATATATAATAAATAGAGAGAGAAGAGCATTCCTTCTATATTTTAGTTAAAGAATTGCATGTAATTCAATATAATGAAAGACATACACGGGATTGTATGCTATTCAATATAATGAAAGAGAGAGGGTTATAATGGGTCTCAAAGAGAGATTTCATGGAGTTCAAGGATTATAATGGGTATTAAATATAGATATTGCTCTTTAAAAACTTTGTAACTCATGGTTATATGAACATAAAAGTAATTTACTAAGTAACAACAAACATATAAAATACATTATTTGACTTTTCTCTTGTATTATTATATTGACGTGATTATCTTTTTATATGATGTGTAAACAAGGGTTTGATTCTTACTTGAAGAATTGTGAGCAAAATTGAGTACCAAAAAAACTTTTCTCTTGTATTATTATATTGACGTGACTATCTTTTTATATGATGTGTAAAGAAGGGTTTGATTCTTACTTGAAGAATTGTGAGCAAAATTGAGTACCAAAAAAACTAAGTGTATTAATATAGCCCTTGCCCCTCTAACCAACATAATATTTCAATTTTATGAATCTAATGTACGTAACCACATAATTATAGGGAGATACAATTGAATTTGATATAATGTCAATGGTGAACAAAAAAATACAAGAGAGAAATAGGTAGAACTTGAGAAACAACCCTTCTATTATTGATGTCGAAAAAGAGAGAGAAATATTCACTTGAAATTTTGAGATGGAAACCTCTTATGAGGAGAGATCCAAATACAATAAAAATTATTCACCATGCACACAACCTTCTAGTCTATATAGTGCATCAACAGAAAAAACTGGAACCGTTTATGATCATGCTATTAAATTGGGTCTAGTTGGTCTTAATTAATAAAGAGACCATTTTACATTGAGTAATTATCAACTAACTATCAAATACAAAGTATTATAAAAACATAGCGCCATACATCAATAAAGTACTCCTAAGTATGGTCAAAGTAGAGAAGTAATGGTTAGATCCTAAAATGCTCTCCCCCATCAAAAGAAACATTTTATTCAAGGCCACATATAGGGAAATCACTGCAGAATGGTCAATGATTCCCAAGTAGCATATTTTGGTTTTAAATCCTTCCATTGAATGAGAACTACTTGGATAATGCACTCGAAAAGGTGTCACCCTCTCGTGACCAACTCTGTTTATAACTAGATATAATAACCCTCTCCATATCATGAATCTCTCACCTAGTGACTTAGGTCTTGGTCTCACAATTAGTCCAAATTTCACTAAATTTGACCACATGAACCATCCTAGAGCTTCCTTCCAAGCTCCAAGAGAGAAATCTACTATTTATAAGTCATCCTCAAGTCTATTTTTTGCATATGAGGGTGCATTGTTAGATTTTTAACATTTAAGCTAGTATTATGTTAGGATATTTACTAAGAGTATAACAAGCACAACAATCAAACATAAGAGACAATAGACACAAAGATTTTCCTCGGGGAAACCATAAAGGAGAAAACCCCGCAACGTCCTCAGAGATAGAATCAGCACCAAAAGTAAAACCCAAAAATAGTAAGATGGGCTCTCGACACCAGTAGTCTCTCTCTCTCTTGTCCCAGCTTCTTATTTCTCTCTCATTTATGTGCTACAACTAAGTGTGAATGAAATGTATGTTAAATAGAGAGGATCGCTCTCTATTTATACTAATTCCCGACTTGACAATAACTCACTAGGGCCAAATTCTCTAGGAGAGTCTAATAACCCTAGGGCCCCACAACTGTGGGGACTTTAACCCTTCATCAATAAGGAGGGTTACCCTCTATGAATTTACATGACTTGTTTACATTATTGAATCTCCTGATAGGAACATTGGGGCATGACATGACTCAATTACATTACACATACTTCTCGGAATAAACATTGGGGTACAATACATAAAATATACAAGTGAATACATTCTGAAGTTACAAATACATCAACACTTCCTCTTAAGTAGGAAGGTATTATCTTGACACAATTTATCAACACAAGTCTTCTTCTTTGTATCATCTGGATCATCATCAAGTTATCTTCATCTTCAAGTCATCTACATCTTTAGATCTGGATCATCACTAGATTTTGGTCATCAATGGATCTGGATCATCATTGCTGGATCATCACTGGATCATCATCATTGGTGCTATCTCTCAATTCTTCTCGTCATAGGAAGTTCTACAGAGCCAACACTTTTTCATGTTAATTGTAGGCCTAGCCTCCATGTAGGTCTTCTTCAGCACTTATATCTGACCCTTAGTCAAAACGGCCTACCCAACACTTACATCTGACCATACGAGGAAAACATCCAGCATACATGTCAAAAAGGTACGCCCAACACTCACATCTGACCATGGGAGGAACCCATCCTAAATTCATGTTAGAAAGGCCCAACACTCACATATAACTATGGGAGGAACCAATCCAACATTCATGTCAGAAAGGCTCTGCACTTACATTTGACCATGTGAGGAACCAATCCAGCATACATGTCGAAAAGGCTCTGCAGTTACATCCAACCACGCGAGGAACCAATCCAACATACATGTCGAAAAGGATCTGCACTTACATTCAACCATGTGACGAACCAATCCAGCATACATGTCAAAAGGGCTCTGCACTTACATATGAGCATGCGAGGAACCAATCCTACATCCATGTCAGAGGGGCCCTCCACTTACATCTGACCATGGGAGGAACCAATCCTACATCCATGTCAGAAGGGCTCTCGGACTCATCCCTTCCCTTTCGAGGGAACCTCAATCTGGAGAACACCAAGCTTCTCCCTGAAGTACTCAAACTTCACTCTGGCTAAAGGCTTGGTCAAAACATCAGCTATATGTTCGTCCGTCGCAACATAATGGAGCTTTACTGCTCCTCTCTACACCATATCCCTGATATAGTGATATTTGATCTCGATATGCTTCGACTTGTCATGGAACATCGGGTTCTCAGACAACTTCACACAACTTTGGTTCTCACAATATATACGAGTAGCATCTAACTGGAGATCAAACAAATCAGACAATAGCTTCCACAACCATACTACCTCACGACTAGCTGAACAAGCTGTGGCATACTTTTCTTCAGATGTACTTAGTTCCACGCAAGACTATTTCCTACTAAACCAAGAGATCACACCTGATCCCATACTGAAGCAGCACCCTGAAGTGCTCTTCCTATCAATGGCACTGCCTACCCAATTTGAATCAACATAACCCTCCAGGTTAATATTATAATTTTCCTCATACTTGATCCCATAATCAAATGTACCCTTTAGGTACCTTAGAATATGCGTTGCAGTAATCAAGTGAACATGTCTAGGATCTGTCAGGAACTGGCTCAATGTGTTCACAGCAAAGCAAATATATGGTCTCATATTCGTCAGGTACATCAAGGACCCAATCATCTTACGATACATCATAGCATCAACTGACTCTGATGAAGAATCACTTAAAAGCTTCAAGCTTGATGCCATAAGTGTGGTCATGGCCTTGTAGTCCATCATCCTGAACCTCTTCAAAATCTCTACTTCATACTTACCTTGTCCCAGGGAGATTCCATCTGCATTCTACCACACCTCCATGCCTAGAAAGTAGTGCATTATACCCAAGTCCTTGATTTTGAACTCAACAACAAGCTTCCTCTTTGTATCAGCAATCAACCCATCTTCACCTGTTACAAACAGGTCATCTACATACAGTAGGAGTATCACTGGGTTCCCTTCTTCAACCTTGTAGTAAAGGTTGGAATCTGCTTTACTCTTGGTTAATCCCAAACTGGATAGGAAGCCATCAATTCTACCGTACCATGTCTTGGGTGCTTGTTTCAAATAGTACAGGGCTTTCTTCAATTTACACACATGAGACTCCCTATCATGTGTCTCAGAATCGAGTGGCTGCTCCACATACACTTCCTCTTCTACTACACCATTCAAGAAAGTAGTCTTGACATCCATTTGGTGTATCTTCCATTTCATTACTGCATCCATTGCAAGTACTGATTTGATGGAAGTGTATCTGGCTACAGGTGAAAAAGTTTCTTCATAATCTATCCCTTCTTTATGGGAGAAGCCACAAGCCACAAATCTTGCTTTATATTTCTCTATGCTACCATTTGCAACATGCTTGATGTTGTAGATCCATTTGGAAGTCACGACAAACTTCCCCTCTGGTCTTGGAACAACATCCCAGACATCATTCTTCATGATCGACTAGTACTCCTCGATCATAGCATCCTTCCATTCTTTCTTCTTTGCTGCTTCTTCATAGTTGGAAGGTTCTTTATCAATGAAGTCACACAATAGTGCTACATAGCCAAAGTAGGACCTGGTTCTTTTCCTCTCTCTGTGCACTTCTTCTAGAGACCCATATCTTTCTGCACCTTGGATAGCCTCTCATACCCATGTAGGTTTCCTCTTGTGAGGAATTTTCTCTTGGGGTGGATCTACAAGTTCCTGGGGTTCTTCTATTTCTCTATCTTCATCTTGATTTGCATCGTTCATAGTTGCATCTTGAATTCTGGGTACTTTTGTTTCTTCAGAGTCTTCAACTGGTCTCTTTCTGGATTTGTTGTAAGCTGAATCTTCGTCGAATGTTACATCTCTTCTTATGTCCATCTTCTTGAATCCTGGAAAATATATTCTTTAAGCTTTCTAGCTTTCAGAGTATCCCACAAATATACCCTTCTTTCCTGAAGGATCTAACTTTGTCCTCTTTTCTTTTGGAATGTGTATGTACACTGGAAAACCGAATATTCTGAGATGACTAACTTATGGTTTCCTTCCAGAGAATACTTCTCCAACTGTATTGTTCTCGAGTACTTTATGCGGAGTATGGTTCTGTACATACACCGTTGTTCTAGCAGTTTCTTCCCATAGATGCATAGGAAGATCTTAATCATGAAGCATTTCCCTTTCAGCTTCCATAATCGCTCTATTCTTTCTTTCTGCAACCCAATTATACTGTGGATTATATGGAGTGGTTGACTCCCTCTTAATCCCCGAGTCTCTGCATAATTCTTTGAATTCATTTGATCTAAATTTCCCCCCATTGTCTGATCGAAAGGTCTTGATTTTATTTTCTGTATGATTCTCGATCAAGGCTTTCAAATCTTTGAACTTATCGAATACTTCATCCATATATCCATGTCTTCCTAGAAAAATCATCAATGAAAGAAACATAGTATACATATCCGGTTAATGAGATGGATGACATCAGACCGCATACATCGGAGTGAATGATTTCCAAGATTCCTTTTGCTTTGCTTTCGTTACTTGGAAATGTCCTCTTTGTGTTCTTTCCTTTCGCACATCCTTTGCAAACTCCTTCATGTTTTGCCTTCATTTCTGGAAGTCCTTCAACAACTTTTCTTGCAAGTGGTAGTACTTTGTAGTGCACATGTGCAAGCCTTCTATGCCAAAGTTCATTTGGCTCTACTGAGTCATGAACAAAAGCTTGTTCTGGTTGGCCCTTTAATTTGTATAATCCTCCCTCTTTCTCTCCAATTACTATTGCATCGTCAATAGTATTTCCTTTTGGCCACATGAGGACTTGGCCATCTACAAGTGCAACCATTATGCCTTTTTCATCCAATGCCAATATGGAGAGAAGATTCTTCTTTAGTCCTGGTACAAACAAAACATCCTTCATTTTCATAGACTTTCCAGAATCTAGCTTGTAGGAGGATGCACCACTACCTTTTGTGGGATATTGGTAGTCATCCCCAAGTTTTACCTTATGGGGTGAATTATGTTCGGATAGTTTCACAAAAGATTCCTTGAATCTTGTCACATGCTTGGAAGCCCCGTTGTCAATAAGCCAATATTTGCTTCCATGTCTGATAGTTTCTGTGAGGGCAGAGATCAGAACATATTCTTCATCACTTGAAGAGTCTTCACTTTCTTGTTTGACTCTTTTCCTGGGAGGATCATCATCCTCTATAGTGTGAGCATGATGTCTTATTTTGTGGTTCTTCTTCTTCTTAGAACCATTCTTATTCATAGGAAAATTTCTAGCAAAGTGTCCTCTTTCATCACATGTATAGCATCTAAGTTTGGATAGATCCTTGTTTGATCTAACAGAGTTATCTTTCTGGTGAGAATGCTTACCTTGATGATGATGATTGTCCCTTATGCTTTTCTTAAAATGTACTGTGAGAGCTTGATATTCATTTCCCATCTTTTCTTCTCAAGCTACTATTTGATCTTCTTCTTGTGAGCATTCTTCCCACAGCCTACTGAACTTGATTAGCTTCTTTCTAGCACAGTATCCTTGGATGAAATAATCCCATGACCTAGGGAGACCATTCGAGGTGGTCATCACAATCTCTGCATTCTCCAATTCTTCATCCACTGCTTCAAGTTGTTCTTTGATCTGGGAGACCCTTGTAAAGTATGACTGTATGGTCTCCTCATTCTAGATCTTTACATTCTTTAACTAGTTCCTCAAAGTCATATTCCGGTTTATGTTCTTCCCTTCAAACAGTTTGGTCACAGTATTAAACATAGCTTTAGGTGTCTTTAGGGAGGACATCTGTGGTATGAGGTGATCCTTGATTGAATAAACAATAATCCTCTTAGCCATGACCGATTTCTTCTTGTGTAAGGCCTTAGCCTCATCTCCCTCTGGAACTAGAACCTCTTCAGTGATGTAAGAGTCTAACTCATTTTCTTCCAGGACCAGGGAGATCCTATACTTCCACGCTCGAAATTTATCAGCTCTCTCAATATTTTCATCAAGCTTGGTATGACGAGACATCTTAACAGAGAACCTCAAATGGAAATGAAAAATATTTAGATCTTACCAGGTTAAGATGTCGGAACTGGATCTGGAGCTAAATTTCTACAGAGATAGTTTTCTGGTTCAGGAGCAAATTAGGGTTTGACTTTTCCAGAGTTCTACCCAACCAAAAACTTTGACCTTGATATCTAAACTTTGATTTTGGGGAGGAGATCAATCCAAGCCCGGGCTCATTCAAAAATTCCACTTCTGTGGAAATCCCTAATTTTCGACAGCAGTGTAGGGTCAAAAACTGAAAATGCTCAGAATCAGATTCTGCTTCGATAGAAAGATGCACCCTAGAGAGGAGAGTCATCCCAACCTCCTTTTGCTGAAAATCTGTGGAGAGAGATCCAAAAAGTAGGAAGCCCTAGATCCAGCAGCTGCACAGTGTCTTCTTCTTAGGTTAGCTCTGATACCATGTTAAATTTTTAACATTTAAACTGGTATTATCTTAGGAACTTCAACTGAGAGAATAACAATCACAACAATCAAACATAACAGACAATAGACACAAAGATTTTCCTCAGGGAAACCATAAAGGAGAAAACCCTGCAACTTCCTCAGAGATAGAATCATCACCAAAAGCAAAACCAAAAAACAGTAAGATGATCTCCTGACAGCAGTAGTATCTCTCTCTCTCTCGTCCTAGCTTCTTCTTTCTCTCTCAGTTATGCACTAAAACTGAGTGTGAGTGAAATGTGTGTTAAATAGACAGGCTCACTCTCTATTTATACTAATTCCCAACTTGACAATAACTCACTAGGGACGACTTCTCTAGGAGATTCTAATAACCCTAGGGCCCCACAACTGCAGGGACTTTAACCCTTGATCAATAAGGAGGGTTACCCTCTATGACTTTACATGACTTGTTTACATTATTGAATCTCCCATTAGAGGAAATTTGGGGTCTAAAATGGGCCTTATAAGAAAACGTGCCAACAATAAATTTTGTGAGTTGGAATTCAAGAACCAATAGAATTTCAATAAAATGAGTCAACCATAATGGTTGAATTGACATATTTGTCATAAAAGAAAACTACTTTTTTTTGTTCGTATTTTCGACATATCTCCCCGTGTTTTTACTCAAATTTCAAGCGAGAGAGCTCATTGGATGCATAATTTAATTCCGCATCCAACGAGTACCCACACTACATACTTTTGACAAACTATGCTTCCCCAAAAATAAGAAATCCTTGAAAAAACATGATGATGATGTCATCATCACATTTTTCAGGTATTTCTTGTTTTTGGGGTAGCGGGGTCCATCAAAAGTATTAAGTGTGGGTACTCGTTGGACGTGGAATTAAATTCCACATCCAACGAGCTCTCCCTCTCAAAATTTGAGTAAAAAAAACAGGGAGATATGTGGAAAATATGAACAAAAAATGTAGTTTTTTTTCATTCTTCCTCCAAAATTAATAACTATTATTTTATTATTTTAAATATTATTTTAGTATTTTCCTTAGGAGGCCCATTTTAGACCTCAAAATTTCTCTAATGCGATAGGAACATCGAGGCATGACATGACTCAATTACATTACAGATACTTCCCGGAATAAACATCGGTGTACATTACATAAAATATACAACTGAATATATTCTGAAGTTACAAATACATCAACATGCATTCTTTCAATTAAGTCTTGTTCTATTTGATTTTAGGGTCCCATAGTGGACACTAGAGTTATAGAGTGAATATGGAGAGTTTACTCTGTTTCAAGGAATTCTACAATCGGTGCAGACACCTCTTGTTCCTCTACCCTGTATAATCCAAGTGTAGAACAAAATAAACACATCAGCATATCCTTTCCCTAGATAGTCAATTTAATCAATGTGAAACTAAACTTATACCTCAAATCTGACTATTCTTTGTCCTCGTTCCAAAGTCCTTCTTGAAATCTTTAGTACCTGCAAAAGAGATCAAAAGACAAAAATACGAAATAAGAGTATCATGGAAAATTAATCAACTATGTTAATGATCAATGAGTCTAACAACATTTAACTGATATTAATACACATTAAATACAAGAAAGGGGAACACTTTTTTATTAATAATGAAAGAGAGTAAAGTTACAACCATAAAGCCTTGATGTTGCTAGCTCTATCCTCTACAACAGATATACAGTCCTTCACACTTACAACAATCTCTTCACACATAAGATCACTCTATCATGTCTCCAAACCAGATCTCAGTCCAACAACATAATGGTGCTTTCTTTGGCCTCCCCTCGCTCACTCCATGAAGGCTTCATTTATAGACCAAATTGCATGAGATTCATTTAGGGAATGGATAGGAGGTGATTCCAATAGGTGAGGAAGGTGAATTCCACCTCTCCCTAGCTAGTAGGAACCAACTCAACAGAGGCTTTCGCAAGGAAGACTCTAGAATATTTTTTTTCATGTTTTAGGTCGACCAACACACTTGGATTGAGGTGAAACATTGTCATCACTTTTTAATCACAAACGGAGAGCACCAACGACGCCTGTTGCCAAAAGAAAAAGAGGAGTCGACGCATTTTGCTCCACTGGACAGAGTAGTGATGGCGCTCTGTCATAAATGACTAAAGGCATCAGTCATCCTAAGGTTGGAAAAAAGTCACTAAAGGAATCTTAGGCTATTCTTTCTGAAGGATCATCAGGCACTAGTGGATTTTTCAGGTGCAACAGAATGCCCCCCAAAGTATGAAGCTAGAATGAAGTTATAGGTAAAATACTTTGCTAGACATGAATTTGATATCAGAGGCAAGGGGAGATGAGATTCACAATTGACATAAGACCAATAAATGACTTGTATGACTCAACCATGGTTGCGGACCAATACAGTGTAGATCCATGATGATGACCATCTCATGGGTACCAATATTACATTGTAGATCCATGATCAAATGGCATAGAGAGTGGAACATGTATACAGAACATACAAAGTAGATCCATGTTGTCCGAACCTAGTATGGACATAGCCACCAAACATACAATGTGGATCCATGTCATAACTCGAAATAACACTCCATCGCAACCCAAGGATAGAAAATTCTACTGATTATACCTAACTTCTAAGGGTCTTCATTCCAATCCCTAATCAATATGATTTTAACCATGCAAATAGATGTCCTGACTTCGAAAATGGTAGAAACAACTTGATGACTAGTCATTGATGTATATTGTTAACAAGTGCGAGGGAAATCACCATTAATGTCAATGATTCCCAAGGTATCTCAGTACATTCTCCCAAGTGTGAATAGATGTTTTGAAGTGGAACACCTGGTAGAATCTTTCAATCACAGGTCATTGATGAAAACCTACTGTTGAAAGCAAGGAAACCTACCATAGAGGCATGCAGGCTTCAAGGTACTTGACTAGGTTTCTAAGTCTAGTTCCTGGATGATAACTTGAAGTCGACAGGAATAGACTCGTCGAATGAGGGCCATGATGTTTCCCCCATCATCAACATGAAACATGGAACAAAATTTGATTTGAAGTGATGAGACAAACATGAAACTGACTCAAACATGACCGAATTTGTAAGAAGGTAAAGTTACTAATGAGTTGAATTTCGGAAGAGACATCCTTTGAAAATTTTGCAGCACAAGTGACTAGGTAGCATTGACTTGACGAGACTTAAACCAGGTGTAAAGCAAGGAATATGAGGAAGAATTATTTGAATTGACTCAAAGGAGTCAGGTGACTCACAAAAGTGGATCGAATCGGAGAGAAGCTGAATACCCAACCGTTCTGATATGCAAATGAAGACAAGTGCCATGTTCAAAGGTGGACTATAAACTTCCATAAATACAAATGAAAAACATTCCCCTTTCCATTAA
Source organism: Pseudotsuga menziesii (assembly GCA_001517045.1). Lineage (NCBI taxonomy): Eukaryota > Viridiplantae > Streptophyta > Pinopsida > Pinales > Pinaceae > Pseudotsuga > Pseudotsuga menziesii. The sequence goes on from LPNX010616191.1 coordinate 167,511, forward strand.
TTTCCCCATATTAAAGGATGAGTGCCTCTTTTTGTTTTTACAAGTTCAAAGAGGGTAGCAAACACTTGTTGTAGCTCATCAACCGATGAGTCCATTCTCACATGTTTTACGAACCTGAGAAAGGAGGGGTTTGTTCCTTGAAAGAGTCTTTCATCATATGATTTCATGAGTGTGATGAAAGTGAACTCAGTATCGTTCATGTTTAGAGAGTCTGAATGAAGACACAAGGAGACTCCAAAAGGAATTTTTTTGTAAATAGTCCCAATCGTTCCGAAAAAGAGATAATATACCACCGACTAGTCGACCGTTCTGATACTTTTACAAGCGTGAATGTAACAAGTTCTATTGGCAATATTTTTGTGTTTTTAAGGAGACTGAAAAGAGCTTAAATATAATTCTGTAATGGGTTCTCTTTTTCATAAGTCAGTTTTTACGAGTATGAAAAAGCAGCAAAATTGGACTCGACACTTTTTTACTGGTTGTTTAATGAGCATGTGAAAAGTGTAAAAGACGCTCAGTACTTTTTTATTTCCACTCTAAGCATGAAACAGAAAAAAAGAGCTTAAATCATAGCCACAAGCTGTATAGATTTAACCTAGAAGATTAAAAACATATTAGAACCATTTTGACCATTTCCACAATAAAACTATATGAAACAAATAATAAAACCCATAATATTAAAGTAACTTTGGAATTAAAACAATTTTTAATTAAATAATAATAAAAATGTCCAAAATTACTATAAATAGAAGCTAATAGTAATTTTTTTTTACCATTTGGAGAAAGGGGAGTTGGAGCAAAAGGAGCAAAATTTGTTGATTCCGAGTGCTACGGTCCTCCATTTCTCGAGCCGCTTAGAATAGGTAACTACCAAGGCCCTTTCCTTTCATTTCCACGGTGGCATTTTTGTTTTTTGACTGAAAATTGGGGGTTTTTTGCTTGTTTTTCAAGTCAGAAACTTGTGCTGGGCGGTGTTGTTTTTTTTTGTCGGGGAGAGCGATGGCACTCTACTGCACTAGGACAAGGGTGTCGTAGGTGCTCTATCCACAGTTGACAGGAGAGCCTAAGGGTGGCGCTTTGCAGTTCTGGGACAAAGGCTTCGTAGGAACTCTTTCTACAGCTAGCAGAAGCGGCAAGCGCTTTGTCTGTATAAGGAAAAAGTGTCGCAGCTAGGGAAAACCCAAAAATACTATGTTCATCCATCAAAAAATAATTTTTATGCTTTCTTTACCCATGATAATTTTAATGCATGTTCACACCATCTTGCAGGTGCAAGGAGTATCTACACCATGGTAATATGGAAGGAACATGAGCATGAAATGGAGGGTTTCCAAGTTGTCAATAACCCAACCACTATAGAGGTCCTTTTGAACTATGGGTTACTAAAATAATTCACGGTACCAGGAATAAGAGCCTATGTATGTCTATTGGAGTATATAATTGATATGTGGGATCCCGATTAGCAGCATTTTGTGGTCGGGACCAACACACTGACCATTGTTATCGAGGAAATATACTTTCTAGCTAGGATGTCTCAGAGAGGGAGACAAGTGGTTCTATCTGGCCCACAGGGTGGTGAGTTTTCCTTAGATGACATAATCGATAGATAATGTTCGTTAGGGATGCGAGCCCAATCCGGGAAGCTCCTTATTAAATGGATAGTGGACCGTCCTTTGAGGACAATAGTTTATACCATCGGGAAAGTTGTTGGGACTAGATCCCCTCACATGACCACTAGGGCACACATGTTATATTCCTTATATTGTATGACACCTATAGTCTTCAACTGGTGCGAGGGCATGCTAGTCAGCATGAAGGATTAGTTGAACAAGAGCAAATGGGGGCAGATAAAATAGTTTGGCTATGGAGCTGTGATAGTGCCTTTCATCCTATGGAGGGTGCCTCACATGAGACCTAACATAGTCGTGAGTAGGCTAGATGTTGAGGATCCTAGGATGGTCATATGGGTTTATGTCATGGACCGTCATGGTGGCGGGGGTTCCAAATTATTCTATGGATCTGTATTATTTTGCTAGTTGAGGAACCAGTTACTTATGATCGAGGATTATGCCTACGAGGGTCCATAATTCTACGAGGACCCAGAGATTCCACTACCCAAGGGAGAGGAGTGGGATCATCAAGGTAAGAAATACTTTATCAATAATGTTTTTAAATTTTAAATTTTATTTAATTTTTATATTGTAATGTTGAGATAAGTGAAAATGATTTATGCAGACATTGGACCTACCCATCTAGCTAGAGCGTCGCATATTGAGAAGAGGGTAGCAGTTAGAGATATCATTATTCATAGTTCTAAGGCTAATGAGGAGGTCGAAGATATTGAGGAGAACCTGTAGTATTTGGTTGTAGGGATTCCCGATGTCTCCACTAATGACCTACCTAGACACTATCAGCGTCAGATTGCAAGAGTCTTAGGACAGTTTGCTAGGCTACTCTGTAAAGTGGCTCAGGCTGTTATGTGTTACCATGAGCACCACCATGATGACTAGTCCACAAATAATTTCCACTTTTTGTATATGTGTTTACACCAAAAGCTTCGAAGATTCCATTTTTTCCCTGTATATGTATATTTTGAACTATGACAGTACCATACTTTGGGGGCTCTAAAAGATTGATGTTTCAGCCCATTTTTGTATCTCAACTTCACACTTTATATATATATATATATATATATATATATATATATATATATATATAACTTTATTTACAAATGTGTGTGCAAAAAATGTTATGTGCAAATGTTTTCCTACTTTTCCTACTTATGAATTTAAATACATGTTTTTTATGTTATAATGAACTTTAATTATGAGCAATGTACCAATATAGGACAAAATTAACCAAGGAATCTACCACAACATTCAAATGTCTTGGAATATGTTGATACGTGACTTGCTCAAAAGACCTTTCTAAGAGCCTAACCATTCGGAATGTACGAAGGAGTAGAGGGTTCCGGATGGTGTAGACTCGGTTTAATTGTTGAACAACTAGTTCTAAATCTAGGTAAACCCTAATCTCCCTTACATCGTTATCTAGGGATTTCGTCAAAAATCCAATCACCGCATGGTACTCTACGGTATTATTGGTGGAGGGACCTAAAAAAACACCCCATGAACTCACCAGATCACCTGTAGAGAGTACAGTACCCAAGCTACTGATGCAAAATTTAGCATTTAACGATTAGCACCTTCCGTGAATCTAGTAAAAGTGGTGATCTGTCCATTAAACATAGTACATACATAAGCAGGGTTTACGAAAACAGATCTTATATCACACAAAGAACCACACTTTCAAAAACAAGACACACAACAATATATAAACAATATCTACAAAAGAGCCTATGCTAGATGACCTAAGCATACTATCTTTTAAGGTAGATCCTGTTGCGGGGCTCTCCCAAGGGTATCCCATCGTATTCCACTAACTCATATGCACCTTTTCCAAAACACGACTGATAATGTAAGGCTTGTGCCACCTAGATTCAAATTGACCTCCCCCTAGCTTATCATGTTTATGGTCATAAGTCAAGACTAGATCTCCTTCATTGAAAGAGTGGGGCTGAACAGATCTGTCATATTGGGCTTTCATTCGTCGTTAGTGTGCCTCATTAGATAAAGCAGCATCACGGAGGTTTTCAACAAGCTTATTCAAATACATAAATCATTCTTCATCTATGGTGGTATTAGGAAAGAGTTCCACAACGATCTTTAGAGAAGGAATTTCGCATTCTATCGGGAGAGTAGACTCAAGTCCATACACTAATTGAAATGGTGTGAAACTAGTAGAGGTATTCACAGTAGGATGAAAACACGAAGTTGGGAAACAATTCCGTGACAAATCCTTTTTTTGTATAATTTCTAATTTTTCAACCAAGAAAAAATTCAAATTTTTTTTTGGGCCGAGAGTTGTTATATTTCTCAGACGATAAATTAACCACGGTTAACATTCTCTCGTCCGAGAGTCGTTCCATAGTTAGATAATGTTTCAGCCGAGAGTTTTAAACCTTCTCATCTGAGAGTATTGGCATAATTTTTACATTAAACTCTTAGAATGGTTTCTCAGCCGAGAGATTAGATTCCTTTTTAACTCTCGGCCAAGAAATGTTTAACTATATAAAGCTAAACCCCCTCCCCACCTAGCCGACCATCGTCATAATTTTCCTGGTTTTTCGCTGTAAGGCTTTCACCGCGAAAACCAAGCCGTTGCTTTTCATGCTTAGTTATTGGCATTTCGGGCATCCCCTTAGTCCATCATCTTCATTTCACTAGTTTTTCGGTCAAGTTAAGAGGTTTTCGGGCTTCCGCTTAGTCCACCATCGCACCATTTGAGGGTTTTCAGTCATGCAGGGTAACCATTTTTCACGCTTGGTAAGGCCTTTTTGGGCTTGCAAATAGAGTTTGGGCACCCATTTCATGTGTCGTTTCAGTCGACCATCATCATCGTTCTGGTTCACGCTAAGACAAAGGGGTTTCCACTCAATTAGGTCAGAATTTTCTATCCTGGTACATGCATTTTTTCATTCTTTGCATCCAAAGATACATGCTACATTTCTTTCCTAAAATTACTAGTTCTCAATTCGCCATGTTCAGACTCTCTATCTTCTGTTTATGCCACCACTTATGTATTGAATTTACCATCTCTTGGGGGAGTAGTATAAGCGTTAACCAAAACGCCCCCAACCCACCGGAATCTAGCAGCCAAATTCTGGTTTAAATAATAATTTAGAGGGTTTAAATCTCAATTTTAACAATCTGGGTGATCTAGCATTAGAGGAAACTTGGGGTCTAAAATGGGCCTTATAAGAAAATATGCCAACAATAAATTTTGTGAGTTGGAATTCAAGAACCAATAGAATTTCAATAAAATGAGTAAACCATAATGGTTGAATTGACATATTTGTCATAAAAGAAAACTACTTTTTGTGTTTCTATTTTCGACATATCTCCCTGTGTTTTTACTCAAATTCTGAGTGGGAGAGCTCGCTGGACGCGGAATTTAATTCCTCATCCAATGGGTATCCACATTGCATACTTTTGACGGACCTTGCTACCCCCAAAACAAGAAATACCTGAAAAAACGTGATGATGACATCATCATCACGTTTTTTCAGGTATTTCTTGTTTTTGGGGTAGCAAGGTCCGTCAAAAGTATGCAATGTGGATACCCATTGGATGAGGAATTAAATTCCGCATCCAGCGAGCTCTCCCACTCAGAATTTGAGTAAAAACACAGGGAGATATGTCGAAAATAGAAACACAAAAAGTAGTTTTTTTCATTCTTCCTACAAAATTAATAACTATTATTTTATTATTTTAACTATTATTTTATTATTTTCCTTAGGAGGCCCATTTTAGACCTCAAATTTCCTCTAATGGTGGTTTTAAAAATAGGTATTTAGTCTAGAATAGGCAATTGAAATTGATAACATTGCAAATTGATGATAATAACAATTTCCTAGTAAAAACTTGGCCAATTTTTATCAAAAGTAAACCGGAAAAGCAGGGTGTTTTAGTTATCTTTTATTCTACGCCTCTAGTCCAGTAGCTATAGTATGAGTTTACTACCCAGCTGTAGTGTGAGAATGTCCAGCTTTAGAGTTTGTACCTAGACTATATATAGCCCCGTATGTGCTCTTAAACGTTTCTTACATGTCATGGTGCTGTGATATGCTGAGGTGTGGCACTGTGAGGTGCTGAGGTGTTCAATCCAGTTATGAGAGACCGCATATTGAAATGCTCACTACCCGCCAGTGAATCCAGGTCAGCGTGTAACTAATTAAGGTCTCATTACACATAACGCTATATACGTGAATTTACAATTTGAGTGTTATACACAACATACAGTGGCTAAATGTTAGACTTAATGAATGTTCCCAACAGAAAAGTGTAACAAAGCTGACGACCTTGTGAGATGACCTATGGAACCCACAATCCTGGAATCTCCTCCAAAGTCTTGCTCTGCCCAAAGTTGAGGCATTCTCTCTAACCACCTATGAATAAGGGGCATGGGTCCCTTTAATAAAAAAAATCGTGAATGATAGAAGTATTTTCAATTGGGAAGCCATCATTTATTACTATTTGACAGAAGCCATTAGAGCTACAAAAGAGCCCAAACCTGCTAATCATCATGAGTTTGACATTAGCTCCTACTTGATGGACATGATCTATGCTGCCAATTAATTTACCAGAATGGACTTTGAGACATGTTGTTTCCATACAAGCATATTGATTAAGACATGTTACTGACAGATGATGAGAGCTCTTGGGCCTTGCTAGGAATTGATTAGGCATTTGATAACAAACATGTAATTAGCTTAAATAAATAAACCATGATTGAGCAATCATCCAATCAAGAGGGCGAGAATAGCTAGTCAAGAAAGCTGAGGAGTGATACATACATCATCCAAGGTTACCTCTTCAATGAACCCTGTGATTAAATGTGCCTTTTGGATAGGAGTGATTTGACTAGATGTAGCAGGTGACATAGATGTAAATAAGGAGGTTAAAATGGAAGGGGACTAGCCGGATAACAACATGTCTAATGAACTAACAAGAAATGACTAGCTATGCTAAGTAAATGAATTTTATATATGCTTAGGCCAACATTCTTAGGATGGATATGTTCCTTGTTATTTTCTTATCATTGTTGTTGCTCACACTAAGCCCTACGATAAGCCATACACTACTCTATGTTGTGGTCATAAACCTAGTGGTATTCATAGAATTTGTTAGGCTCAGGTCTATGATGGTTCTAAGAACATCTAGGTTTATCCTACTATGGAGCAGTGAAAGTGTCTATAGGTGGTGTAGTAGTAATGGGAGGAGCAACAATGGGTATTGGTGATGTCTAAGGCTATTAGGTTTGGTGGTTACGCTATAATATCTAGATGGGTGGTTATTATTGTTAAGGAGGCTATGCTGGGGAATCCTGTGGCTCTGTAGTAGATGATATAATTCCAATATAGGCTCGGTGTCTCAAGCATAGATGATAGGAAACAGAGCTAGTAGCAGAGGTACCTTACCCCCTTTAACCATAAATTCTACCCCTCAAAAGTAGTCACTTTCGACTGAGTTTGTGCACACAGGATCGACTGAGAAGGAGAGGAATTGACTTTATTTCATCGAAGAATACTTTATTTAGGATGAGTAATGCCTTATGAGGACGTATTATGAGCCGAGGTTGGTTCCTAAGAGTTTTATTTTTTGCTTTTCCTACAAAGGAGTGAGCAACTAGCCCTTCTTTTACCCTGGATAGGTCATTCACCAAAGATTTTAACAACTTTTTCACTTCCTCCATGCTCATAGGATTCCTGTATAAAGGTTACTGGTATAGTGGGTTGTTAATAGTCCCTCCCACCCCTACATAGGTGTTCCTGGGTGAAGATAATAGCACCACTCCATCCATCCCATCGTCCTAGGTTGAAGATATAAAACATGTGTATAGATTGTTGAATCCCGCTGGCCTGCCCCCAATAATTTAAAGTCTAATGAATATGAAGCTCTTCCATAGAATGTGACTAGGGGGGGTAAATATATCCTATTATATTCTGGTACCTCCAATTTGGATTCTTCACTTTAAGTAAGTGGTTGTTGTGGAAATTTTAGTTTTCCCTAGGTTGATGGTTGAATTCCATGTACATGCCAATGTTTCAATTATCATTTGGAGAGGTATCCATGCACAACCTAGAGAATCAATCTTATTTCATAAAGTTTACTTTAATATAAATATGTTGACTCGATCCAAGTGAAACTATGCCAGTAGTAAAGTGGAAGGCCTAGCCATGATATACATGCTCCATATGTTTGAACATTATAGGTGGGTATTTTAAATTCTTCATAGATCATTGAACTATGAAGTCAATAAAACTATGTTGGGAGGTCATATGTAAATATAGTGACTCTTATTTTAGGAATTTTTCTTTGAGGTTAACTATCTCTATCTACAACATCATAGATAAGCACGAGTAATAACTACTATAAACACACTATTTCAATAAGTAGAACATGAACACCATAAGTTAATGGGAATAAGAAGAAGCATCAAGCTATTTATGAGTATAGAGCTTACTAATAATACTTCCAGTAAATGTATTAGCTACGTAATATCCATAATGTATGAGCATATTCTACAATGATCTAAATATCTTCACTAGAAGAACCCTAGTTATATCAGTATTCTATGTTAGTTCTTATAAAAAATACAAAGCATAGTTTTTTAGGCTGATCCGGACTAGGTATGTCCCTTCGTGTCCACCATATTTTAGAGGCTGATCTGGACTAGGTATGTCCCTTCGTGTCCACCATATTTTTGAGGCTGATCCAGACTAGGTATGTCCCTTCATGTCCACCATATTTTTGAGGCTTATCTGGACCATATCCAATATTAGATGCTTACTAGAACTACTCAGTAAGACTGAAAATAGCAATCATAGGTGGAAGACTGTAATATCCCAAACTAAATCTGGTATAGATTATAGATAATTTGACATTATGACTCTTGACACTTCACTGATCAATACATTCCTTAACCTCTTTTTTGTTTGTAAATGAGGGTGTAATGTTTGAATAGGGTTTATTATTAGGAACTTTCACAACATAATTCAGGGTTCCTTATCATACTAGACTTCCTGATATCTTTACTCAGTAATGATCTTTATTTGTATCCAATATCAGGCTTAACCCAGAGATTCATAAAAATTGCAATATATATCCATAAATAATAGCAACTTAGAAATAATGTAGATTCAGGAAATTATCAGATCTGATCTGAGAAGTACCTTGGACAACAATAACTGAGATGGAAGTGTTTTAAGCCTTAACAGAGTTGAATTGTAGATGACTGTACAAATGATTTTAGTGATCAAGGTGATTCCCAAAGTCTGAAGATAACGAATGCCTATGAATGTCCCAGTTATGCAAATAATTAATTTCCCAGATTGATTGTTCACGCCATCTCAAATAGTGATAAGGGTGGATTGCTTGATGGCTGTAGTAACTTTATATAAACACACAGATTTATGAATATGCTTCAACGAAATGGAATCTTTGAGTATCACGCTCAGCTAGGAGCACCTTCCACGTGTTGATCCCTTCCTTCTTATGTGCATGCAAATCTCAAATAATAATGGAAAGTCAATATCTGAGGGCTGTAGTAGTTTGATGTATAAACGCAGATGATGAATAGGCCCCAATGGAAGTGGGTTTACTTGAGAAATATGCCCAGATTGGAGGAAGGGCATCCAAATAGACTAATGACACCTCTCTTCAGTGTATGCAACCCTTAAATATGTGAACACGATCTCTTTAGTACTCCATCCCTCTTATCCAGGGAAATTTAAGTGATCCTTCTTTGCGTTATTACGTTCTTGTAGAGATCACGCTTATTAAACAGGATGATTTCCCTTGTGATAATCCTCTGCTCACTGGTAACTTGTTTCCAATAGAATGAACCCTTGTCCACAGTAAATCGCTGCCCTGTGCTTTTGAGGAGGAATGGAAGGAGATAACCACAATTTCAGTATACAATTCAGCAGTAGTAGTATAGAGGAAGATTGTTTCCCAGAACTTGGTGGAGACCCCCCTTTCTCAACAATGATAGGATCTCTGCCATGATTAATGAACGAATATGCCCAACTATAAACTTTAAGGAAGCTCCAACAATGCCCTAAACACAATGAATCTCCGATGCAATGAAGTACACAATGGTGAATTTGGATGATTCACCCTAGAAATTGGTTAGGTTGTATAGATTTCGCCACTGAATCCAATTAGGTCAAGCAAATCTGCCCTAAACCCTAAGTAGCTCACCAAGCTCCCAAAACGTGTTTCCAAAATATGAACAATAACAATGATAGCCTTTTGGTTCAACTAACCTTCTTATATAGCTTTTAGGGTTTGCATGTCAGTTTTAGGGTTTGTATGCATGCTACTTTTAGGGTTTGCATGCATGTCACTTCTAGGGTATGCATGCATGTCACTTTTAGGGTTTGCATGCATGTCATTTTTAGGGTTTCCATGCATGTCACTTTTAGGAACATTTCAAAGATAGTGGCAAAATGAGTAGAAAAAAATACTCTTGAAACTCAAGTAGAAAATAGTAATCTTGGGTGTAAGCCACAATGGCAAGATGAGTAAAATTAATACTTGAGAAGCTCATGTTTTTGGTAGTTGACCAATTTATCTAATTTAATATTTAAAGGAATTTAGGTATTTTTGTGATATTAGGTAATTTGTTCCCTAAATGTTTCTCATTTTTCTTTTCCAGGTAACATATTTGGGAGGGAACCTCCTGGGCAGTTCCTCTCATTCCAAGGATGGTACTCAGGGTAAAACCTAGATTGTTGAGGGAACAAGGCCATGTTAACAAATCATGAATAGATTATTTATAGCTAATCAACATTCAGCTCACTAAGAGGAAACACGCCAGAAAGTAGGATTTGAACTCTGGTGGCGAGGGTAACAACTTTTTGGGACCCCATTTTTGTCCTATAATTTCAGAAGAATAGGAGCATGTATCTAACAAAATGTGCAATGATTTCATAGTCTGGTTTTGTGCTCATTTTTTCAAACAAGGAAAAGAGATGTCCAAGAAAGCCTCTCTTATCCCAAGTAAGACGTTTTTCTTAATAAACAACAGAATTTTATAGGGCTGCCAAATGAAGACCACGTGATGTGTTTCACTCTAGTTTCTCATGCATAACCATCCTTGGGGACTGAATTTTGTGTCATGATGTTCATTTGGCAAGTTATACCATTAGATGTTTATCTTGCTGCCCCATTAAATATGTCCCTTGAGGAATCATTGTATTCAAAAATTCCTATTCAATAAATGAAGTACACAATGGTGAATCTCGATGATTCACCCTAGCAATTGGTTCGGTTGTATAGATTTCTCCACCGAATCCAGCTAGGTCAAGGAAATCTTCCCTAACCCTAAGTAGCTCACTGAGCTCCCAAAACTTGTTTCCAAAAGATGAATAATAACAATGATACCCTTTTGGTTCAACTAACCTTCTTATATATATTTTAGGTTTTGCATGTCAGTTTTAGGTTTTGCATGCATGCCACTTTTAGGGTTTGCATGCATGCCACTTTTAGGGTTTGCATGCATGCCACTTTTAGGGTATGCATGTCACTTTAGGGTTTTCATGCATGTCACTTTTAGGGTTCGCATGCATTCCAATTTTAGGGTTTGCATGGATGTCACTTTTAGGAACATTTCAAAGATAGTGGCAGGATGAGTAGAAAAAAAATACTCTTGAAACTCAAGTAGAAAATGGTAATGTTGGGTGTAAGCCACAGTGGAAAGATGAGTAGAAATAAATACTCTTGAAGCTCATGTTTTTGGTAGCTCACCAATTTATCTAATTTAATATTTAAAGGAATTTAGGTATTTTTTGTTATATTAGGTAATTTGTCCCTCAAATGTTTGTCCAAATTCATTTCTGGGTAACATATTTGGGAGGGAACCTCCTAGGCGGTTCCTCTCATTCCGAGGATGGTACTCAGGGTAAACCCTAGATTGTTCAGGGCACAAGGCCATGTTAACAACTCATGAATAGATTATGTATAGCTAATCAACATTCAGCTATGTAAGAGGAAACATGCCAAAAAAGTGGGATTTGAACTCCAGTGGCAAGGGTAACAACTTTTTGGGACACCACTCTTGTCCTATAATTTTGAAGAATAGGGACATGTATCTAACAAAATTTCCAATGATTTCACAGTCTAGTTTTGTGCTCATTTTTGAAAAGAAGGAAAAGAGATGTCCAAGAAATCCTCTCTTATCCCAAGTAAGATGTGTTTCTTAATCAACAACATAATTTTATAGGGCTGCCAAATGAAGACCACGTGATGTGTTTCATGCTAGTTTCACATGCATAACCATTCTTGGGGACTAAATTTTGTGTTATGATGTTCATTTGGTGAGGTCTACCATTAGATGTGTATCTTGCTTCCCCATTAAATATGTCACTTGAGGAATCATTGTATTCAAAAATTCCTATTCAATCAATGAAGTACACAATGGTGAATCTGGATGATTCACCCTAGCAATTGGTTAGGTTGTATAGATTTTTCCACCAAATCCAATTAGGTCAAGGCAATATTCCCTAACCCTAAGTAGCTCACCGAGCTCCCAAAACGTGTTTCCAAAAGATGAATAATAACAATAATACCCTTTTGGTTCAACTAACCTTCTTATATAGCATTTAGGGTTTGCATGCATGCCACTTTTTGTTGGGCTATAGGGCAGACCTGGGGTTTATAATTTAACTTCGCACCAATAAAAAGACCCACAGTGTTGGCCCTTTTGGCAACAGCCCGTGAACAGGTTGCAGTCTCACCCGAAACAGCTATGGGGTGCCGCAGAATCAGGTTTCTGCAAGCAGAAGAGGGATATTACTGTACCTTTAGCCTTAACAAAAAATATTTATACCAAATAGAGCTTCGATATTCACTTAATTAGCTTCGCAGTTAGATAAAAGACTTTTCTTGCTTAACCCTTAACTAGTAATTCACAACGAAGTTAATATTTAATAGTTATCTTAATCTAACATTCACCTACTTATCAAAAGCATCAAAACATAACAGAAACCACACAAAAGAACCACAACACAAGATATAACGTGGTTCACCCCTAGGGTAGGGGCTACGTCCACAGAACTGCGCTTTATTCAACTCTTTACAAAACAACAGTTCTGATCTGCGCACTCAGCTGCAGATTCGTCCTTCAAGCCTAACTGTGCACTTAGCTGTAGTTCCATTCCTACAATCTCTAACTGTGCACTCAGCTGCAGTTCCTTTCTTACAATCTCTAACTGCACACTCAGCTACAGTTCCTTTCTTACAATCTCTAACTATGCACTCAGCTGCAATTCCTTTCCTTACAAAAGCCCTCTATGCACACAGCTGCAGAGGTCGTCCATGCACATAGCTGGGACTTGACCTTAAAACCCAAAAGTAGATCTGACTTCTTCGCATCATATGATCCTCATTTCATTAGATACCCTTGACATATTTACATGAGTGCCTATTTATTCAAGTGTACTATTACAAAATCATGGGCTTACACCCGAAATTTATGGACAATTACAAAAAAGAGGGCTTTGACTCAACCCCGAAACCCCTAAGACTATTTTGAGTCGTAACTCCACTTACAAGCTTCCACAAAAACCGTGGAGTTACCAAAATTAGTGATCATTAAGGTGTGCGCCCCAACAGGCCCCTAAGACTCACCAGTGTCCCATCCCGGGACATTCTGCTGCTTGTCTGGTGGGAGAATCTTGTTGGCGAAGATAGTAAACTACTATCAATTGCTTGCTCCTTCTCTACTAGCACCTTTCGCACTCTGTCGAGTTATGTATCCGTCTGCATTGGTTGAAGCGGTGCTGGGGGAGTTTCTTCGCAGGGTGCAGAGGCAGGTGGATTGCTCATAAGGTTCTGCAGACCCCTCTGTTCGAACTCTTGTAACAATTCCTGGACTTCATGATCAGCTGACATGAAATGAAAAATGCACAATGCGACATTCACAGGTCTGAATGAATTCTTATCAAATCCAACGACCATTCTTACCATAAATGTGCATTGAAGACACCAAATCTGACAGAGGTCTTGTCTAAATGGTGCTAGATTCCCCAAAATCCCATCATTACAGGTAGTTAATGCAGTTAACGTACCGGCGCCGCCAATTCTAATTTTTTCCAACGATCGGATTTTGAGGTCTGACACACCTGTACTTCTTCAGCACCACCAGTAATTCTAGCTGCGTCATAATAACGATATTTGACACTTCCTGACATCGGCTTCGACAGGGCTTCAAGCTTCGACCTGTGACAGAATGTCTTCCACAACCTCAATGATTCCTGCCGCGAGCATCTTATCTAACTTTATCCTGACTTTTTCTTTGTACTTGGGGTTCAACCTATACGGGCGCTATTTCACAGGCTTCGCATCAGGCTTCAAAGGGATTTTAATCACTCCTATATCACCAAGGATACCTTTCATTCCTGAGAACTTCGTCGGAAATAAGTCTTGATACTAATGGAGAAGTTGGGTCACTTTGCTCACCATTTATTCATCCCAATAATCTCCAATGGTAGCGTACTTAGGCTTTTCTTCTGATCCAATGTTTACTTGCCTTGTTTTCAAGGGCTAAGTCACTTTAGGTGCTTTTCTGCTGGTCCATGTACTTCGCAGTGTCTTTCTGACTCAGGAATGTTAATATTGCGTGGGTATTCATCCTCGTCAATTGTGAGGTTATAACATTCTACTGCATTAGCTTCTTGTGCCTTCCAATCAAGTTGGTGCTCTGCTATTTCTTTATCATCAAATACCTTAGTATGGATCAAACTAATAGCTACGTCCAAAGTAGGACAAACCTCAGTAATAGAAAATGTCAGCACAAAACTATCAACAAGACTATCCCAACTTACAGTACCATGGAAAAGCTCCACCTCCACATACCAGTTCTTTGCTACAGGTTCCAGAGTGTGCACAAACCTATGTACCCATTCTTCATGAGGTACATGCTTCCATGCTTAATAACACTGCTCCAAATGATCCTGAGGGCTATTCTGACCATTAAACTTGCTTCGTACCTCCTGAGGTTGATCCATGAATCTCAGGAGAAGAGACTTTTGAAAAGCTTCCCAACTATGAATGTACTTTTTATGACCATTCCACCATCTAGCAGCTGTGGCTCTAAATACTGAATCTAGAGTCTGCATTTTCTGTGAATTTGGTACCTGCTCTGAAAATTGCAAAATAAAATCTTTGGGGTCTGTCAAGCCATCAAAAATAGGTAAGACTCTTGTCTGTGAACCAATCCATCTGAGAGACTTGGTAATTCTTACACATCGATGTCCATGTAGTTCATAAAGTCTATTCTGCCAATTCTCTAAGCCTTCATCTGAATCAGTCATGCAAGAACTATCACACTTCCAGTCCATTATACCTTCAGGAGTAGGGTTAACATAGTCTTCTTCTTTAGCTATGATGTTGTAGATATGATCTAAAACATCCTGATCTTCATCTCTGACTGGCTCTGTGTACCTTTCTCCTTGAGAATGGTCCAAGGGTACTATGACTCTCAAGCCTTTACCTTCAAAAGTCATCTTCCTGCTCTTAAGGTTGATTATTGTAGAATTCTCTATTTCCCATTCAATTCCTAGCAACGCTGGATAGGGGTTACTATCATCAATTATTTCAATGACTTCAAAATCTGCTAAGGTACTAACTCCATCAATGTCTACTGGGACACTAGGAATTATTCCTAGGGGCACAATCCTCTGCTGATTAGATAATCTCAACTGTATAGGGGACCATTCAAGGGTAGGTTTTCCCATTTGTTCCCATGTTTTCTTAGTTAATAAATTTACTTCTGATCCCAGGTCTAAAATTATATCGGTCATGTCATACTCTCCTATCTGAGCATGCAATCTCATTTCTCTTCCAGTCCTTCTAACTCTATTAACAATTTTTTCTTTACCAGAGCTTCGCTGAGGCTCGCAAGAAGCAATAACTTTCTATAACTTATTTAAAACATTCTGATTTCTTAAGAGCTTCATACAACTCTGAAAAATGATGACAGTGTACTTACTTTATCCATCAAAGCTTCTTGAGACTGTAACTGCTGTTGATGCTGTTGTGCAGGTGCTACTGATGTGCTCGGATCAGAAAATTCTTTTCTGGCTTCCATAAATGTTTCTTTTTCCCTTCCCACATCGAAGGTTGGAACTTTCTCTGGGGTCTTATGAACCCAAGCCTTGTCAGGCTGTTTCTCCTTGTTCTGCACTTGCGTCGTAGCTCCACTCCTTGTAACAACGTTAATGGCTGGGACAGGTCTTTTCTCTACAGTAATCATCTGAATATTCTAAGTAGGAGTGCCATTTCTTTCTTGTATTTTAGCTATCAGCTATGGGCATTGCTCAATAACATGATCTACTGCTCTGCAATATCGGCATGTTGTACTTGGGTTTCGACAGTCTCTAGCTAGATGTCCTACCTGATTATAGTTATAGCACACAACCTGGCCTCGAACTCTTCCAGGCATACCACCACGACCACGACCTCCAAAAGTACCTCGACTTGATGTACTACCATGGTAACCATATCCATCATTTCCTTGTGCATCGTTTTGTACCCTATAAGCATCATAGGTTCGCTCTCTCATAAGGTCAAATCTGCGAAATTCCTCTTCGTTGTGTCCTATTGACTTACAGAACTTGCAATAAGGATTCTTGGGGACTTGAACATATCTCTACAGCAGATAGCAGTCTTCAGGTCGATGCTGGCGAGTTGTTCTATAGATCTCATAATATATAACGTTAGGGTTAAATGGGTTTGGCACACTAGTATTCATGTAATTCCTTAATGCAGGACACTGTTCCTTGCCATGACTTTTTGTCCTACATTGTGTACACCAAACCTCTTCACGAATAGATTTCCCCTTCTTCATGTTGTGAGCTCCAAAGCCATTTCTGCCAACTGCGCTTGTATTTGGGCTATGCCAGAATTATCTTCGACAGGAGCTGTTTCAAGCTTCATAGCAATTTCCAAAGCCTCTTGCTGATCAACAACCTTCTGTTGCATAAGTGGAGACCTGATATGAGGTAATAGAGCTGCAATGAACCATTCTTTATGCTATGCTGGTCCAATAGTGAAACTAACTTGATCTAGCATAACTTTGAACCTCTGGTCAAAGTCCCAAACTGATTCACCTCGCCTCTGCTGAATCTCTTTCAGTTTTGTTATACACTGTGACTGTGACTTAGGCTTCTTGAACTCTTTGATCATTGCTGCTTTAATATCAGCGAAGACATGGTTCTGAGTACTGGAAAACTTCATAAACCAAGTCAAAGCTCGGTCTCTAAAAGAAGTAACCATCTACTCTCTTCTTATATCTTGATCCATAATGTTCTTCGCAGTCCACATGGCTTCACATAAGAACCAAAACTGTTCTGGATCCTCTGATCCAGTTCCTTTGAAGACTGGGAGCTTGATATCATCAGTCATATGGGCCATAGTAGATCGAGGGGGAAGATAACTTACTCAGGTAGACTGACCTGCGACAGGAATACTCGGGCTATGGTTACTTTCAGGCTGCGACGGGTTCTTAGGGGTAACAGATCTTCGTGGCGGAGTTATAGGAGGGTTTCTAACAGAAGTGGTTTCTTTAGATTCAGGGTCTTCTAGAATTAATGGCGTATACTCGGTATTCTAGCCTAGGGTATAGGATTCTAGGTTTCTCTTGTTTCTTTTACCGCTTCGTAGAAAACCACTTTGCTCATCAAAGTCACTTTCACTTCCAAACATAGGTTAGTAACAACAAATCTAGTAATTTGATTCAATAAGCAATATGCCTTTTTCAGCCAAAAGCATTTTAATTCTCAAACTGAATGAATTCAAGGACTTACCCCTTGGTCCTTTGAAAAACTATCATTCAGCTTCGCTGAAGGAAGTACTCGTGTCGATGGCAAACTTCGTCACAAATGCTTCAAGGGTTCACGTTGTCCAGAAATCAATAGCTCGCGATATCACGTTGTTCACCCTTTTCAATATATTAACTCTTGCTTTCTAAGAATTTGTTTGCGCTACGACGAGGATCCTTATTTTCTTGTTCCGCAAATTTCAGATAGGTCTCTTCGATCCAGTCGCCGATTTCTTTCACTGAGGGCCTCCAAAACATAACCCTCTAGGTACGACGTAAATCCCTCTTGAGAAGATACTATTCAACCGGCAACAAAACCAATTTCTTGGGCTATAGGGAAGACCCATGGTTTATACTTTAACTTTGCACCAACAAAAAGACCTGCAGTGTTGGCCCTTTCGGCAACAACCTACGAACAGGTTGCAGTCTCATCCGAAACAGCTATGGGGTGCTGCAAAATCAGGTTTCTGCAAGCAGAAGAGGGATATTACTGTACCTTTAGCCTTAACAACAAATATTTATACCAAATAGAGCTTCGATATTCACTTAATTAGCTTCGCAGTTAGATAAAGGACTTTTCTTGCTTAACCCTTAACTGGGAATTCACAGCGAAGTTAATATTTAATAGTTATCTTAATCTAGCATTCACCTACTTATCAAAAGCATCAAAACATAACAGAAACCACACAAAAGAACCACAACACAAGATATAACGTGGTTCACCCCCAGGGTAGGGGCTACATCCACAGAACTGCGCTTTATTCAACTCTTTACAAAACAACAGTTCTGTTTTGCGCACTCAGCTGCAGATCCGTCCTTCAAGCCTAACTCCACACTCAGCTGCAGTTCCTTTCTTACAATCTCTAATTACGCACTCACCTGCAGTTCCTTTCTTACAATCTCTAATTGCGCACTCAGTTGCAGTTCCTTTCCTTACAAAAACCCTCTGCGCACACAGCTGCAGAGGTCGTCCACGCACACAGCTGAGACTTGACCTTAAAACCCAAAAGTAGATCTAACTTCTTCGCATCATATGATCCTTGTTTCATTAGATACCCTTGACATCTTTACATGAGTGCCTATTTATACAAGTGCACTATTACAAAATCACGGGCTTACACTCGAAATTTATGGACAATTACAAAAAAGAGGGCTTTGACTCAACCCCGACACCCCTAAGACTATTTTGAGTCGTAACTCCACTTACAAGCTTCCACAAAAACCACAGAGTTACCAAAATTAGTGACCGTTAAGGCGTGCGCCCCAACACTTTTAGGATTTGCATGCATGTCACTTTTAGGGTATGCATGTCACTTTAGGGTTTGCATGCATGTCACTTTTAGGGTTTGCATGCATGCCATTTTTAGGGTTTGCATGCATGTCACTTTTAGGAACATTTCAAATATAGTGGCAAGATGAGTAGAAAAAAATACTCTTGAAACTCAAGTAGAAATTGGTAATCTTGGGTGTAAGCCACAGTGGCAACATGAGTAGAAATAAATACTCTTGAAGCTCATGTTTTTGTTAGCTAACTAATTTATCTAATTTAATATTTAAAGAAATTTAGGTATTTTTTGTTATATTAGGTAATTTGTCCCCTAAATGTTTGTCAAAATTCTTTTCTAGGTAACATATTTGGGAGGGAACCTCCTGGACAGTTCCTCTCATTCCAAGGATGGTACTCAGGGTAAAACCTAGATTGTTAAGGGCACAAGGCCATGTTAACAACTCATGAATAGATTATGTATAGCTAATCAACATTCATCCCACTAAGAGGAAACATGCCAGAAAGTGGGATTTGAACTCCAATGGCGAGGGTAACAACTTTTTGGGACACCACTTTTGTCCTATAATTTTGAAGAATAGGGACATGTATCTAACAAAATGGCCAATCATTTCACGGTCTGGTTTTGTGCTCAATTTTCCAAAGAAGGAAAAGAGATTTCAAAGAAATCCTCTCTTATCCCAAGTAAGATGTGTTTCTTAATAAAAAACATAATTTTATAGGGATTCCAAATGAATACCACGTGATGTGTTTCACTCTAGTTTCACATGGATAACCATCCTTGGGGACTGAATTTTGTGTCATGATGTCCATTTGGCTAGGTCTACCATTAGATGTGTATCTTGCTGCCCCATTAAATATGTCACTTGAGGAATTATTGTATCAAAAAATTCCTATTCAATCAATGAAGTACACAATGGTGAATGTAGATGATTCACCCTAGCAATTGCTTAGGTTCTATGGATTTCACCACCAAATCCAATTAGGTCAAGGCAATCTTCCCTAACCCTAAGTATCTCACCAAGCTCCCAAAATGTGTTTCCAAAAGATGAATAATAACAATGATACCCTTTTGGTTCAACTAACCTTCTTATATAGCTTTTAGGGTTTGCATGTCATTTTTAGGGTTTGCATGCATGCCACTTTTAGGGTTTGTATGCATGTCACTTTTAGGATATGCATGTCACTTTAGGGTTTGCATGCATCTCACTTTTAGGGTTTGAATGCAGGCCATTTTTAGGGTTTGCATGCATGTCACTTTTAGGAACATTTCAAAGATAGTGGCAAGACGAGTAGAAAAAAATACTCTTGAAACTCAAGTAGAAAATAGTAATCTTGGGTTTAAGCCACAGTGACAAGATGAGTAGAAATAAATACTTGAGAAGCTCATGTTTTTGGTAGCCGACCAATTTATATAATTTAATATTTAAAGTAATTTAGGTATTTTTTGTGATATTAGATAATTTGTCCCCTAAATGTCAGTTAAATTTTTTTTCCATGTAACATATTTGGGAGGGAACCTCCTGGGCGGTTCCTCTGATTCCAAGGATGGTACTCAGGGTAAACCCTAGATTGTTCAAGGCACAAGACCATGTTAACAACTCATGAATAGATTATGTATAGCTAATCAAAATTAAACTCACTAAGAGGAAAGATGTCAGAAAGTGGGATTTGAACTCCGATGGCGAGGGTAACAACTTTTTGGGACACCACTTTTGTCCTATAATTTTGAAGAATAGGGACATGTATCTAACAAAATGTCCAATGATTTCATAGTTTGTTTTTGTGCTCATTTTTGAAAAGAAGGAAAAGAGATGTCCAAGAAATCCTATCTTATCCCAAGTAAGATGTGTTTCTTAATCAAAAACATAATTTTATAGGGATTCCAAATGAAGACCACGTGATGTGTTTCACTCTAGTTTTGGATGCATAACCATCCTTGGGTACTGAATTTTTTGTCATGATGTTCATTTGGCGAGGTCTACCATTAGATGTGTAGCTTGTAGCCCCATTAAATATGTCACTCGAGGAATCATTGTATCCAGAAATATATTTATCTTCTTTGACATGTTTTGACATGCTTTTAATGTGAGAATTTATCATCATGCATGGGTGCACAATGTTAAATTTGTTAAATTTAATTTTAAAATGTTTTTTAATCTGATCAAAATTCTTATCATGCACGGTTTCACAACTTGAGGGTGAAGCAAGCTTGGTTACTATGCAACGATAGACCCAGAGGTCATCATGAGGTAAATCTCATTGTTGTTTAATTCATAGTCAAGTATATATAAAAATAAATCTTCTTTTACACATCTAAATCTAAGATGTTGTTGTGCCCAGGCGGTGGCTCTCAACATGATAGATGCCTATCTGAGGGGTCTACAGGGGCTGGTGGACAAACGCAGAGGACACGTTTAGTGTTTTATTCTTCAGATATGCCATTTCTAGGTAGAGAAATGGTTTACATGTACATTTTCACTAGAATTCTTGTTTGGCATGTTTTTTAATCCTTGCAAAATTCTTATCATGCACAGCTTTATAGCTTGAGGGTGAAGCAAGCTTGGATACTATGCAGCAATAGACCCAGAGGTCATCGTCAGGTAAATTTCATTGTTATTCAATTCATAGTCAAGTATATATAGATATAAATGTTCTTTTACACATCTAAACCTAAGATCTTATTGTTCCCAGGTGGTGGCTCTCAGCATGACAGACGTCTGTCTAAGGGGTCTACAGGGGCTAGTGGACAACCACATAGGATTCCATTGCCAGGTAGATATTTTTTCATATATTTTGACTGGAATTATTGTTTGGCATGTTTTTTAATATGTGGAAAATTCTTATTAGGCACAGCTTTATAGCTTCATCCTAAATCAATTTTGGCTACTATGCATCCACAGTACTTGAGGTCATCGTCAGGTAAATTCAAATGTTATTCATTTCATGCTGAAGTCTATATAAACACATATATTCTTGTACACATCTTGATAAGATCTTGTTGTGCATAGGTGATGGATCTCAGCATGACAGACATTTGTCTGAAGGGTCTACAGGGGTTGGTGGACAAACACATAGGATGCCATTTCAGGTAGAGATTGTTTACGTACAATTTGACTAGAATTCTTGTTTGGCATGTTTTTTAACATGTGGAATATTCTTACCATGCACAGCTTCAGTCTGAAGTAATCTTGGCTACAATGCAGCCACAATCCCTGAGTTCATCGTCAGGTAAATTCAGTTGTTATTTAATTCATACTCAAGTCTATATGAACATAAATATTATTTTACATGGTCTTTCTAAGATCTTGTTACATGCACAGGTGGTGGATCTGAGGATGACAGACGTATGTCTGAGGGGTCTATAGGGGCCAATGGACAAACACATAGGACACACTTCATGTCTTATTCCTCAGATACGCCATTTCCAGGTAGAGGTTGTTTACACATGTACATTCTGACTAGAAATCTTGTTTGATGATTTTTCTTGTTAACTTATATGTGATTGCCATTTTTTTGTTTTGCATAGGTGCTTCTAGAGATTCTAAAAATAATGATGGGGCACGAGATGATACATTGGGTATTTCTAATGAACACATTTTATATGGACATGTATAATTTGATTGAAAAATTAGATATATATATTTTAATACTTGCATGCACATCTTCTTACAGGGTTTGCTGCTCTTGATCCTAATCCACCTCCCGAGACAAGGAGACGTCGTCGGGTGCATCAATATGCTCAAAATGATAGATATGGTCCTCTTTACAGTCATCCTAGAGATGTTCCTGAGGAGACTCCTTGGGAAGACAACATCGCTATGCTGACTGTGGAAGAGATGAAGAAGCATTCCTCCAGATTGAAGGCAGAACTTGAATCTTCAAATCTCTCTTTTGGTACTCAACAATGTCTCCAGATTGTTTTGCACAATCTAAATTGTTTGATTGAGACATATCTTGGGGTTGGACCATCAACCCATATTTTTCATGATATGATGCGTAGAAGGCAATTTTCAGTTATGGGTTGCCACAAGTTTGAAGAAGTAAAGAAAATTGTCACAAAAGAAATGGTCTTTTCATGTTTTGACTTGTAGCCTGAAAACAAAAAATGTCTAAAGATCGCAAGATTCAATGATCCATTGATTGCACCACACATTTGTTTGAGGTTCTTATGTGCATATGGGAAGTTCCCAAATAATGATGAGGTTCCTCAGTATTTTGTTAAGATGCCGATTGCAAAGTTTCGGTTTAACATGGACCCCGACTATACAGATACGAGATCTAGTTTCTATGGTGCTGGAAAAGGTCGTACATATGAACGACCTGATGCCCGATGAGATGTTCATTATAGGCGTCCGATGCCTCAGTTAGTACAACCGCATCCTAGAGTCGTAGCTTTACCAGAGGAGTTGGAAACAACATCCCAAATAGAAAGAGGGGCGAGGGAAGAGATACGAGACCGTGTTGGGGCTGCATTGGTAAGGGTGGAAATCAGCCTACATAGTATTTCAACTACATCTGGTATGGATGCATGCCCATTTGATGATTATTCTAATGATCGCTTGAAAAGTATGAGTCGATTAGAGCTTGAGAAGTACGTAGCATACTGTAGAGACAATTATAAGCGAGTTGTTGCTCCACAAAATGAAAACAGGGGCATGGTACGTACATATGCTATAATATATGAAATTTAGTATATGAAATCTAATGTTTTTAATATATGAAATTTATGCAGTATAACAAATTCATGAATGATGATGACATTGATGATATGAATTTGTTTGACCCGGAAGAAACAGAGGCTAGTGGCACAAATATAGATGTTGAGGAAATTCTAGTTTCACAATTTCCACCAATGACGCAGGTATGGATTGTTAATATTTAATTACTTTTGATATAGTTTGTCCCCAAATTTGTATATATATATATATATATATATATATATATATACATATATTGAATTTCATTTTGACTTTTCACCCCACAGAAAATGAGGATCCATTGGTGTTTCGGTCTGAAGGTTTAGATTGATCTACTATAGATGCAAATCAATAGTGCTCCACATTCATTGTATATACTTTTCATTGTATTCATCAGTTATCATTTAATTGTTTTCTTGTCCTTCACACTTGGAATCTTGGGAACTAATATTCATGTAGTTAGTTGGTGATTTGACATATTCCCAGTGTTGCTTGCTTATGGGGGTTTCACTCGTAGTCTTCTTCAATCAGGTTCTAGCATTGCATAATGTTTTGAGCCCACATGTGTGGACACTTTGAGTTGGTATGCACTATTTTATGACACTTGGCTGTTAGCATAGTTTTTGGGCTTATATGATACATAAATTCTCTCTTCCCTCCATCTAGATGGTTGGTGTGACAACATTATGGAGTTGAAGGCCTTCTTTCACACTTTAGACTTTCATCATGTCTTTAGAGAACACAATAAGAGGGCAGACAGTATATCCAAGGAAGTGCTCCCCATGGCTATGGGCCTACTTTCCTTTACTCAAAATTATGAGGAAATAGTTATTGGGGAAGACAAGCTACAACTCTTCTAGAGAAGACCTTGTACCTCCTACTATTTAACCTTTTGGTTCCTTTATTTTTTAGTATGGATGATTGAGTCTTTTAGCATCATATTGGATGTCTTGAGGATGACATTTTTTCTCCTCTGAGGGTATTCATATTAGGACACTTCACCGAGCACTTCCTTGGATATACTGAACTAGGCTCTTTATGTTTCCTCCGTAGACATGTATGGATGATCTATCTTATAAAAGTTGGTTGAGGACAAAAGGAGAGTACCATCCATTTGGATGTTACCCTTATATAGTGATGACAAAAGTATATAGTAAACTATGTATCTTGAGAGAGAGGAAAGTATTTGGTCTTGTTGGTCCTAATTGAATGTTTGTCCACCTTTACGGTTCACTTTTCTCTTGTGGTTGTTGAATCATGGTCCTATTCTTACTTGGTCCTACGGTTATCTCACAGTGTTATTAGCCTTATATCTCACTCGGATCTCTGCTATCATCGGTTTCTTCAGTAGGGTTTATCTCCCCTGTGATCTGTTTTTCTCCTCTTGCCTGGGAGTTTGACTCTCAGGTTTTCCTCTGTGATTTCACTCCACAATTTTACCTCTGCATCTTGTTCATTTCAGGGGTTGATTTTTACCTCTGTGAATTGTTCATTCACGATTTGCGATTTGTTCATTCATGCTCTGAGTTTTACCTCTGTGATTTATTATTTCTTCATGGGATGAGCTTGATCTCTGCATTTTATTTATTTACGTCTCATCTTGTAAAGTGAGTCTCTGCGTCTTTCTCATCCGCTTATCTCATGAGTTTTCTCTGCGTGAGTCTCTGCGTTTTTCTAAGTCGCTTACCTCACGATTTTCTCAGTGTTAGTTCTTATGGGTTTTTCCTGTGTGTTGGGTTCTATCCCTGGAGTGACCATGAGTTTACTCTTCAAGTGTGGATTGTGAGTTACTCAACATGTCTATCAGATGGTATCAATATGACTTAGTGTCTTTGTGCTAAGTGACTGTGTGTCCTTAGCATGACTATTTTGGACATGACTGAATTACTCAAGCTTATGCTTTTGATTGAAATCTATGTTTTTGTTGACTAAGAGTTTAAGGTCAGTTTCGGTCTGCTTTAACCCTCTCTTAAGGTACGTATATGGTTTACCCTATTTGACTTGTCCCTTCGGTGACAAGATCAAACACATAATTATTTGAGTATAAGGCGGGTTCAATTAATGGTTGTGATTCCTTAATGTTGTATGTCCTGCACTTTATTTATTCATTCTTGTACATGAAATATGGTATGACATCTCAATGACCAACCTTAACGCAATGACCAATAGAGCGTTAAAATTAATGCAGTGACCAGCAGAGCGTTAAGTTGAAAGAGATGAAAATTTGTAATTTTTTTTCGGTTAGTGAAAAAATATCTGCTAATCCAGGACTTTGTTTAATGATTTATCTTGTTAAATATTTTATTAATTGCTATATGAAAATTGGAAATTATTATTTTGGTTGGTGAACTAATCACTAATAATCCAGGACTTGCACTGTCCCAAGCCAAAGAAAAGATGTGTTTTTGATATATTTTTCATAGACAATTGCAAAATTTGTGAGGTAAGAGTTCTATCTATAATTTCATGTAGTGGAACTTGTTTTGAAATTGGCGACAAACATAAATTTTGAGCATGGTTATGCCAATTAGAGGAAATTTCAACTCAAAATGGGCCTCCTAAGGACAATTAATAAAATAATAGTTCAAATAATAAAATAATATTTATTATTTTTGGAGGAAGAAAAAACAAAACTACTTTTTTGTTCGTATTTTCGACATATTTCCATGTGTTTTTACTCAAATTTCGATCAGGAGAGCTCATTGGATGCAGAATTAAATTCTGCATCCAACAAGTACTCACACAACGTACTTTTGATGGGCCCCTCTACCCCAAAAACAAGAAATACTTGAAAAAATGTGATGATGACATCATCACATTTTTCTAGGTATTTCTTGTTTTTCGGGTAGAGGGGCTCATCAAAAGTATGTCGTGTGCATACTAGTTGGATGCATAATTTAATTCCGCATCCAACAAGCTCTCCCAATCAAAATTTGAGTAAAAGCACATGGAGATATGTCAAAAATACGAACAAAAAAA
Source organism: Pseudotsuga menziesii (assembly GCA_001517045.1). Taxonomy (NCBI): domain Eukaryota; kingdom Viridiplantae; phylum Streptophyta; class Pinopsida; order Pinales; family Pinaceae; genus Pseudotsuga; species Pseudotsuga menziesii. Next base: position 193,920 of record LPNX010616191.1, read on the forward strand.
GTAGTTTTTTTTATGATACCTATCCCCAAATTTATATTAAAAAATTGTTCAAGAGGTGCTCCCCTTTTGAATTTTAAATCATTTTGATTGGATAATACATGATGACATGGAATTTGTATTATTTTTGGAAGGCCCATTTTAAATTGAAATTTCCTATAATATAGTTATGTAGCATGGTTAATGTCATGGTTATGTTATCTAGCATTTTACAAGGTTGAGACTTCAGTCCTCATTTCTTTCTTGTCTATTTTGGCCAATACCTAAAACCTAAAAGGGCATGGATTCGAGTTTTATGTGGTGCATTCATGGCAATTTGCTTGAAATTCTAGATAATACTAATTTTTATTGTGTTCAGTTTCTTGTTGTTTTGGTCATGGGATTGGATGAAAAATTCTCTTAGACCTTTCCAAGTAATGATGTTTTGAATGATCTCTACCATAGTAGAAAAATAAAAAAAACACACAGGGGAACTAGTCAAATGCCCAAGTTTTGCATCCAATTTTTTTTCTAAGTAAAACCACGTGGGTTTCTTTGCATTTCATAGATGGTACCCGATGTAAATGTGTTGGTGCAAATTATGGCACTTGACTTGGTAGGGACATTGAGTAAGGAATGAAACAAAGGAAACTATCCTATGGGATTAACCATGATCCCTTTCGAAGCTCAAAGTGCTCAACCACTCGAGCTACCCTACAGGGCTAAAATTTTGCTTCCAGTTTACTCCACTGTTCTTTTAGAATCAAAGTATATGCAACAAAACCAAAAAGTCTGAGATGTTTCACCTTGGTTTTTCATACACCAAGCTTCTTCAAGTGTACTGTTTTGCATTTTGGGCTAAAATTTTGCATCCAGTTTACTTTACTGTTCTTTTAGAGTCAAATTGCATGCAACAAAAGCAAAAAGTCTGAGATTATCATTAGAGGAAATTTGGGGTCTAAAATGGGCCTTATAAGAAAACGTGCCAAAATAAGTTTTTGTGAGTTGGAATTCAAGAACCAATAGAATTTCAATAAAATAAGTCAACCATAATGGTTGAATTGACATATTTGTCATAAAAAAAAACTAATTTTTTTGTTCGTATTTTCGACATATCTCCCTTTGTTTTTACTCAAATTTCGATCAAGAGAGCTCGTTGGATGCGGAATTTCACTGCTTACTTTTGACAGACCCTGCTACCCCAAAAACAAGAAATATCATCATCACGTTTTTTCAGGTATTTCTTGTTTTTGGGGTAGCGAGGTCCATCGAAAGTAAGCAGTGTGGGTACTCGTTGGATGCGATGAGCTCTCTTGATCGAAATTTGAGTAAAAACACAAGGAGATATGTCGAAAATACGAACACAAAAAGTAGTTTTTTTCTTTCTTCCTCCAAAATTAATCAATATTATTTTATTATTTTAACTATTATTTTATTATTTTCCTTAGGAGGCCCATTTTAGACCCCAAAATTCCTCTAATGGTGAGTTTTGGAACATGTATCCCTAGAACGGTGAGCTTGTTAGAGCATCTTGAAGACTAGGGTTAGGGTTTAATCCATTGTATATTAGGAGATGAAGATTTTGAGAAGAATCCCTAGGCTGTACTTGGTGAGAGAAGAAAAAGAGGAGACATCTTACCCAAAAGAGGAGACGTATTTCCCTGGAGGACATTCTTGTGTGATGCATGCTTGTTGGATCTCCTTGTTATGAGCAAGGGTTTTCATCATTTTCCCTAGCTAGGGTTTTGGAGGGCTAGAAGATTGTACTAGCCTTGTGATAAGGCTATCGTGTGTGCATGAACTTCATCTTTATGGATATTTCATATTACTTAAGTTTCTAGTTGTCCAATACTTGTGTAAATTGTCTATTTAATTTTCAACCATCAATATTCTTCATGGTTTGTAAATTGTAATTTCCAGCACTATATGTCTTGTTGATTTGACACAAGTTAAGGGTGAATATGTTAAGTGATTTAACACCATAATCAAAGAATACAAGGGTAGATTTACTACTTTTATTACAGCTGTTGTAAGTGTTTTCAGATCTGTTATATGCATGGTAAGATTACCCGAGCGCTGAAACTTAGTGGAATAGATTGGTATATTTTCACTTGAATTGCATGGTGGATTGGGGTTGCTAAGAATTCAAATATAGTTTGTTGTTACTGGTAGCTGTTTTGTTTATATTTCATATCAGCTGTACGGATGAAAATTCACAAGGTTAAGCTTCAGTAAACCTCTTGTTAAGAGATGAATTTATTTTTTTGCATTAAAACTCTACAATTCAAGAATTCCTACAATTTCTTTGCTTTTTTTATTTTTCAACAAGGGTAGTATTTGTGCATAAATATGCTCTTCTAGGGAAGGAAAACCATCTCTACTTTCAGTGTAAAATTCCTATGCGCTTTTCAGGGTAGTGATAGTGTCATGATTCATTTACTTAGTCCATAAATGCAACAGAGGCTAATGGACCCTCACCGAGGGTTGGAGCAACCTTCTGCTGCTACCTTAGACTTCTAGAGAAGGTTGGAGTAGTGGTCTGCTGCTACCCATGGCATCCACCAAGGTTATGGAAGTATGTTGTTGTAGACTTAGACCACCTATAATTCTGTTGTTGTAGCCTTAGACCACCACCAAGGGTGGTGGTGCTGCCACCAGGCCTGCTGTAGCATCCTAGTCACCACCGAGGGTGCTGTAGCAGCTTGTTGCTGCTCTGCTTGTCACCACCGTGAACTGTAAACTATTTATGGATGAATCTTGTTTGCAATTTAATCTTAAACCTTATGCAAATACTCATCATTATTCATATTAGACTTGTTTAGACCATCACTGAGGGTTGGAGCAACCTTCTGCTACCGCCTTAGACTTCCAGAGAAGTTTGGAGAAGTGGTCTGCTGCTACCCATGGCCTCCACCAAGGTTATGGTAGTCTACTATTGTAGCCTTAGACCACCTGCAAGGCTGTCGTTGTAGCCTTAGATCACCATCAAGGGTGGTGGTGCTGCCGCCAGGCCTGCTGTAGAATCCCTAGTCACCACCGAGGGTGTTGTAGCAGCTTGTTGCTGCTCTCCTCGTCACCACCGTGAATTGTATATATTATTCATTCCAAGGATGAAGTATTTGAGATATTCAAGGAATAAAATCATTGTGAAAAATCACAGCGATCACAAGATCAAATCTATTAGGAATGTTGAAGGAGGAGAACATTTTGATGATTACTTTCATCCATTTTTGACATCTCGTTGCATTGTTTGGAAAAATCCAATCTCTCAACAAGATGGAATAGCTCATTGAAGCAATAGAGATATTATGGAAATGGCTTGTTGTATGTAGCATTCTCTTTAGGGTGATTTTATGTTATCGGGGAAGTAGTCTTAAATACCTATGATCGAGCTGCTAAACCCCTCTTTTTACAAGGCCATTTATGCAGTGATGATATAGTGGCTTAGGCAATGAAGGCTTAGTATTTAATGAAGATTTGTTTTAGTAAAACATAAATTTAAATGATTTGTTTAAATTTAGTTATTTAGGATGGTTAGAGGTGAGTGAACAGTGCCAATAACCCTATTCAGAATGTGGAGTCTTGGGTCTTCTCAGAGGTCTAGAAATTATGAATGGATGGGAGTAAATATGCTATGGATACATGCATAAATTTACCTATGAATGCAAGAGTAGATAGCTAGAAATTAACAGTTTTTGTAGGATTTAACTAGGTGCTTTCTAAGAAGGAGAGACTTTATTTCAAGCTTAAATACACCATGCAGTCTTTCAATGCAATGATATAACAACAATCTTTCCACCTTGAATATAAATTAACAAATAGAAGAATTGATAGCACCTCATTCACTCTCCTTCAATGATATTGTTGACCTGACATGAAGTCCTTATTGCAGCAGAATTAGTAGAAGATTTCAACACAAAATCAACAAGATGAATATTATGGCTAGCCACACGTGTAGAAAACCTTTGCTTCACATAGCCTACAGAGAAAGTCACACGGCAATTGATGAATCTCCCCTTTTTCAAGCCCATAGGCTTACATTCATACCCACAAAGCTGAGCTTCCAGAGCTGACTATCATCCTCTGCTACTGTTGACATTCTGCCTGTGTGTTTTTTGTATTTCTGATTTATTGTTGATTGTTGATTATTTCAGCAAAAACCAGTGATTGAAATGATCAAACTGAACTTTTTTGAGTTTTCTTTCTATTTGTTTTCTCTTCTGAAGTTGTTTTTATTCCTTTCAGACATTGCAATAGTTTAGGTTTTCCGAATTTTGGGTTTAGGGTCCTCTTGTTATGTATGTAGAGTTTAATTTGTTGACATTGTTTTACTGTCTTAGTGTTTAGCAACTTTTCAGTGTTGACATTGTTTTACTGTCTGATGATCATCTTTATGCAGCGTATTATCTAGGTTTTTTGGCACCATGTACAACAGCTTATGATCATCTTTACTGTGGTTATTATCCAGAATGAGGGCTGCACTGTAGTATCAAGAATGACGGTTGCACTAACTTGAATATGAATAGTTACATTTGAATGGTAATCTGTATTTGTAAAATTGACCCTTTTTTAATAGAAAAATGATAAATTTTAGATGTATCTTTTTGGTATGGTTTTGACACATAATTCATGTAGAATTTTGAACCACTCCTGGTTTTATTTGAGAACATGGTTGAAAATAAAATTTAAGACAATACAGAAATGTAAATGCTATGATCAAAACTCATTTTCAAGGGATTCAAATAATAAAACAAGGTAAATGTTACAAGTATTTAATGCCAATGGGTGTGTTCTTATTGTGTAAGCATAAAATATTTATGGTTCAATTAGATGTAGATGATGAACTTTGTTGTTGGGTTAATTTTTTAAGCTTACATATGAAGATAGACCTCCATATACTATGAGGGATAAGGTGAAAAGTATTTTTCCATCTTCATGCTCATGTTTCATTGAATGAAAAGGATGCGTGGTGCACTTTCATATATGAAGCTCGATGAGTGTGAAACTAATGCCAAGTTAGTGGAATTGTCTTAGAATCTTCATGACATAAATAATGGGGATAAGATCACCCTTGATATATTTGTGAAGCTAAAATTGTTGTATTTTATCACCATGAGTATTCATGCAACATAATGTTCTTGTTTTTCATCACCCTATTTTCAAAGTTTTGAGTATGTGCATGAGTTATTTTTACAGCACACCAAAAAGACAAACATACCAATATGTGCATGAGTTATTTTTTCAGTGCACCAAAAACACCAACATATAAAGATAATCAATGCATCAAAATGTATAATTAAGTCATGTGTCCATATTATAAATAGTTGTAATTTTTCAAAACTACTTTATTGTCCTTTTGAAACTCATATATAGGAATGTAAGATGAGTTTATGGTTGGCATGTATGAGCATGCTGAAATAGATTAGAGTTAGCATTTGAATATCTTCTTTAGTGCACATAATATAAGGAGATTGCATGAACCTATCTTATGACTATGACAAGGTTTCCGTTGTAAACATTTTGTGAATATTGCATGGATAAATCTTGTTTGCACCCAAACAAAAGGAACTAATAGAACACACTTTTCCAACAATAGAAGACACCTTTCAAAAGGAAATAATGATTTAAATGTCATGGAAACCCTTTAGACATGATGAATACAAAGAAAGGGAAATGATATTTTCAAATAAAGAAATGTAGTTCATTATAATTTATATCTAGCATGGTGGAAGAATAGGCTCATCAATACTATGAGTTGATCATCTATAATCAAGAACTATTGATAAGAAAAATAGACTATTGGTTTTAATGCTCGTAAAATCTTAAGGTTATGGTAATGGATTTTTCTATTGAATATATCAGCACTTTGATCTAACGAAACTTATAATCAAGAACTATTGAAAATATAAATACACCATTGGTTTTAATTCTCGTAAAATAAGGTTATGGTAATGGATTTTTCTATTGAATATATCGGCACTTTGAGCACACAAAACTTAAAGAATTTTGAGGAAGGTCAAAGAGGGAGGTTGCTAAAAGTGATATTGTATGTAACCATTCTATTTGTAGAAAAAATATATTAATGAAAATGAAACCAGATGCAATGGAGGTGTAATCCTTAATTTTCTTTCATTTTGTTCTCAATCCAACTTATTTTCATTACATGTAAATGCTCTCCATTTCTACATTACATGTAACACCCCAGTTTTAACCCCGTTGCATTAGATGTATATATATATTGTAATGATCATGGTGTGGAGCTAAAGGCCAAGGCCCCACCATTGATTGGTTATGCTATGTTTTGGATTTAAAATTGTCACCGATGGTATATTGGGGCGTTCAGCATAGATACTAAGCTTTGTCATCATGTACATATGCATATTTAATTAATGAACCCTGCCAGGTACGATCGCAGCAACTAAATTGAGAAGGGGCATGATTTTCACAAGGATAAGGGTGGGGAAATTGTCAAACCTTCACCAATGGGGAGAAAAAGCCATGTGTTACCACCTTGTCTCACCTAACCACCTCCATTGAGAATTGTTGCTGGTGGTTGAGGAAGTTATTGTGTTTGGGAGTGGGATGGCAGGACTATCAGTCCTTGCCTACACGCACACTCCACCAGCAAGAAAACACTCATGCATTCTCTCCACTACGCGTTACCCCCACATTTTGTTGATTCCTCACAGTTGTCGGTTCATCCGCGTGCAGAGGTAGAGTTGTTCATCCTCATGCAGGGGCCATTGCCATCGTTGGGTTCATCCTCATGCACAGGCAGTTGTTCTACTGGATCCCATGCAGCCAGGAAAGAAGCCGCTTATTGGAGGTCATTCACGTTTTTCATAGAGTGGAATCGGGTATGTTTCCCCTCTGTATTTTGGGGATCTAGTGCAAGTTTCTTTCACGCACAGGCTGAGAGTATGTGTCACGTCCCCATGCCTCCGACCGGCAAGGAGGACGCGACTACAAGCTTCAAACACACGGGCTAAGAGCCCCATGAACATGTACAGGTATAAAATTTGCTGAAACAGGACGCTAAAATAAAATGCATTGCAGTATAGCATGCACAAACGAAAATGTGTATCATGCACAGCTATTTTTATTTATCTTGCGCAGCAGAACCACCATCCATTCACATAAGCATCCATTTTAACATGTTCATCATATCATTAACAGTAATCATAGTTGCAGAAGTAAAAAAAAAAGGACAAGATTACTTATCTTATGAAAACTTTGCTCCACAACCCGCTATGTCGCTGCAATGTTCCACCCAACCATAGGCCAGCGTGCTCCTTAATCTCTCAATAGCGCTGCCACCCCCGAGTTGGGCATGATTCTCCAAGGAATAAGGGGACAAGCAGGCTTACACATAGCCAAGGATATACAACACACACAGACAAGCCAACAAAGTTGGGTTTATCAGGCCATCAGGGAGTTGGGAAAGGCTAGATGCTAAGCTAGTGAGATCATTACAGAGCCAAGAACACCTACACCAGATCTAGCTTGACCTCTAAGACACCCAAACACACCCAACACAAGGAATCAGTCCCTTCTCTGCTACACAGTCCCTTAGGCCCTGCATTCCCGTCCAGTGCTATTCAGGGGTGATGGAGAAGAAGGTCAACTCTCTAGTTCTGTCTGTGTGGTTTCCAGCACCAGGTTTATCAAGCAAACCAAGCCAACATCCCTGCTCCTTACACGGTCTGAAGACCAACCATTGCACGATGCAATCAATTAGCTATCACAGCTTAAACAGGGAAAAGACTCCCCAGGGAATTACACAGTCCCAAACACAACAGCAAACACAATTCCTACCGGGGGAAAACACCACATCTCCAAAACGCATCAGCATACATATTGCCAATGACGTGGGGATCAATGACCCATTTTGCACAACCAAAGCTACTGGGAAAAAACGTACACAGGCCACAATGGGGACGAATTTACAGTCTCACGACCGGTGCGTGAACAACCACAATGCAGAACCCATGAATCAGCCTGTGAGTAAAGGATACGGCCTCACTATTCACAAATCCACAGAAGAAAACTATTGTGTGGGTAAATCCAGCAAAATCCTGTGCGTGAAGATGAAAAACGAGAAAGAATCCCTCTGCGTGAGAATGCACATCAATGGAGGGGACGCGAATTGCAAGTGCGTGAGCATTTTTTTTTTTACCCAGTCGTGGGGAGAGTGGAAGAATGTTTGCGTGAGTGATGAACAACAAAATGGTGAGAACCCCCCCAAAATCGGAAGTGCGTGAGCGTTTTTTCCACTGTGGAGTCAACCATGGTGGAGTGTGCATGTGGGTGAGGACTGACAGCCCTGCCACCCCACTCCCAAAGATCATAACTGCCTCAACCACCAGCAGCATTTCTTAATTAAAGTGGTTGGAATAAAACAAAGGGAAGAAGACACATGGGTTTTCACCCTATTGGCCAAGGTTTGACAAATTCCCCCACATCCTTATCCTTGGGAAAAATCATGCCCCTTTCGATTTAGTTTCCGCGATCGTAGCTGGTCGGGTTCATTTAATTAATTATAGATGCATATTTACATGATGACCAATATAATATATGCCGCATGCCCCGATATACCATCGGTGAAAAATTAAAATCCAAAACATAACATGACCGATCAATGGTGGGGCCTTGGCCTTTAGCTCCACACCATGATCATTTACAATATATACATCATATACATCTAATGCAACGGGGTCAAAAGCAGGGCATTATAGTCCCCTCCCCCTTCAATAGCACTGTCCTCAGTGCTTACAAAATTGAACAAAATGCTACACTGGCATCGCCTCAGTGTTCCGCAAAATTGAACAAAAATGGATGGGCCAATCACATGGCATCCTCCAGCTCCCATGTAGCCTCTTCAGGTCTGTAGTGCTCCCATTGCACCTTTACCTGACCTATGGGTCGGTTCTGAAGCATTGTGACCTTCCTGTCGAGGATGCACCTTGGCTCGATTCGGAACTCTCCCTCGGGTTCCACCTGAATCACATCCCAATTTATCACATGGTTAGGATCATGTACATATCTCTTAAGCAAAGAAACATGAAAAACATTATGATCCCTAGTGCTAGCAGGAAATGCAATTCTATATGCAACAGGCCCTATTCTTTCAAGCACTTCAAATAGCCCACAGTATCTCGGTGACAACTTGTCACAGCTTCCAATTTTCAAGGAACTCTTCCTTGCCCTCACTCTGAGGTAAACATGATCCCCAACATTGAACTCCTTGTTCACCCTATGCTTATCTGCATAGCTTTTCTGCTTGTCCTGTGCTACCTTCAGCTTCTCTCTGATCTTTACAACCTCTTGCTCCATTTCCTTGAGCAATTCTGGCCCAAGCACAATCCTGTTCACTGGATTGTCCCAAGTCACTAGTGTCCTACACCTTCTTCCATACAAAGCTTCATACGGACTCATCCCCAAGGATGCCTGATGTCCATTGTTATAAGCAAACTCTACCAAGTGCAAGTAATCTTCCCACTTGGTTGGTTTGTCCATTACGTACATGTGAAGCATGTCTTCAAGCACCTGATTAACTCTCTTTGTCTAACCATCTGTCTGAGGATGGTATGCAGTGCTGAAGTTTAGCATTGTACCCAAATCTACAAACAACCCCTTCCAAAAGTTGGAAGTGAACTTGAAATCTCTGTCAGAGACTATTACCTTCGACAATCCATGTAATCTGAATATCTCCTTCATGAAGATCCTTGCAATGTCGCCAGCCTCATATGTAGACTTAACTGGTATAAAATGTGCTGCCTTAGTTAACTTGTCTACCACAACCATGATAGAATCATGTTGTCTCCAAGTCATCGGCAATCCTGTAATAAAATCCATGGAGATAACTTCCCATTTCCATTCTGGAACTGGAAAAGGATGCAACAAGCCTGCTGGATGTTGATGCTCAACCTTCACCTGTTGACACTTCATACACCTTGAAATGTACTCAGCCATGTCCTTTTTCATACCTGGCCAAAAGTACTGCTTTCTAGCTGTAGCAATTGTCTTTTGATATCCTGGGTGACCAGAATACGGAGTTTGATGGATTTCATCCATAACAACTCTCCTTAAATCTGCTACGTTCGGAATATAAATTCTACCTTTATAAGTGAGAAGCCCATCTCCTTCCAATTTATATCCCTCATACCTCTTCTCAATACCTTACTGTTGTAATTTATCTTTTACCTACTCATACAATTCATCTCCAGCAGCATGACTAACAATCTGTTGCCTCAAATCTGATTGGCAAATACTAAGAGATGCCACATGCATTTCCTGCACCTTTCTGCTGAGCACATCAGCTACCTTATTCTATTTTCCCTTTATGTGCTTGATTTCAAAATCAAATTCACATAAAAACTCCAGCCATCTTGCTTGCCTAGCATTCAGAGTAGGCTGATCAAACAAATACTTTAAACCACAATGGTCTGTTCTGAGCTCAAATATTCTACCCATCAAGTAATGTCTCCACATCTTGAGAGCATGTACTATGGCTGCAAGCTCTAGATCATGAGTGGCATAGTTCATCTCATGATCCTTCAACTTTCTTGACTCATAACATATCACATGGTTGTCCTCAATAAGGACTCCTCCAAGCCCTTGTCCATGTGCATCGATACATACCACAAAATCCTTCTTTGGATCTGCAACCTTCAATATTGGTGCATGAGTGAGAATATTCTTCAACTGCTGGAAGCCTTCTTCACACCTTGATGTCCATTCAAACTTCATTCCCTTCTTTTGCAAAGAAGTGATTGCATGTGCAACTTTAGAGAATCCCTCAATGAATCTCTTGTAGTATCCTGCAAGCCCCATAAAATATCTTACATCTGTCACATTTCTTGGAGTAGGCCAATTCATAATGGCTTCAATCTTTTCAGGGTCCACAGATATACCCTCCTCTGAGATATTGTGACCCAAATACTGAATTCTATCTCTATAGATGTCACACTTGCTCAATTTTGCATACAGCTGATGTTCCCTGAGCAATCCCAATGTCAATCTCAAATGCTCCTCATGCTCTTCCTCATTCTTAGAATAAACAAGAATGTCATCAAGGAAAACAAGAACAAACTTATCCAAATACTTGCTGAAGACACTATTCATAAGGCAAATAAATGTAGCTGGTGCATTTGTGAGGCCAAATGGTACCACTACAAACTCATAGTGCCCATACATTGTCCTGAAGGTTTCCCTATGAATGTCTTCATCCTTGATTCTCACCTGATGGTAACCAAACCTCAAGTCAATCTTGGAAAATACCTTTGCCCCTCTCATTTGATCAAAGAGGTAATCAATCCTAGGCAAAGGATATTTATTCTTCACAGTAACCTTGTTCAAATGTCTGTAATCAATGCATAACCTGAGTGTACCATCTTTCTTCTTGACAAACAGAACTGGTGCTCCCCAAGGACACACACTCGGTCAGATATACTTCTTCTCCAACAACTCTTGTAGTTGAATCTTCAATTCTAGCATCTCCGGTGTACTCATCCTGTAGGGTGCTTTGGACACTGGCGCTGCTCCTGGCACAAGCTCAATTGTGAAATAAATGTCCCGCTTGGGAGGAAGCCTTGGAATCTCATCAGGAAACACATCCCTGAATTCCTGTAACACCTGATAGTCCTCCAAACTAGGAGTTTCATCTCTCGTTTCCTCCAAAACCTGAGCTGCATACAACTGGCAACCCTTCCTACAGAACTTCTTTAACTGCATTGCTGAAACCTACTGTACTGAAATCACCTTTGGAATACCTTGCACAACCACGAGGTTCCCTTCTTCATTCATGCATTCAAAAGTCTTATTGTAGCAGTCAAGCTTTACCCTGTGAGCTTCTAACCAGTCCATTCCAATGAGAACATCATAGGAACCAAGCAGTAGAACATTCAGATCTACACAAGTGACCAATCCATTCATGACCAATGGACATTTCTCTACCACTTCACTAACCTTTCTCTTAGTTCCAGTGGCTAGCTGAACTAACCAAGACTTCCTATGCTTTACTTTCTTAAAAGCACAAATCTCCACGACTCTAGGAGTAATATAACTGTGAGTAGAACCAGGGTCAATCAAAATAGAAATAGATTGCTCAACAATCTTACCTGCTACTTCAACCACAGCTGACTGGTGATCTTCCTGATGGTCCTCCAGTGCTACATAGATCCTAGGGACTGCCCTTGCTACTTGACCCACTATTTCTGCTTCTTGAACATTATAAGTTGGCCTTGCACTCTCATTCTAGAGTGGACAATTCCTGTGCATGTGGGGTCCTCCACATTTCCAACATTGGAGTGGTCCTCTATTCTGTTGTGGATCTTTAGGCTTTTCTCCAGTCACTCCCACTGGCTTACTCACAGCTTGGGATGGATGCTTCTACTGGCTCCTGAACCTAGAAGGTTTGAAACCTTTCTTCCTTTGGTCAAACTTCTCATTCTTCTTATCTTTCCATGCCTTATGGTAATCCGGCTTACCTTTGCTTTGCTCATAGAAATACTTATCCTTTCTTATTACTTCTTCAAGAGTTCTAGGTTCATAAAACTCAATTCTATCTTTGTAAGACTGAGTTAATCCACTCAGAAAATGCTGGACCTTCACTTTTTCATCTAGGATGTACCGTACATACCTCAACAGCTCCAAGAACTTATTTGCATACTCTTCCATGGTCTGCTGTCCCAACCTCAACTCATGGAATTCCTTAATCTTGTCATCATAACACCTATCAGATAGGTATTTCTGCTTGAAATAGTTCTTGAACTGCTTCCACTTAAGTCTCCTTTCACTGATCCTGTTTACTTGCTTGAAGTGTTCCCACCAAATGGATGCTCTTCCATTCAGGTTGAATATGGCAACTCTTGCCTTCATGTTTCCTGAATAATCATGCACTTGAAAGTACTTCTTTATCCCAAGAATCCAAGCTTTAGCCTCTTGTCCAGTATTTACCTCACCATCAAACATAGGAGGTTTTGCTTTCTTAAATTCATCACGAGAGCTATCCCTATGGTGTCTCTTTCTTTTCCTTTTATGAGAAGAATAACTTGAATCCCTGTTGGATTCTTCAGAATCAGATGATCCACTAGAAGTCCTTCTTCTTCTCCTAGTACTGCTCTTACTACCTTCTGGTCTTGCTGTACTCCATCCAGAATCTATCTTTCTTTGCAAGTCTGTCAAACTCTGTAACATTGCAGCGTTCAACTGATGCTGCTCTTCCTGGGCCTTAATCAAGCTTCTCATAGTGGCTACAACATCTGATGATGTCTCTTGGAATATCCTTCCATTAGAATCTATGTAGTCATTTCTATTACAGACATTTTCACCCATGGCATCTTCTGCTCACTCATAAGAATCCCGAGCATCATACCCATCATGGGTTCTCATAACTGAACCACCACTTACCTACCAACTGTACTGCCTGGAATATTTCCCTGGGAGGTGACTATGACTCTGCAAACGTGTTAATACAAACGTTAGATGCATAGCTTATAAATCAGAATCACTTACCTTCACCTAGTGCTAATCATAAAATGACAATTTGCCCAAACACACAAAATTTTCTTCATCAAAGAATGGCTATTTGAGGGGGACGATGGGGGTCAAGGGGGGCTTGCGGGTCGAGGGCAGCGCCCTCGTTTTTTTTTTTTTTTTGTAAATTATTGGGTTTTTGCGCAATATGGCGCATAAGATCGCTGCCTCATTTCTCCTTTTCAGCCCTAAAATTTCACTGAAAAATAGCTGAAAAATCCTCTGAAAACAGTCGAAATCTACTGAGAAATCCCATGGAAAAACTCAGAATTTTCCTTTCCTTCTCATCGGTTGTCAGATGTCTTTCCACATCGGAAGCCAAATTTTGGCTTCCCACAATGACGGACAGGAAACTCCTTTCTCTTCTATGACATCGAAAGTCTTTTTACATCGGAATCCAAATGACGTTGGCTTCCACAACGACGGACTGGAAAATGCTTTCTCTTCCGTAGAATCGGCGCTTGAGCTACTTTCTCTTCTGATTGGCGGCTATTACTTAGAAAAAATTTCAACTCTCGGTGTCGGCGGTTCTTCCCTATCGGAAGCCAAATGACTTTGGCTTCCGCAACGGCGGCACACCAAAGGCCAACTCCTTCCGATGACCGCTCTTTACTTGATTTTCGAGCCTTAACCCCTTTTGACGTGTCGGCGATCGGAGGACTTTCCCCATCGGGAGACTTATTGCTTTTGCTTCCGCAACGATGGCTCACAGAACGATTTATCTTCCGACTGGCAGCTGTTTACTTAGAAAATTTCCACTTCGGACGTCGGTGGTCTTTACACTTCGGAAGGCTAGTGCCTTTGGCTTCCGCAATGGCAGCACACCAAATACTAACTTCTTCCGATCGGCACGGACTTAGGACAATTTTCAACTTTTCGGTGTCGGCGGCCTTTCTGGTCGGAAGCTTTAATGATTTCACTTCCGCAACGATGGCTGATGGACCACTTTCCCTTTCGATTGGTGGAAGTTCACTAACTCTTCCGCTACAGTGGACTGGAAACCATCAATACTTCTGCAACGAGTCGGCGGTCCTTCCACATCGAAAGCCAAATGACTTTGGCTTCCGCAACTGCGGACGTGCAAACCATTTCCTTCTTCCGTAGAATCGGCGACCGAATCCCTTCCACAGCTGCAACGGCGGATGGGAAGCTGCTAGACCTTCCGCCACATCGAAATTCGGAACCTCTAACCTTCCGATGACCCGACTATCAGTGCTTAGAAAAATTCTTGAAATTTTTGTTGTCCTCAAATTCCTGATTGCTGCTAGGCAGAAGGCAATTATGCTTCTGTCATTGCATCTTCTTGGCCCATAGAGGCCCATTGTTTCCAACCTATGGCTCTGATACCATGCTGTCACGTCCCCATGCCTCCGACCGGCGAAGAGGACGCGACCCATGAATTAAACCACTCGGGCTAAGAGCCCCGTGAACATGTACAGGCATAAAATTTGCTGAAACAAGACGCTGAAATAAAATGCATTGCAGTATAACATGCACAAATGAAATTGTTTATCATGCACAGCTATTTTTATTTATCTTGCGCAGGGGAACCAACATGCATTCACACAAGCATCCATTTTAACATGTTCATCATATCATTAACAGTAATCATAGTTGCAGAAGTAAAAAGAAATGGACAAGATTACTTATCTTATGAAAACTTTGCTCCACAACCCGCTACGTTGCTGCAACGTTCCACTCAACCATAGGCTAGCGTGCTCCTTAATCTCTCAGCAACGCTGCCACCCCCGAGCTGGCCATGATTCTCCAAGGAATAAGGGAACAAGCAGGCTTACACATAGCCAAGGATATACAACACACACAGCCAAGCCAACAAAGTTGGGTTTATCAGGCCATCAGGGAGTTGGGAAAGGCTAGATTCTAAGCTGGTGAGCTCATTACAGAGCCAAGAACACCTACACCAAATCTATCTTGACCTCTAAGACACCCAATCACACCCAACACAAGGAATCAGTCCCTTCTCTGCTACACAATCCCTCAGGCCCTGCATTCCCTTCCAGTGCTATTCAGGGGTGATGGAGAAGAAGGTCAACCCTCTAGTTCTGTCTGTGTGGTTTCCGGCACTAGGTTTATCAAGAAAACCAAGCCAACATCCCTACTCCTTACACAGTCTGAAGACCAACCATTACACGATGAAATCAATTAGCTATCACAGCTTAAACAAGGAAAAGACTCCCCAGCGAATTACACAGCCCCAAACACAACAACAAACACAATTCCTACCGGGGGAAAACACCACAAGCTCCAAAACGCATCAGCATACATATTTCCAATGACGTGGGGATCAACGACCCATTTTGCACAACCAAAGCTACTGGGAAAAAACG
This sequence comes from Pseudotsuga menziesii, assembly GCA_001517045.1. Lineage (NCBI taxonomy): Eukaryota > Viridiplantae > Streptophyta > Pinopsida > Pinales > Pinaceae > Pseudotsuga > Pseudotsuga menziesii. The sequence continues at coordinate 209,780 of LPNX010616191.1, forward strand.
TATGCAAGCCACAATGGGGACGAATTTACAGTCTCACGACCGGTGCGTGAACAACCACAATGCAGAACCCACGAATCAGCCCATGAGTAAAGGATATGGCCTCAATATTCACAAATCCGCAGAAGAAAACTACTACATGGGTAAATCCAGCAAAATCATGTGTGTGAAGATGAAAAATGGGAAAGAATCCCTCTGCGTGAGAATGCACATCAATGGAGGGGACGCGAATTGCAAGTGCGTGAGCATTTTTTTTTTGCCCAGTCATGGGGAGAGTGGAAGAATGTCTGCGTGAGTGATGAACAACAAAATGGTGAGAACCCCCCCCAAAATCGGAAGTGCGTGAGCGTTTTTTCCATTGTGGAGTCAACCATGGTGGAATGTGCGTGTGGATGAGGACTGACCATCCTGCCACCCCACTCCCAAAGATCATAACTACCTCAATTACCAGCAGCCTTTCTTAATGAAAGTGGTTGGAATAAAACAAAGGGAAGAAGACACATGGGTTTTCACCCTATTGGCCAAGGTTTGACAAATTCCCCCACATCCTTATCCTTGGGAAAAATCGTGCCCCTTTCGATTTAGTTGCCGTGATCGTAGCTGGTCGGGTTCATTTAATTAATTATAGATGCATATTTACATGATGACCAATATAATATATGCCGCATGCCCCGATATACCATCGGTGACAAATTAAAATCCAAAACATAACATGACCGATCAATGGTGGGGCCTTGGCCTTTAGCTCCACACCATGATCATTTACAATATATACATCATATACATCTAATGCAACGGGGTCAAAACTGGGGCATTACAGTCTGTAGTTTCTTCCCCAGTGCAGCCTGTATAAGTATTTTTCGTCTGCTTAGTTGCCCAGGACGGACTGCTGTCTCCCTTACGTGGTGACTGTTGTGGTATTCTCTATGTTTGGGGGTCTGGTGCAAGTCTTCCTCACGCACAGACCATTTGGAGCCATTTTCCCCATGTTGTGAGCTATGCTCACTGATTATGTGTTTGGACTGTTGTTTTTCCCCACATTCACTGATACGTTTGGGACTGTAATTCGCTTGGGAGTCGTTTTCCCTGTTAAGCTGTAATTCCTGAGTGGTTGCAAATGTGCAATGGTTGGTCTTCAGACTGTGTTGGGAGCCGAGATGTTGGCTTGGTTTGCTTGATAAACCTAGTGGTTGGAAACCACATAGACAGAGCTAGAGGGCTGGATTTCTTCTCCACAACCCCTGAATAGCACTGAAAGGGAATGCAGGGCCTGAGGGACTGTGTAGCAAAGAAGGGACTGATTCCTTGTGTTGGGTGTGTGTGGGTGTCTTAGAAGTCAGGCTAGTTCTGGTGTAGGTGTTCCTAGCTTTGCAATGAGCTCACCAGCTTAGCATTTAGCCTTTCCCAACTCCTTGATGGCCTGATAAACCCAACTGTGTTGGCTTGGCTATGTTTTTGTGTATCCTTGGCTATGTGTAATCCTGCTTGTTCCCTTATTCCTTGGAGAATCATGCCCAGCTTGGGGGTGGCAGCGCTGCTGAGAGATTAAGGAGCATGCTGGCCTATGGTTGGGTGGAACATTGCAGCGACGTAGCTGGTTATGGATTGACTTCTTCACAAGATAAGTGATCTTGCTCATTTTACTTCTGCAATCATATTTCTGTTAATGATTATGATGAACATATTGAATGAATGCTGTATGTGTGTGTTGTTTCTGCTGCGTATGATAAATATTTGCATCTGTGTATATTATACTTCAATGCATCTTATTTCAGCATTTTGTTTTAGCATTTGATGGTTTTCACATGTTCATGGGGCTCTGAGCCCGGATGGTTAATGCCATGGGGTCGTGTCCTCTTCGCCGGTCGGGGGGATGGGGACATGATAGCGTCGTATCAGAGCTCATGTTGCAGCATGGGCCTGAATGAGCCATGAAGGATGTAGTGATAGAAGCAGAACTTCTTTCTGCCCATAAGAGATCAAAATTTGATGACATGAAACTTCCATAAAAAAATTGTCTAAGTGTTGAACAGTCGAAACACTTAGTGGAACGGACTTTCGATGTAGTGGAAGGGCTAGGTGGAAGCATGCCCAATGGGGCAGAGGTGGAAAGAAAATTGTGGAAATTTTCTAAGTGTTCGTCAGCTATCGGAAGAAGATAGCTGATCGAGCGTCCGTCGTTGCGGATGGCTAAATGACTACGCATCCGATGGGTAAGGGCTCCGACCGCCAACGCTGTAAAGAAAAGTTAAAAAATTTTCGAAGTGATTCAACGTCTTTCAGAAGAAAATAGTTGTTCGAGCGCCTGCCGTTGCGGATGGATAAACAACTACGCGTCTGACGGTAATGAAAACAACGACCAATCGAAAGAAGATAGTGTTCGTGCGCCCGCCGTTGCGAAAGCCAAAAGCACTAGCCTGTCGACGAAAAGAAAATTAAGCGGTCGATCGGAAGAAGATTGAGGATGGTGGGCCACCATTGCAGCTGTTGATGGAACTAATTCTCCAACACATAGCAGTTAGTGGTTCCAACTACCGACAGAGGTTATGTTCCATACAAAGAAGTCGAGAAGAGAAAATTTTTGAAAAATTTACCTAAGTGTTGAAGACCATCGGTGATTGGCGAAAGATAGTTGTTTGGATCGCTGATACTTAGCCGATTGAGTACCGCCGTTGCGGATGTCTAGACCACTATACTCCCAATGGGCAAGGCCTCCGGCCATCGATGCAGTAAAGAAAAATGCAAAAATTTCTAAGTGATTGAGATCATCGGAAGGCATTAGCTGTTTGAGCAGCTGATACGTCGGCTCAGTTATCCGAAAGGGCTTCCAATGTCGTCGTCAAAAGTTAGTTGTTTCAGCAGCCGATGTAGCAGTGGACAAAGGAGGAAGTTTTTTCGAAGAGCTGGAAGCGCTGGAAAAATTTAGACGATCGAGCAGCCGATGCGGTGATGGAAGGAAGAAGAAAAATTTCCGAAGAAAAATTTCCAAAAAAAATTCTAAGTACAGAAAACGTCAAAAAACTTTAGAAGATTGGACCACCAACACGTCGGATGAAGTTAGTCGATAGAGCTTCTGACAACCGATTAGTATGGTCTGCGGAACCCGTCGTGAGATCACTACCCGCCATTGTGGCTGTTTAGTGAACTAACCTTCCGAAGGGTTAGAAGATCTGATTTCCGACACGATAGTGCTTAGTTGTTCCGATTTCCAATGAACAGTAACCCCGGGCGGTGGCGACAAACAATGGATTACCGGCGATGGATATGGGAAGTTTTAGCCAATAGGAAAGAGAAGGATCGACGAAAAATAGTTGATTGGTTTGCCTCCATTGCGGATGCCTAAAGGACTGAGATTCCGATGCCATAGTGGGATGACGTCCCGATAGCCGACAAAACTATGATCTGTGGAAATTATAAGGGGATTGTTGGCCGCCATTGCGGAATGATAGACCACTACAGGCCCGATACGTGGAAGGAATTAGACAAGCAACTCGCCGATCAAAAGTTTAGATGTTTTCCCACGGAAACGGTAGGAAGACCACTTTCCGCCGTTGCGGTCGCCCAAACAACTGTGCGTCCGATGAACAGCGGAAGAAGCTAGTTGATTTGACTGCCGAAATGTCGGATTGATAGTTGGAATGGGATCCGATTCTGCAGAGGAAATTTCAGCCATTTTTTTAGTAGGTTTTTCAGGGGTTTTTTAGTGGATTACAGGGCTGAATATGAAATAGAGAAAATTCTGTGTTTAGCATAATTGTTGTTTTATGAATTTTCAAAAGAAAAGGTAGGTAATTTTGATCTATATTAATATTATGCATCTAACAGTTTGCTACAAAGACATTTGCAGAACTTTAGATAACTTCCAAAAGCAGTACTCCGGGAAGAACAGTGTGGTAAAGCCAGAGGTGTTTCAGTTATGAGAACCCATGATGGGTATGATGCTCGGGATTCTTATGAGCGAGCAGAAGATGCCATGGTAGAAAATGTTCATAATAGAAATGATGACATAAGGTCTAATGGAAGGAGATTCCAAGAGACATCGTCAGATGTTGCAGCCACCATGAGAAGCCTAATCAAAGCTCAGGAAGAGCAACATCAATTGAATGCTGCTATGTTGTAGATTTTGACAGACTTACATAGAAAGATGACTCTGGACGAGGTATAGCAAGACTAGAAGGCAGTAAGAGCAGTACTAGGAGAAGGAGAAGGACTTCCAGTGGATCATCTGATTCTGAAGAATCCAACGGGGATTCAAGTTCTTCTTCTCATAAAAGGAAAAGAAAGAGACACCATAGGGATCTCTCTCGGGACGAATTTAAGAAAGCTAAACCTCCTACGTTTGATGGTGAGGTAAAGACTGGACAAGAGGCTGAAGCTCGGCTTCTTGAGATAAAGAAGTACTTTCAAGTGCATGATTATTCAGGAAACATGAAGGCAAGAGTTGCCATATTCAATCTGAATGGAAGAGCATCCATTTGGTGGGAACACTTCAAGCAAGTAAAGAGGATCAGTGAAAGGAGACTCAAGTGGAAGCAGTTCAAGAAGTATTTCAAGCAGAAATACCTCTCTAACATGTATTATGATGACAAGATTAAGGATTTCCATGAGCTGATATTGGGACAGTGGACCATGGAAGAATATGGAAATAAGTTTTTGGAGCTGTTGAGATATGTCAGGTACATCAGAGATGAAAAAGTGAAGGTCTAGCATTTTCTGAGTGGATTACCTTAGTCTTACAAAGATAGAATTGAGTTTTATGAACCTAGAACTCTTGAAGAAGCAATAAGGAAGGCTAAGTATTGCTATGAGAAAAGCAAAGGTAAACCTGATTTTTATAAGGCATGGAAGGACAAGAAGAATGAGAAGTTTGACCAAATAAAGAAAGGTTTCAAGCCTTCTAGCTTCAGCAATCAGCAGAAGCAGCCATTCCAAGCTGCGAGTAAGCCAGTTGGAGTGATAGGAGAAAAACCTAAGGATCCACAATAGAACAGAGGACGACTTCAATGTTGGAAATGTGGAGGACCCCACATACACAGGAATTTCCCATTCGAGAGTGAGAGTGCAAGGCCATCTTATAACATTCAAGAAGTAGAAACAGTGGGTCAAGTAGCAAGGGAAACCCTAGTATTTATGCAACACTTGAAGACCGCCAGGAAGATCACCAGTCAGTTGTGGTTGAAGTAGCAGGTAAGATTGTTGAGCAATTTGTTTCTATTTTGATTGACCCTGGTTCTATGCACAGTTACATTACTCCTAGAGTAGTGGAGATTTGTGCTTTTAAGAAAGTAAATCATAGGAAGTCTTGGTTAGTTCAGCTAGCCACTGAAACTAAGAGAAAGGTCAGTGAGGTGGTAGAGAAATGCCCATTGGTCATGGATGGGTTGGTCACTTGTGTAGATCTGAATGTTCTACTGCTTGGTTCCTATGATGTACTCATTAGAATGGATTGGTTAGAACCTCACAGGGTGAAGCTTGACTGTTAGCATAAGACTTTCGAATGCATGAATGAAGAAGGCAACCTAGTAGTTGTGAAAGGTATTCCAAAGGTGATTTCAGTATGGCAGGTTTCAGAAATGTAGTTAAAGAAGTTTTGTAGGAAGGGTTTCCAGTTGTATGCAGCTCATATTTTGGAGGAAATAGGAGATGAAAATCCTAGGTTGGAGGACTATCAAGTGTTACAGGAATTCAAGGATGTATTTCCTGATGAGATTCTAGGGCTTCCTCCAAAGCAGGACATTGATTTCACAATTGAACTTGTGCCAGGAGCAGCACCAGTGTCCAAGGTGCCCTACAGGATGAGTATATCGGAGATGTTATTATTGAAAATGCAACTGCAAGAGTTGTTGGAAAATAATTATATCCAACCGAGTGTGTCTCCTTGGGGAGCACCAGTTCTATTTGTAAAGAAGAAAGATGGTGCACTCAGGTTATGTATTGATTACAGACATTTGAACAAGGTTATTATGAAGAATAAATATCCTTTGCATAGAATTGATGACCTCTTTGATCAAATGAGAGGAGCAAAGGTATTTTCCAAGATTGACTTGAGGTCTGGTTACCATTAGGTGAGAATCAAGGATGAAGACATTCATAAGACAACCTTCAGGACAAGGTATGGGCATTATGAGTTTGTAGTGGTACCATTTGGTCTCACAAATGCACCAGCTACATTTATGTTCCTTATGAATAACGTCTTCAGTAGGTATTTGGACAAATTTGTTCTTGTTTTCCTTGATGACATTCTTGTTTATTCTAAGAATGAGGAAGAGCATGAAGAGCATTTGAGATTGACATTGCAATTGCTTAGGGAGCATCAGTTGTATGCGAAATTGAGCAAGTGTGACTTCTATAGAGATAGAATTTAGTATTTGGGTCACATTATCTCAGAGGAGGGTATATCTGTAAACCTTGAAAAGATTGAAGCCATTATGAATTGGCATACTCCAAGAAATGTGATAGATGTAAGTTCTTTTTATGGGACTTGCAGGATACTACAGGAGATTCATTGAGGGATTCTCCAGAGTTGCACATGCCATCACTTCTTTGCAAAAGAAGGGGATGAAGTTCGAATGTACATCGAGGTGTGAAGAAAGTTTCCAGCGGTTGAAGGATCTTCTCACCAGTGCACCATTATTGAAGGTTGCAGATCCAGAGATAGATTTTGTGGTGTGTACCGATGCATGTGGACAAGGGCTTGGAGGAGTCCTTATGCAATACAACCATGTGATATGTTATGAGTCAAGAAAGCTGAAGGAACATGAGAAGAACTATGCCACTCATGATCTAGAGCTTGCAGCCATAGTACATGCTCTCAAGATGTGGAGGCATTACTTGATGGGAAGGAGATTTGAGCTCCGAACAGACCATTGTGGACTGAAGTATTTGTTTGATCAGCCTACTTTGAATGCTAGGCAAGCAAGATGGCTGGAGTTTTTATGTGAGTTTGATTTTGAAATCAAGCACATAAAGGGAAAGGAAAATAGGGTAGCTGATGCACTCAGTAGGAAGATGCGAGAAATGCATGTGGCATCTCTTAGTATTTTCCAATCAGATTTGAGGCAGCATATTGCTAGTCATGTTGTTGAAGATGAATTGTATGAGCATGTAAAAGACAAATTGCAGCAGCAAGGTCTTGAGAAGAGGTATGAGGGATATAAATTGGAAGAAGATGGAATTCTTTCTTATAAAGGTAGAATTTATATTCCAGAAGTAGCAGATTTGAGGAGAGTTGTTATGGATGAAATCCATCAAGCTCTGTATTCTGGTCACCCAGGATATCGGAAGACAATTGCTACAGCTAGAAAACAGTACTTTTGGCTAGGAATGAAAAGGGATATGGCTGAGTACATTTCAAGGTGTATGAAATTTCAGCAGGTAAAGGTTGAGCATCAACACCCTGCAGGTTTGTTGCATCCTCTGCCAGTTCCGAAATGGAAATGGGAAGTTATTTCCATGGATTTTATTACAGGATTGCCAATGACTTGGAGACAACATGATTCCATCATGGTTGTTGTGGACAAGTTGACAAAGGCAACACATTTTATACCGATTAAGTCTACACATAAGACTGACAACATTGCAAAGATATTCATGAAGGAGATATTCAAATTGCATGGATTGTCGAAGGCAATAGTCTCTGATAGAGATGTTAAGTTTACTTCCAATTTTTGGAAGGGGTTGTTTGCAGATTTGGGTACAAAGCTAAATTTCAGCACTGCATACCATCCTTAGACAGATGGGCAGACAGAGAGAGTTAATCAGGTGCTTGAAGACATGCTTCGCATGTATGTGATGGACAAACCGACCAAGTGGGAACATTACTTGCACTTGGTAGAGTTTGCTTATAATAATGGACAGCAGGCATCCTTGGGGATGAGTCCGTATGAAGCTTTGTATGGAAGAAGATGTAGGACACCAGTGACTTGGGATAACCCAGTGAACAGGATTGTGCTTGGACCAGAGTTGCTCAAGGAAATGGAGCAAGAGGTTGTAAAGATTAGGCAGAATCTAAAAGCAGCCTAGGATAGGCAGAAAGGCTATGCGGATAAGCATAGGGTGAACAGGGAATTCATTGTTGGGGATCATGTTTACCTCAGAGTAAGGGCAAGGAATAGTTCCTTGAAGCTTGGGAGTTGTGCCAAGTTGTCACCAAGATACTGTGGGTCATTTGAAGTGCTTGAAAGAATAGGGACAGTTCCATATAGACTTGCATTGCCTGCTAGCACTAGAGCTCATAATGTTTTTCATGTTTATTTGCTTAAGAGATATTGACATGATCCTAACCATGTGATAAATTGGGATGTGATTCAGGTGGAACCCGAGGGAGAGTTCCAAATCGAGCCAATACGCATCCTCGACAGGAAGGTCACAATGCTCTGGAACCGATCCATAGGTCAGGTAAAGGTGCAATGGGAGCACTATGGACCGGAAGAGGCTACATGGGAGCTGGAGGATGCCATGCGATTGGAACATCCATTTTTGTTCAATTTTGCGGAACACTGAGGCGATACCAGTGTAGCATTTTGTTCAAAGTTTGTAAAGCAATGAGGACAGTGCTATTGAAGGGGGAGGGGAATGTAACACCCTGGTTTTGACCCCATTGCATTAGATGTATATGATGTATATATATTGTAATGATCATGGTGTGGAGCTAAAGGCCAAGGCCCCACCATTGATTGGTTATGCTATATTTTGGATTTAAAATTGTCACCGATGGTATATCGGGGCATGCGACATAGATACTAAGCTTTGTCATCATGTACATATGCATATTTAATTAATAAACCCAGCCAGATACGATTGCAGAAACTACATTGAGAAGGGGCATGATTTTCACAAGGATAAGGGTGGGAAAATTGTCAAACCTTGGCCAATGGGGGGAAAAAGCCATGTGTCGCCACCATGTCTCACCCAACCACCTCCATTGAGAATTACTGCTGGTGGTTGAGGAAGTTATTGCTTTTGGGAGTGGGATGGTAGGACTGTCAGTCCTTTTCTACACACACACTCCACTAGCAAGAAAACACTCACGCATTCTCTCCACTGCACGTTACCCCCACGTTTTGTTGATTCCTCACGGTTGTCGGTTCATCCCCGCGTAGAGGTAGAGTTGTTCATCCTCATGCAGAGGCCATTGTCATGGTTGGGTTCATCCTCACACATAGGAAGTTGTTCTACTGGATCCCACATAGCTAGGAGGGGAGTCGCTTATCGGAAGTCATTCACGTTTTTCCACAGAGTGGAATCGGGTATGTTTCCCATTTGTATTTTGGGGATCTAGTGCAAGTTTATTTCACGCAAAGGCTGAGAGTATGTAGTTTCTTCCCCAGTGCAGCCTGTATAAGTATTTTCCGTCTGCTTAGTTTCCCAGGACGGACTGCTGTCTCGCTTACGTGGTGACTGTTGTGGTCTTCTCTATGTTTGGGGGTCTGGTGCAAGTATTCCTCACACATAGACCATTTGGAGCCATTTTCCCCATGTTGTGAGCTATGCTCACTGATTATGTGTTTGGACTATTGTTTTTCCCCATGTTCACTGATACGTTTGGGACTATGTAATTCGCTTGGGAGTCGTTTTCCCTGTTAAGCTGTAATTGTTGAGTGGTTGCACACGTGCAATGGTTGGTCTTCAGACTGTGTTGGGAGCTGGGATGTTGGCTTGGTTTGCTTGATAAACCTGGTGGCTGGAAACCACACAGACAGAGTTAGAGGGTTGGATTTCTTCTCCACAACCCTTGAATAGCACTGAAAGGGAATGCAGGGCCCAAGGGATTGTGTAGCAGAGAAGGGACTGATTCCTTGTGTTGGGTGTGTGTGGGTGTCTTAGAAGTCAAGCTAGTTCTGGTGTAGGTGTTCCTAGCTCTGTAATGATCTCACCAGCTTAGCATTTAGCCTTTCCCAACTCCTTTATGGCCTGATAAACCCAACTGTGTTGGCTTGGCTGTGTTTTTGTGTATCCTTAGCTATGTGTAAGCCTGCTTGTTCCCTTATTCCTTAGAGAATCATGCTTAGCTCGGGGGTGGTAGCCCTGCTGAGAGATTAAGGAGCACACTGGCCTATGGTTGGGTGGAATGTTGCAGCGATGTAGCTAGTTGCGGATTGACTTCATCACAAGATAAGTGATCTTGCTCATTTTACTTCTGCAATCATATTTCTGTTAATGATTATGATGAACATGTTGAATGAATGCTATATGTATTTGTTGTTTCCGCTACGTATGATAAATATTTTCATCTGTGTATATTCTACTTCAATGCATCTTATTTTAGCATTTGATGGTTTCCACATGTTCATGGGGCTCTTAGCCCGGATGGTTAACGCCATGGGGTCACGTCCTCTTCGCCGGTCGGGGGGATGGGGACGTGACATTACAGAAGGTTGTCTTCACATAAAGTTGAAAATAATGTTTCAATATATTTTACTCCTTTTCTTTAAGTGTTTCCCTCTACATGTGAACAATAAGAATGAGAAAAATGCTTGTAAGTGTAGCAACCCAAAATTTAATATATTAATTATAAATAAAAATATAGGAAAATGTTGGATATAATATAATTGTTTTCTTAACATAAATAAATATTTAATAAAGAATTAAATGTTTTATACCTAAATGAATTTGGTAATTGAAAGCAACTATAGACATTCACATTTCAGTTTAGTGGTAGTTGAATTTCAAATCAACTTTGAGATAACTTGAGGTTGAACTATATCTTCATTAGTTATCTTTAAATTAGTAATACAAAATCATGAGATTGTGCCTTCTTATGTTTTAAAAATATGTAACAAGTTAGAAATAGAAATGATGTTCTGTAATGTTGAAACTCAATATTTATATTTAAAGCCATTAAAACATCAGCAACATTAAGAACATATATATGAATTTAGCTTTATCAAAATCGATAATATATATTTAAATTAATATTGTTAGAAAAATATTCTCTTAGTTTCAAGAATTATATATATATTCTCTACTGACGAGGTCAACCACATGAAGGTGGAAGCTCATTTGGCCCCTCCCACCCACCCACCCTAGAATCAAAGAACAAAAATTTGTCAACCTTGATGTATTTTTTATTCATACGAAATGTGCCAGTGGCATATTATCAAGAATGCATTATGATCTTCTATCGACAATTTCCATTGTCGATGCTTGGAATTTTTCCTACTCTTCACTGCCTTCAACTACAACTGGGTTGTTATGACCAAATGATTGTATTGATCATAGATAACATCTTACTCGTAGTCTTGAAAAAGAATATGGTCTTTACATTTCCTTACTTCTGCAAAGAAATGTCCAATTATAACCATTGAACCCACACCATACATATAATTTGATGGGTCTTTAAATTCTTGCATCAACGTGCTTTTTGACCTAGTGCATATCAATATATAATAATGCCCTTTTTCTGGATTATCTACCGGTGCAATGAAAACAAATACACCACCTTATCTAACCAAATCAGAAACACAATCATAATCATTGTCAATCACAAGCGCTTCATTATCGTGCTCTACATCATTGATATTTCCAAATGGGGGCAATGGTGTCAATTCTTGGTGTCTCCATGGTTTCACAAATTTGTTAGTCTGGTTTTGACACTCATCCAAGGAATCTACATCATAAATACATGCAAGACAAAATCAAGAGTACTCATGTTTCTTGATTGCGTGTATATTTTCCATTTTCTTACTCCTAATGGAGTTTAAGCCCCTTGTTTTCGGGATTGCAATACAATTATGTGGAATTGATATATCAACATCACCCATTGCAATATTCTAGAAAAACCTTCTCACATTACTCATACTTTCATTGAATTCATGGCTCAAATTTTGTTTGCACCAATTAACAACATCATTTGAATTTGCAAGGCGAGAAGCAGAGTGATTCATTTGATATCTCCTAAGTTCATGTTTCATGCAGGCCCTAGCACCATCGTGTTCTCCTTTTCCATGTCCTGTTTCAAAAAATATCCATGTGTGGCGAACATCCGTGTTTCTATGAAGGCAATACAACCATAAGAATGAGAGCGCTGATTTAAATTGACCACCACAACCATCTGACCACACCCAATGTTCTTTAAAAGTGATATTTCATCTTGATAATTCTTTATAAAGCATACCAAAACAATGCTGGACAAAACATGTATCATGTGTACGATCATCACTGATGTAGAAATGATACTCCTTAATCACTTCATGATTATTTTCATTGCTATCAAAACCATCGACATCAAGCTCTGCATGTCTATACATAATATGAAGAAGTATAGATACCAAATCTGAATGATAATACTCACTCTGTATCTCCTTTTGCATTGTGAAAGTGTAATTTTCAGCAAAATCAATAATGGATAATATTGTTCCTTTTCCAAATACATCTCATGATTGCTTGAACTGTAAGTCCTGTCATCGTGCTGAGTGAGAGTGCTTGATATATTTATATATTTGATCCTTGAACAAATTCATAAAATTGTCAAAGAGATATCACTTTCTACTAAATTAATCTTTCTTGATGTTGATGTTGAATCTATAACAGGAGTATAATCAACATATTCATATCTCTTCCATTTCACAATGCGATTTGATATTTGAGGATCGCTTGCATCAATGTGGTAGTTAGCATTAAAAAGGGCCAAATCAGAACATTCCTCACATTTTTTACCCCCGATGCATTGTTTCTTATAAAATACTTGATCATTCTCTCGTGCACATAGCATTTTAGATACAAATTCACGAACACTCGTAGGAGGGGGGTTATTTGGCCAACACTGCATGCCACAATCTAGAAATGTCTCATAATATAATTCGAATTATACATGGTATCGACAACAACATGTGTCACAAACAACGATGGGCCTGACATACCATGGTTTAAGCTTCACAAATGTGCTAAGGGAAATCTTCGCATCAACATTACTCTCCATAAAAGTTTTTAACATTTCCACTTGAGTGATCTCTGTTATGTGTTTGGCATGAGTTTCATAGTTTCCTTTTGATATACGACGTCGCACAACATCCTTTTCATTTGGTAAGGCACAAGAGTTTAAATGCCAAAACTCTTTCACCCTGTCTCTCACATTATTTAGAAGTAGATATCTTGATAAGGTTTCCTACAGATAACACCCCAACATACAACTTCATCATCCTCATCTAATTGAACTCTAACGTTTTTATGCTTCCATAAATTTTTTCTTGATGTTTTTAACATTCTTGTAGTAGTAGACAACAAACAACTGTTTATAGTGTTTTTTTCCACAACCCCTATTAGAATAGATTTACGAGCAACCATGTAATTATGATATCATTTTTTTGCAAGTGATGCAAGGACCGATGTTAAATTTTGTGATACAATCTCATTTGATTTAGCCTCTTTGACATTTTTAATGCCCAATAATGTCATTGAATTTCTTAGACGTTTTCACTTTAACAACATATTTAACAATTGAGCTTGTCTATGATAGAAATACCTTCAAAATATTATTTAACTATCTTTTTTACTCTATAGTGAGTTGTATGATTAGGCATCGGAGGTCCCATTTCTTCAAATTTACTTGAATCCATATTCTCCAAAAATGTATCATTAATGATGATATTGTTGTAGCTTCTAATTAATCTCTGTGAATTGGTAAGTGTGGTATGATGTTGTGTGTTGGATGCCGACCCTGCATAAAAATAAATATATAAATTTAGGTAATTGTGAGTTCATTCAAATCAAATATATACATATATATAAGTTTATATATATTATATTTAAGTAAAAATTATAAACATATATCAAAAATTATTTACTCACCAATCGTGGGCTCAATATTGACGCTACCCGTAGTTTTCTCCACATTTGTCATTTCCTCATCACCTCCATGCTCTTCATTTATTTCATCAACGTGTTCCTCGACAATCTGCATTCCTTCATCACCACCATGTGCGAAGTTCACATTTTTCATTTCTTCGTCACTGCCAAGTGCCTCCACATTTCTTTCCATTTCTCTTTTTTCTCTTAACTTTCTCATATTTTCATGCTTTTTGTCCTTCCTTTCCTCTTCATCAGTTCTAGTGCGATCATGTTTTTCTCCACAGTTCCTTCGATTTCCCATGTTGAAGGAATTAATACCTAAAATCCAATGCATGAAAAGATATGAGAATTGGGAGTTACATACATACATTGAAAAAAAGATAACAACAAACCTAACAAGAGTAATATGCTAAGAACTATTGTACAAAAAACTTATAGGTACATGCAAAAACAAGGATTTTCACCAAAGAAAGTAAAATTACTTAGAAGTAGTCTCAAGAAAATGCCCTCCATATAAATCATAGGTTAAAGTAAATTCCCACGGCATATGGTCAAGTTGTACTCTACTGATATTTTTGCCTAAACATGATCTCAATTTGTATTAAGCATGTTTGATGAAAAACTTATGGATCTGGAAAAATAGGGTTTGAGGATAAATTTTTGAGAAAGTCCTGAAAATGACTAAGTGTTGGAAAACTGGCTCAAGTGGCGTTGGGAAAATTCCCGCAATACCTAATGGGTGAATGATAAAAATAATTTGAAACTACCATGCTCTAGATTGTTATGAAGGATATCTCTCCATAGTCTTAGTTTTCACAGAAGGTATTTGATGACAAAATTAACAGCCTGCCAAAATAGGGGTTCAAGTTTCTTTTAAACCAAAGTAGCAAATCTACCTAAGTGGCCTCAGGGAAATGCCTACCATAGTTTGTGGGTTGAAGAAAATTATTGCGGCATATGGTCATTGTGTAGATGGGTGTTTTGTCTACCTTTCCACATCTTCAGATCGACTTGAAAGTTCCCGAGGAAGAAGTTATGGATCTGTGACAATAAGGTTTCAAGATAAACTTTGGAGAAAGTCCTGAAAATGACTAAGTGTTGGAAAACTAGCTTAGGTGGCCTTGAGAAAATGCTTGTTGTACCTAATGGGTGAATGATTAAAACAATGATGAAACTACCATGCTATAGCTTGTCAAGAACGATAGCTCTCCATAGTCTTAGTTTTCATAGAATGTGTTTGATGACAAAATTAATAGCCTGCCAAAACAGGGGTTCAAGTTTCTTTTACACCAAAGTAGCCAATCTGCCTAAGTGGCCTCAAGAAAATAATCGCCATAGATTGTGGGTTGAAGAAAATTACCGCACCATATGTTAATTGTGTAGATGGGTGTTGTGTCTACCTTTCCACATCTTCAGATCGACTTGAAGGTTCCCGAGGAAGAAGTTATGGATCTGCCAAAATAAGGTTTCATGATAAACTTTGCAGAAAGTCATGAAAATGACTAAGTGTTGGGAAACTGGCTCAGGTGGCCTTGAGAAAATGCTTGCTGTCATTAATGGGTCAATGATAAAAATAATCTGAAACTACCATGCTCTATCTTGTCAAGAAGGATATCTCCCCATAGTCTTACTTTTGATAGAAGGTGTTTGATGAAAAAAATAAGAGCCTGCCAAAACAGGGGTTAAAGAAAATACCTTGATAAAAAAAAAATTATGGCCTGAAGAACTCGGATAATGCAAAATCTTAGCAGATCTACAAACTCTGATATATGAATTCTCGGCTGCAATATGGATATAATAAAACCGCTTTTCAAAACTTTCGGCTGAAAAACACTTTGCCAACTCTCGACTGAAAAATGCTCTGCAAACTCTCGGCAGAAAAATGCTCCGTGAACTCTCATCTGAAACATGATTTTCCAACTCTCCGCTGAAAAATAGTTTACAACTTCTCGATTGAGATAGATAAAAATTCTCTCGAATGACAGCCTATTTATACAACTCTCGAGCGAGAATTTTTGGAATCTCGTTGGAGTCACCAGAGTTTAATGGTGGGACCCTAAAAGATTCTCGAACAAAACTATTGACCGAGATATATTTTATTTTTTATTCCAAGAGTTTAAAATAACTTTCGGCCGAGAGATTTTCTTAACTCTGGGTTAGTTTTCGAGCGAAACTAACTCTCACCCAAGAAAATTTAAATCTCTCAGCCGAGAGATTTTCTCGACTGAGAGTTTTTAAGTCAACATTTCCAACACCATTTCTGTAGTTTTCATAAATGTCTGACTTTAACAAGGTTGAAACACTATAAAAAATTAGAATTACATGTCAGATTTTATACCAGTAGATTCATCATTCAATCTACTTTCTCATCATATATATATTTTTAATTTCATTTAGGATTTCTATTTTTGACGATTTTTTTTCTAAACTTTATCATTAAAAAAACTAGTGACTTAAAAATCAGTGACAATAAAAATTCAATATCGTCACGAAGATGAAGCCAAACAAAATTTAAAAAATCACAAGGTTGTTCCTTGCAGTGTCCTCTTCAAAAGGGTGCTTTAATTTTTTTTTTAAAGAGTCACATTTGAAAGAAAATGAGACGACAAAACCATGTGTCAATAAGGCACCATTTTTGGTACATATATTATTTCGATAAATAATAAAAATTAGCGTATAAGTCTAAAAATCCTAAACATATAGTCCATGCACAACTACAATGAGTGTAGATTATGATTATACATTTAGTTTCCCTAAAATAAATTGTTAGAAAACAAGACCGCAGAGCAATAACACATATATAGTTAAATCATTAAACAAGATGCAAAACACATTAAAAAAATTGTAGAGAGACACAATTATAACGTGGTTCACCCAAACGATGGGCTACGTCCACAAAGAAATTTCCAGTCCTTTTATTATAGTCTAGAAAGATGAAGGGATACAACTTGCAGCAAAACCACTGCACTTCCTCTTCACGCCCTCACAATATCTCCCACACAATCACAGAGATTGTTTACAATACAAAAAAATACCATACACATTCATGTTACAATGCTTTATTTTATAGGGGAAATACCATGGGAAAATACTACGGTTAACCCAATACCATGGGTCCGCAAAACTGTTGGCCAACACACATCCCAAAAAAATTTCTCGGGAGCTCCACCCCTGAACTCCAAGGCAGGGGGAATGAGTTTATAGTACACCTGGGGTACAAACACAATTGAATAATATCTCTATATCTGGAAGATAAGGCTCCACAACCAACAATATCCCACTTGGAGACTAATCACAACAACTCCAACGCTACTGCACTTGCTGGACTATGCTCTGGACCTTGGACTTGGCAAATTTATTATTTTCACCTTCATGCTTAAATTCCAATAGAAATCGAGCAGGAACTCAGTTTCTCTCTGGTTACTCCCTTTTTCAACATGTCTGCAGGATTTTGGCTAGTATGTATATTTTCCAGTTTTAATAGTTCTTCATCTAGAACAGATCTTATGAAGTGGTACTTGAGCTATATATGTTTAGTCTTTGAATGAAAGGTTGAGTTCATTGCAATATAAATGGCACTCTGGTTGTCACTGTACAGCCTAATATTCTCCTGCTTCTTACCCAATTCTTTCATGAACCTTTGCAACCAAATCATCTCCTTACTAGCCTTTGTAGCAGAAACATACTCTGCTTCCATTGTTGAAAATGAAACGACCTGTTGTAGTTTTTAAATCCAACTTACTGTTTTTCCACCCACAGTAAACACATACCCTGTGGTGCTCCTCCTGTTGTCTTTATCACCAACCATATTTGCATCAACATATCCCTGTAGAACAGTGTCTAAACCTCCAAAACATAATGCATGTGAAGTGGTATCTCTCAAATACCTGAGAATCCACTGTACTACTTTCCAATGATATTTACCTGGATTATTCATATACCTGCTCACAAATCCCATTGCATGTGCAATATCTGGTCTTGTGCACACCATGGCATACATCAAGCTTCCAACCGCTGATGAATAGGGAATTGTGGACATGTAATCTATTTCTTCCTGTGTCTCTGGAAAAATCTCATTACTTAGTTTGAAATGGATGGCTAAAGGTGTACTAACTAGTTTTGCATTCTGCATTCTAAACCTCTACAACACCTTTTCTATGTACTCACCTTGAGACAACGCCAATTTGTGATTTTTCATGTCTCTTGTTATTATCATACCAAGGTTTTGCTTTGCAGCACCCAAATCCTTCATCGCAAATGAATTAGCTAGTTTTATTTTGAGCACATTTATATCCTGCATGTTAGACCCTGCAACAAGCATGTCATCCACATACGATAACAAGATAATATATCTTTCGTTATCTATCCTCTTGAAATAAACACAATGGTCAGAATGACATCTATCATAACCTTGCTCTGTCATAAACTTATCAAATTTTAAATACCACTGCCTTGGAGCTTGCTTCAGGCCATACAAGCTCTTCTTCAACCTGCAAACCAAATTCTCCTTACCTTTGACCTCCTATCCCTGTGGCTGCTGCATATAAATCTCTTCCTCCAAATCCCCATGGAGAAAGGTTGTTTTTACATCTAATTGTTCAAGATGCAAATCTTCTACTGCCACTAGACTTAAAATAGTTCTAATTGAAGTCACTTTAACAACAGGAGAAAATATTTCATTAAATTCTATACCTTTATTTTGTGCAAACCCCTTTAAAACAAGTCTAGCCTTGTACCACTTCCTGCCTCCATATTCTTCCTTCAACCTGTAAACCCATTTATTCTGCAATGCCCTTTTTTCTGCAGGAAACTTAACCAGATCCCAAGTCTGGTTTCTTACCAATGACTCCATCTCCTCATCCATGCCTTGCTCCCACTTCTTTCTAGTTTCTACTTGCATTGCTTCTTCATAACATTATGGTTCACTAGAATCAGTCATCAATAAATAATATAGTGAAGGAGAGAATCGTTCAGGTGGTCTACTTAACCTGGTAGAATTTCTTATAGTTGCAGGAGTTTCAGGTACCTGCTATTGCTCTTGATTTTCTGGTGCCTTCGGAACTTCATTTTCTTTGATTTCATCAAGCACTGTGTACCTTGTGTTTTCCCTTTCCACTTTCTTTACCTACAACTGATCTTTGTACCTGACCTTTTCATTGAATACTACATCTCTACTCCTAATGATTTTCCTTTTTTCATAATCCCATAAATGATAACCAAAATCATCAACCTCGTATCCAATAAATGTACATTTCTTGGATTTAGCTTCAAGCTTTGTTCTATCATCTTTATCAATATGGAAAAATGCTTCACAACCAAAAGTTCTCATAAATGAGTATTTTACCTATTTACCTATCCTTGCCTCCTTTGGAATGCCACCATCCAAAGTGCTTGAAGGCCCTCTATTTATTAAATAAACATTAGTGTTTACAACATCAGACCAAAACTGTAAGGGAAACCCTGCATGCAATCTCATACACCTTGCATGCTCCATGATCATTTTATTCATCCTTTCTGACACACCATTTTCTTGTGGTGTTCTAGGGACTGTCTTCTTTGTGCGAATCCCATTGTGTGAATAGTAATTGTCAAACTCCTTTTTGCAATACTCACCTCCATTATCAGATCTGAGACATTTCAACCTTTTTCCTCTCTCATTCTTAGCCAAATATTTCCACTTATTAAAAGTATCAAACACATCAAATTTCTGTCTAATGCAATAAACCCAAGTTTTTCTAGTTGCATCATCAATAAAAGTAACATAATAACGAGAGCCACCAATAGATTGTACTTGAGCTGGTCCCCATACATCTGTATGGACAAGCTCTAACTTTTCACTCTTATTTTGTTTCCCAAGCTTGAGAAAACTAACTCTCTTTTGTTTTCCATAAACACAGTTCTCATAGAATTCCAAACTTACCTGCTTTAGATCTGGAAGCAATTTCCTTGAGTGGAGAATATGCATCCCCTTCTCACTCATGTGGCCAAGCCTATGATGGCACAATGCCGCACCTGTTTCTGTGGAAGCTATAGAGATAGAATAACCAGTATTATGAGGACATAAATATAACGTACCTATCCTATCTCCTTTCACAATTACCATTGATCCTTTAGCGACCTTCCACCATGTTTCTCCAAATGTAGACAAACAACCGCCATCTCCCAACTTCCCTATTGAGATCAGATTTCTTTTTATAGAAAGAATGTTCCTTACATCCTTTAGAAGCCAGCCATTTCCATTATTTAACTTAATCCGTACCTTACCCTTTCCAACAATTTTACATGGTTCATCATCCCCCAATAGCACATGCCCAAAATCACCTTGAACATAATCATGAAATAATTTCCTATGGGGTGTAGCATGACATGAAGCCCCTGAATCTACTACCTAGTAATCACTAGTATTATCTAATGCAACAATCAAAGCATCTTGTAACACATCACTTGCTACATTTGCTTCCTAAGTAGTCTCTTGTTGTCTGTCTCCTTTCTTCTTTGGAGCTCTGTAGTCTTTCTTTAGATATCCTTTCTTACAATAGTTCAATCACTCTATTTTTTCGAATCTGGACTTGGATCTTCCCTTTTAGACTTGCCACGATTTCCTGGGCTCCTTCCTCTCTCATTTGGTCTCCCTCTGCTCTCCATGGTTAACGCATTTCCTGATGTCTCACCCATTCTTTTTCTTCGCATTTCCTCGTTAAGAATAACACCAACAACATCATCAAACTTAAGAGTGTTTGAACTAGGGATAGAGTTACTCACAGCCATGACAAAGCTATTCCATCTTTATGGTAATGAACAGAAGATTAGAAGAGCCCTAACCTCATCATCAAAGTTCACTTTTACAGAACTTAACTGTCTGGTAAGTGTATTAAACTCATTTAAATGATCGGCAACATATCCACCTTCGGACATCTTCATATTAAATAACTGCTTCATTAAAAATACCTTGTTGGAAGCCAAGGGTTTTTCGTAGAGCTTACCCAATGCTCTCATCACACCCTTTGTTGTTTTTTCTTTCGAAATCTTGAAAGCCACCGACAAATCCAAGAACAACCGTATTGTTCCGAGTGCCTTTCTATCAAGAACCTCCCATTCTTCATCCTTCATAGCCACCGATTGTTTTTATTTTCCACCCAATGGAAGGTATAGATCCTTCTGGTATAGATAGTCCTCCATTTGCATCTTCCATAATTGATAGTTTTGGCCATTAAATTTCTTGACCCTAAACTTTCCCTCTTCCTTCATTGCTCCCACTCGAACCAGGAACCCTTCTTTCCTGCGAGTTTACCAGCCAAATAGACCTTTTGGCTCTAATACCAATTGTTAGAAAACAAGACCACAGAGCAATAATGCATATATAGTTAAATCATTAAACAAGATGCAAAACACATTAAACAAATTACAGAGAGACACAGATATAATGTGGTTCACCCAAACGATGGGATACGTCCACAAAGAAATTGCCAGTCCTTTTATTATAGTCCAGAAAGATGAAGTGATACAGCTTGCAGCAAAACCACTGCACTTCCTCTTCACGCTCTCACAGTCTCTCCCACACAATAATAGAGATTGTTTACAATATAAAATAATACCATACACAGTTGTGTTACAATGCTTTCTTTTATAGGGGAAATACCATGGGAAAATACTACGGTTAACCCAATACCATGGGTCCACAAAACTGTTGGCCAACACACCTCCCAAAAAATTTTCTCAGGGGCAAATCCCCTGAACCCTCGTTTCTCGGGGGGGCTTCCCCTGAACCCCAAGGTAGGGGGAATGAGTGTACAATACACTTGGGGTACAAACACAACTGAATAATATCTCTGGATCTGGATGATAAGGCTCCACAACCAACATAAATAACTATCTTTAAGAAAAAAGGAGGCCACAAAGGTCACTCATTATTCATACTTAAAATTTTAAATTATATTTCATTGGTGCCCTCCAAATTTTCCCCACTATATGTCGATAATTTAAAAAAAAAAATATGAGTACGTAGCTAATTCAATTCTCTAAAACATTTGTGTTTACTTCAAGGTGAAATTCCTAAGGGAGATATCGGTTTGAAGGGGTTGAAGTTGAAGAACATACAATTTTGAAATTTGTTTTGTCAAAAAGCAAGCAAAAGTGTTTCCCAACTTCATTGTTTCACCCCTGAGCACACAATAGTATAGTAAGACTCAAATTCTATTAATGAATGGAATGGAAAAACATTATAAATGAAAATAAATACAACATAGCTTGGTAGGAGGCAGCTTATCTCTAAATAAATTTGTGTAGGTTATATTCATTCACAAGATATTATCAAAAATATATTGAAAATGGACTTTTATCATTATCATAAATACAAAGAGGAAAAAACTATAAAAATCTAAAAACCGCACCATATGCGATGAAGCACCAAAAGGAACAAGTTTTCCACTTAGGTGTATAGCTAACTTCTCGAGGGAACAAATTTTGCATGTAATCTCCATTTACGGTGTAAGGTAGCTTGTTGGAAATAATTAACTCAGAATTAAAACTTTTTGTTGGGTCCAAGGAATTCCATGACAACATCTAGTACCCCAAATAAGCAGAAAACACCATTTAGGGCCTTAAACTAGCCCCGTTAGTTTCAAACCTGAAATATTATAGAAAAATGCCAAGAAGATGGATAACGATTGTAACTTAGTTAAACAAGTGGTCACGAGTATCCACATGGATTAGTCCTCCTTGTTTATGGAGTAATGGTTCCCATTACCTCAAGTTCCTCCATAAAATGGTGAAACTTATGCTCAATATGATTCATGGTGAGCCACTTTGTCTAGTAAATAAGCTACCCTTTGTAGACAAACAAATATAATTGGATGTTATGTTACTCATTTCTCTTCACCTCAGTGTCCATGTTCAATTCAAAATTGTTACTTGCTCATTGCAGTCAGGATTGAAGTTTATAGGGGAAATTGCTCAGCTACCTCTGAGGTGTGCAAGAGAAGTTGAAAATATGGTCGAAGTAACTCTAGACTAAATACATGGTGCAAGTCAAGGAAAGGAAGAATAGTTAACTAAAACTAATGTTCACGTGTAGCCTTCATAATAGAGTAAGGACCTTATCAGAGTGGTTGAATTTTCTGATGGGGTGTTTGGAGTTGAACATTCTTAGGATATGCACAATTATGATGTTGACTGCCTCTATTTGTTCATCGGTTTGGGGGTATAAGGCAATTGATTTGGTAATCTTGGTGTATAGCATAGACCATAGCATATACTAGAAAGTAATTAGGAATCTATTGAAGCAATCTGAAATAAGAGTTTGTGGGAAGCAAAAGTGAACCCAAACATGCTCAAAGAAGATCTTACTTATGGCCTCTGTTGTGATGCTCTTCACAAAGGAGACATACTTTCCATCTTATAGAGTTGGTCCAAAAACAAAAATACACAATCATTTCCATGCTTTATTTGAGGTAACACGGTCATGTAGTACATGAATACAAATTCAAAAGGCTTATATGGGGTAGGAAACATAGCGTACAACCCCTACTTCTTAATGTCAAGTTTGGAAATGGTGTAGGTGGTGGAAAATTCTCTATACTTCCGAACATCTTGTCTAGTTTTGACTAGTAGAAGTACTTTTTCAATAATTCCATTATATTCTGCATGTAGAAGTACCTTCCCACTTGACTATATTGTGCTTCCCAATTAACATTCTCATGTTCATTTGAATGAATACAGAGATGCATGAGATAGCATAAAATCATTTATCAAGAATTAGACAGGAGAAAGGCATTTTCCTTCTTTGTGTACGCAGAAAAAATTGAAGGTATTAGGATTCAAGGAGAGCATGTAATGTATCTTACCTACATCAACTAAGGGATGTATTGATACAGGATGAATAATTTGTGATTATCTTGACAGAAGCTTAGACTTCAACCATTTATTCTTGTGAATAATGGTTTTCATTACATAGACTAGCAATAATGATTTGTATTAAAGAAATAAATGAATGTCTCACACAGGAGAAGAGGAATAGGGATCCTCTTTCATTCTCTAATTTTGGTTTGGCAGTGGATCGGGTATCTCGATACATTTATTGTTCGAATACCCTAGGAGCTCGATGGGTTGGATTAAATTTTCATTTTCCAATACTTTTGAAAGTTATGGTTTTCTATGTTTAACTATGGTTTACATTCATCAACCATGGTTAACAATCTTTAACTATGGTTATTCATGGTTGATTATGTTTGATATTGTTTTCTTATTGTTGACTTTGGTTGAATACGGTTGAATTTAGGTGACTATGGTTAATAATATGATTATGTCATATTGTGATACTCATAGATAGATATTACGATTATGTCACATTTTGATATATATCATGGGTTATGTTTAATTTTCACATTATTAAAAGGTTTTGTTGTGTTATAATGTTTCTCAATGCTTATGTTGCATTGCAACATTCATCTTGGCTAAACAATGTCAAAGTGAAATATTAACAATGGTTATTTTTCATCCCAACATTAATTAATTGTTATGTTCACATTATGACACTCCTCAATTATTATGTGGCATTGATGTTCACCAATGGTTATGTCCCATAACAACATCTCTTAATGGTTATGTTGAACTATGACATTAATCAATGACTGTATAGAATTACTAGTTATCAATGACCATGTTGCATTGCAATAGTGAATAATGGTTAAGCGACATTTTGACATTCAATAAGGGTTATAGTGTGTGTGAAATTCATCAAGGGTTTTGTCACCTTGAAACATTCCTTAAGGGATATGTTGAATATTGATATTTCTTAGTTGTCATTACGTGTTGTATTATTAATATTTGTTGGATTTTTATCATTCCAGCTAGCATTATCTTAGGATCTTATATGAGAGAATAACATGCACAGCAATAAACACAAGAGACAAGAGACACAAAGAATTTTCCTCGAAGAAACCATAAAGGAGAAAACCCCGCAAATTCCTTAGAGATAGAATGAGAACCAATGGTAACCGTAAAACCCAAAAACATAAAAGATGATATCCACAGCTTGTTCTCTCTCTCACACTTGAGAGAGCTTCTCCTGTCTCACTCATGTGCCCCAGTGAGTGGGTGTGTGTGTGATAAATAGAGAGGCTCATTCTCTATTTATATTATTTCATTCACTTAATGTCCACTCCAACATGTTGGACTCACTTAACAATTACTTAATAGAGCTGGCATCTCTAAGAGAGTCTAATAACCCTAGTGCCCCACAACTTGTGGGGACTTTGCCTCTCCGATCAACAAGGAGGGTTAACCTCAACACAATGGTGGGGACTATTTCCCCGAATTATAATAACTCACCTAGGACCGACTTTTCTAGGATAGTCTAATAACCCTAGGGCCCCACAACTGCGGGGACTTTAACCCTTGATCAATAAGGGGGTTACCCACAATGAATTTACATGACTTGTTTACATTATTGAACCTCTCGATAGGAACATCGGGATATGACATGACTCAATTACATTACATATGCTTCCCGGAATAAACATCAGGGTACAATACATAAAATATACAAGTGAATACATTCCAAAGTTACAATTACATCAACACTCCCTCTTAACTATGACAGTATTCTCTCGACACAATTTATCAGCACAAGTCTTCTTCTCTGTATCATCTGGATCATCATCAAGTCATATTCATCTTCAATTCATCTTCTTCTTCAAGTAATCTTCATCGTCAAGTCATCTTCATCAAGTCTGGATCATCACTTGATCTAGAGCATCACTGGATCATCATCATCATCACTGCTTCCACTATCTCAATAAAATGGTGCTATCTCTTCATTCTTCCCATCACAGTAAGTTCTATATATCCAGCCCTTTTTCATGTTAGTTGTATGCCTAGCCTCCATGTAGGTCTTCTTCAATTCTTATATATGACCCTAAGTCAGAATGACCTGCCCAACACTTACATCTGACCATGAGAGGAACACATCCAACACCATGTCAGAAAGGCACGCCCAGCACTCACATCTGACCATGAGAGGAACACATCCACCATCATGTCAGAATGGCCTAGCCCTTACATCTAACCATGGGAGGGCCTAGCTTGCCCCCATGTCAGAATGGACCAGCCCTTACATATGACCATGGGAGCGCCCAACCTTCCCCCATGTCAGAATGGCTCTCAGTCCCGGACTGAGGGTTCCTGGTAATTGACCAGGTGCCTCCATTCTCCCAGAGAATGGAAACATCCCTTACATCTAACCATGGGAGGGCCCGACCTGCCCCCATGTCAGAATGGCTCTCAGTCCCAGACTGAAGGTTCTTGGCAACTGACCAGGTGCCTCCATTCTCCCAGAGAATGGAATCAACCCTTATATTTGATCAAGTGGGAACACATCCCTCAATCACATCACAATGGCCCTGCACTTATATCTGATCATTTGAGACTACATCCCATAGTAATATCAGAATGGACCTTAGTCCCAGACTAAGTATTCCTGGTAATTGACTAGGTACCTCCATTCAGAGAATGGAAATCAATGCTTATATCTGATAATGTAGGAACCAATCCTACAGTCATATCATAATGGCTCAGCACTCATATCTGACATGGAAGGAACCAATTCTCTCACCATGACAGAATGGCTCAGCCCTTACATATGACCATGGAAGGAACCAATCCTATCACCATGTCAGAATGGCTCATAGACTCATCACTTCCCCTTGGAGGGAACCTCAATCAAGAGAACACCAAGCTTCTCCGTGAAGTACTCAAAATTCACTCTAGACAATGGGTTCTTCAACACATCAGCTATTTGTTTGTCCATCGCAACATACTGGAGCTTCACTGCTCCTCTCTACCCCATATCCTTGATATAGTGATACTTGATCTCGATATGCTTCAAATTGTCATGGAACATCGGGTTCTCCAACAACTTCACACAACTCTAGTTGTCGCAAAATATACAAGTATCATCCATCAGGATATCAAATAAATCAGACAGTAGCTTCCTCGGCCATACTTCCTCACAACTAGCTAAACAAGCTGTGACATACTCTGCTTTAGCTTTACTCAGTGCCACATAGGATTGCTTCCTGTAAAACCAAGAGATCACACCTGATCGCATACTGAAGCAATACCCTGAAGTGCTCTTTCTATCGATGTCACTGCATGCCCAATCCAAATCCACATAACCCTCTAGGTTAATGTTATGATTCACCTCATACTTAAGCCCATAATCAATTGTACCCTTCATGTACCTCAATGCATGCTTTGCAATCATCAGGTGAACATATCTCAATGTGTTCACAGCAAAGTAAATATCTGGTCTTGTATTCTTTAGGTACATCAAGGAACAAATCATTTGACGATACATCATGGCATCAACTGTCTCTGATGAAGCATCACTCAATAGCTTTAGGTCCGATGCCATAGGTGTGGTCATGGCCTTCCAGTCCATCATCCTGAACCTCTTCGGGATATCTACTATATACTTCCCTTGTCCCAAGGAGATTCCATCGGCATTCTACCACACCTCCATGCCTATAAAATAATGCATCATACCCAAGTCTTTCATCTCAAACTCGGCAGCAAGTCTCCTTCTTGCAACTTTAATGAGTTCCTCTTTTCTGTCAGGAACAATTCATACACATATAACAGGAGCATTACTGGTCTTCCACCTTCAACCTTGAAGCAAAGGTTGGAATCCACTTTACTCTCAGTAAAGCCTAGAGTCATAAGTAAGTTGTCCATCCTCTTGTATCATGTTGAACCTCAAGATATTCTGTAGTCACTCCCTCTGAAGTGAAGCATCATACTCCCTCTATCTTTTGTACCTTATGCACTCTTTTCGTGAGAAGCCTCGTGCTACGAATCTTTCCTTGTATCCCATGATGTTTCCATCTACTGCATGATGGAACTACAAACTTCCCTTCATGTATCGATACTGCATCCTAGACATCATTCTTCTTGAACTGGTCTTCCCTTTCTTCTTGGTTACTTCTTCATAGCTAGAAGGTTCTACGTCAATGATGTCACTGCATTCATTATATTATTATTTCTCTGTCGTCACTTGTTCTTCGGAACAAGTCTCATCCTTCTTTTCTTGTAGGTGATTATGTACATGATCTTTCCTACAAGTCAAATGCATTAGTTGTATGGTTAGAAACATTTCATAAGGAATATTCATAATGGAAAATTCTTATGCATAAATATATGATCATGCAACTATTTTATCCTATACAACATTCATCCATATCTCATGGAAACTTTTCTAGATGCCTTCCATCTCCACCATGACAACATTGATATTGTGCACTAATCCAATATGTCAGCAAAGAGGTTTCATTCTAGATAAGTAGCAATGGAGAGTTGTATAGCACCATGAGATACTTACCCATCACATGCATATTAGTAGTATAATGTCATTAATTAAAACATTCTATCATGCAGAATACATCAAGTGGATATAAACAAATGCATAGCAAAACAATATCATGAAATGACAATTGAATACTTATCATTATTTGTTTCGTGGGTAGACTCCTTCTTGAGCCTTCAGCTTCATCAGCTTCTTCATTCATAATAGCATCGTTTCTTATCCAAATGCTAAGATGGATAAGAGCCTCTTCTAGATTTGAATTCTTCATATTCCTCATCGCTTGAGGGATCTTTGGATGGTGAGATCTTGATCTTCAGTTTATCCCATCTTCTCTTCTCTTACTATGAGTCGAGCTTCTTCTTCTTCCCAGAGTCTGCTGAAAGTAATCACTTCCTTCTGGCACAAATTCCTTGTATGAATTAATCCCATGATCATGGGAGGCCATTCAAGGTGGCTATTACCACTTCTGCATTCTTCACTTCTTCTTCTACTGCTACAAGTTGTTCTTTGATTTCAGAGACCCCCATAAAGTATGACTGTATGGTCTCTACATTCTGGATCTTCACGTTCTTCAACTATTTTCTCAAAGTCATATTCTGATTTATGTTCTTCCCATAAAATATCTTGTTCAAGGAATCAAACATCTCTTTCAATGTATTTAGGGAAGACACTTGTGGTATAAGGTGATCCATGATTGAATCAGGAATGATCTTTTTGGCCTTGACCAAGTTCTTTTGGTGTAATGCTTTTAGCCTCATCTCCCTCTGGAACTGGAACCTCTCTTCTTATGTAGGTGTCCAATTAATTTTCTTCAGAGAGATCATATACTTCCATTCTTAGAAGTTTTCAACTTCAACAATATTATCATCAAGCTAATGTGACAGATCACTTTGAAATGAGAACCCCAAATGAAAATAGCAAAATATTAGATCTTACCAATTTGAGGTGTTTATCTTGGCTCCGGAGTTGGCTGATCTAGGGTTTGTCAGAGAAACACTAATTTTCAAAAATTGGAATCTTTCAGATATGATTGGATAGAAAGATATACCTCTTCAAGGTGAGATGTCCAATGTACTCCTTTTCTGAAAACAGTGGAGGGAAGCTCCCGGAACAAGAAGCCCTAGTTTTCCAATTTCTTCTGCAGAAATGCCTGATACTATTTCTGCAGTATCTCTGAAATTACTAGTCTTATATGTCTGAAAATTTGTATTGAGGTATCCTCGTCTATCCCTATTCTAACACCATAGGTTTCATCAGAATTGGTTTCACCAGTTGGGACATATGATCGTTTTCCCAAGGTGACCTGTTTCAAGACTATTGAGCATAGTGAAGTTGTACGGACTGCCACGTGTCACTATTTCATCTTCGGGGTATGAAATGTCTATCACATAAATTAAAGTCCATTCCCTTTTTGGAAAATCTTTAGAAATTTTATTTGGACCTTTGTATCCTGAGATATAGCAATTATCCCAAGGTGTCCTGTTTAGGGATGAATCCTACAAGAGGCTGGAACCCTAACGTGGAGGGATCATATCTCCTAGAATATAGCGAATCAGAGGCTGAAATTTGGACACATAGTAAATCACAATTTTATATTTATCCTGTGAAAGTTTCATCTCCAGATCCTTCTCCAACCTTGATATATAGCGAATGTACCAAAAGTTATCAGTTTTACTATTTTAGGGTTTTTCCGGCCCGGGGTCAAACTAGGGTTTGACTTTCCCGGAGTTGTACCCAACCAAAAACCTCAACCCAGGTCCCTAAAATTTGATTTTTATGAGTAGATAAATCCTATTCTAGGCTCACTCAAAAATTCCTCTTCTGTAAGATGCCCTAATTTCCTCCACCAAAAACTCAAAATGCTCGGAATCAAATTCCACTTCAACAGAAATATGCGCCCTTCAATGGAGAGTCAACCTAGCATACTTTTGCTGATGGATTGTGGAGAGAGACCCAAAAATTAAGAATCCATAGCTTCTATAGTTGCACACTATATTCTTCTCGGGTTAGCTCTGATACCATGTTAGATTTTTATCATTCCAGCTAGCATTGTCTTAGGATCTTATCTGAGAGAATAACATGCACAGCAATAAACACAAGAGACAAGAGACACAAAGAATTTTCCTCGGGTAATCATAAAGGATAAAACCCTGCAACTTCCTCAGAGATAGAATGAACACCAATGGCAATAGTAAAAACTGAAAACATAAAATATGATCTCCACAACTTGTTCTCGCTCTCACTCTTGAGAGATCTTCTCATGTCTCGCTCATGCACCCCAATGAGTGAGTGTGTGTGTGATAAATAGAGAGGCTCATTCTCTATTTATATTCTTTAGTTCACTTAATGTCCACTACAACATTTTGGCCTCACTTAACAATTACTTACTAGAGCCAACATCTCTAGGAGAGTCTACTAACCCTAGTTCCCTAAAACTTGTGGGGACTTTGCCCCTCCGATCAACAAGGAGGGTTAACCTTAACACAATGGTGGGGACTATTGCCCCAACTTACAATAACTCACCTAGGGCCGAATTCTCTAAGATAGTCTAATAACCCTAGGGCCCCACAACTGCGGGGACTTTAACCCTTGATCAATAAGAGGGTTACCCACAATGACTTTACATGACTTGTTTACATTATTGAATCTCTCAATAGGAACAACGGGATATGACATGACTCAATTACATTACGGATGCTTCTCAGAATAAGCATCAGGGTACAATACATAAAATATACAAGTGAATACATTCCTAAGTTACAATTACATCAACAATATTTGTTGACTTATGTTGAATTTCTATGTTCCTTAATTATTACGTCCTATTATGTCATTCATATTGGTTGAATTATGTGGAATTTCTATATTCCTGAATGGCTATGTTGCATTGTGACATTTATTGGTGGATATGTTGGATTAGGGTGTATGTTAAGGGTTATGTAAAAATGTGGTGTTCTACAAGGCTTAAATGTTGGACTAAGACATTCTACGATGGTTATGTTGCATTGTGAAACTCATCAAGAGTTATGTTGCATTGTGATATTCCTATAGGGATAAATTGGATTAGAATTTTCATCAATGATTATGTTTAATTGTTATAAACTATATGCATTTACTTATAAAAAAATGTCATAGTGCAACATTTATGAATGGTTATACCATATTGTCACATCAAATAATGGTTATGTCATAGTGTGAGATTTATAAAGGGTTATGTTGTATTTTGTCATTCCTCAAGAGTTATGATTCATCCTATATGGTATGCTCCAATCTATGTCCACCTATAATTTTGTATACTACTCTCTTACATTCACTAAATCTCTAATACAATGCAATATTTTCTTAATCATGTTGAACAAGGATATATAATTTAATTGAGAAGAAATATGGTTAAAAATGGAGATAAGAGAAGAAGAAATTATATAGAAAATTTGATTCTCATTAACATATCAAGAACATTCAATGAAATACATCAAAATATATGAAATAAAGCATATTAAAGAAACTAAGCTAAGGTGAATTCCATGCTTTAGGATTAGATCCAATGTAACTCCAAGATAATTCTCCCTAGATAGAAAAGTGCACCCTCATGAAGTAGTTAACTTCAATTTACATAATCCATGTGGTTTAATTTCCCCATAAGTACTAAGTTAGGCTATTTAACTTGTATTTACATGAGAAAAGTGGGTTAACTAGCCCATAACTTCTAAGTGATGTGAGTTAACCTAAATTTACATGAGCAAAGTTGGTTAATTAACACACTAATATTAAGTTAGGTGTAATTATACATGGAAAAGGGGAAGAACTCAATAAATTGCACCCTAATCCTTATAAAAGGGGAAAAATTTAAGCAAGGGCTCCTTTGTCATTACAAAAGAGTAATAGGAGCTCATTTGAGTGAGAAAGAAATGTGTGTGCACCAAAGTCTTCTTTGAATGATTTAGATTGATTTATATTCTTTAGAGAATGAAATGAAGGAAATAATATAAAAAAAGAACAAAAAATATTTTGGAGAACACAATAGTATAGTAGGACTCAAATTCTATTAATGAATGGAATGGAGAAACATTGTAAACAACAAGCAATACAACCTATCTTGGAAGGAGGTAGATTATCTCTAGATAAATATGTGTTGGTTATCCTCATTCACAATATATTATTACAAAGATATTGAAAAGGGAATTTTATCGTTATCATAAATACAAAGAGGAAAAAACAATAAACATCTAAAAACTGCACCATAGGGGATGAAGCGCCAAAAGGAACAACTTTTGCACTAAAATGTCTAGCTAACTTCTTGAGTGAACAGATTTTTCACGTAATATCCATTTAGTGTGTAAGGTAGCTTGTTGGAAAGAATTAACTGATAATTACAACTTTTGGTTGGGTCCAAGGCATTCCATGACAACACCTAGTCCCCCAAATAAGCAAAAAACACCATTTAGCACCTTAAAATAGCCCCAAGTTGAGACTTGAAATATTATAGAAAATTACCAAGAATATGGATAACCATTGTAACTCAGTTGAACAAGTAGGTGGTCACCAATATCCACATGGATTGGTCCTCCCTGTTTATGGATTAATGGTTCCCATTACCTCAAGTTCCTCCATAAAATGGGGAAACTTATGTTGAATATGATTCATGGTGAGCCACTTTGCCTGGTAAATAAGCTACCCTTATTAGAAAAACCAATATAATAATTGGATGTTTTGTTGGTGAGTTCTCTTCAACACAATGCCCATGTTAAATCCAAAATTGTTACTTTCTCATTGCACTCAGGATTGATTTTTGTAGGGGCTAGTGCTCGAATACCTCTGAGGTGTACAAGAGAAGTGGAAAATATGTTCAATGTAACTCCAAATTAAATACATGGTGAAATTCAAGGAAAGGGAAAATAGTTAACTAAAAATAATTCTCACCTGTAGCCTTCATAATGGTGTAAGGCCCTTTTCAGAGTGGTTGAATTTTCTGATGGGGTGTTTTGAGGAACTCCTCTAAAAATGCAACCATGCCTTATATCCCACCCAAAAATTATGTGGAACTCAATGTTGATCATGGTGTTGATTATACTTAGCATTGGACTTATCAAAAAATTTTGTTCGATGTGATGGATCCATTCAAAAAATCTAACTGCCTACTAAACCTAAGTTTGAGCATGGGAGGATTCATCTTGTGTAGAAGAAATGGGTAACCCTACATTGATTGGGGATAATGGACAGAACCCAAACACACCTGAAAGGGGATGTGTCCAATAAAGACATGAAGGGATCTATTGTAGCTATGTGAAACATTAGGAAGGATCTCATCTCGTGTGTGTGGATATTTGGAGTTGAACATTCTTACAATATGCACAATCATCATGTTGAATCCCTCTATTTGTTCACTGGTTTGCGGTATAAGGAAATTGATTTAGCCATCTTGGTGTATAGCATAGACCATAGCCTATACTAGAAAGTACTTAGGAATCTATTATAAAAATATTAAATAAGCGTTTGTGGGAGGAAAACGTGAACCCAAACATGCTCGAAGAAGAGCTTAGTTGTGTCCTTTATTGTGATTTTATTCATAAAGGGTTCATAATTTCCATCTTAGAGAGTTGCTCAAAAAAAAATACACAATCATTTCCATGCTTCATTTTAGGCAACTCAGACATCTAGTCCATGAAAACAAATTCGAAACGTTTATATGGGGTAGGAAACATAGCGTACAACCCCTAATTCTTATTGGTAGGTTTGGAAATTATGTAGGTGGTGCAAAAATTGATGTACTTTCAAACATCTTTCCATATTTTTGACCAATAGAAGTACTTTTGCAATACTTTCACTACATTCTACATGCATAAGTGTCTTTCCACTAAAAATGAATAAACAAGCACACAAATAATAGGTATCAAACAACACATTTCTCATTAATATATTTACATATAAATATGTATTTAGATGACCATTGGGTTCGTATCCCCGAGGAATCTCTTGGATTCCCAATGGTTGTTCACATTCACATGTGATTATTGGAGTGAATATGCATAAGAATATAAAATATAACAATAATTAACACTCAAAGGAATAATATTTCTAGTAATCATCCCCTTAATCTGAAGGGGTATATATGAGTCCAAGAAAAGGGAGCTGAAAATCCTGGAAGTGGATAGCTTCCAAAGGTTGAACATATCCAACTTGGTAGTCCGAATTTTCCAAGTAAGCTAGCAGAATCTAGCATCTTTTTCTAAATATGAGTGCTCTTTGAATTGGTGGTTTCTGATAGAACACAAACAAAAATTCTAGTTGAGGAAACAAAATTCAATTTCAGCTACTAAGTGCCAGGTTGTTTTAAGCTAACCACAAACTCTGGAGCTGGGAGATAACTATGGTTCTCGCATAGTGGTTCTCCATGGAACTTGGCTATATGGATCATCATTTCCTTTTGGAAAGTGGTGGTTTAAGTACCACCACAAACTAATTCCTTGAAGAAGAAACATGAAGTTGATGCCTTCTACTAAATGGGTTATTTTAGGCCAACCACAAACCAAATCATTCTCAACGAAACATGGCATTGACTCTTGTCCAAGTTCGCTTGTTTTGGCTCACTTGTTTTTTGTGGTCTATCATTCCTCCTTATAAAGAGAAAATTCGGGAGTAGAAAATATCATGATAGTTATGAGTGTCAAAGCTATACATAGAATACCACCATCTAATGAATTCTCTAGAGAATCTCTCTCTTTCTATCTTTTGACTACAACTTTGAATATGGCATTTAAATCTAGATTTGGCTCAAGATTGCTTTTAATGGCTCTCTTGTTATCAAAAGTGAAGAAGGTCGTCATTGCATGGTTGTCATATTTATAGGGCTTTGAAACATGATTCTTGACTATCAATACATGATATCCCCCCCTGTCAGGTACAAGATCAGAAGAAGGAAAATTTTCTGCTACAATTTGTATCAGAACTCAATATTGGGTTTTTCTATATGAATAATACATATATTCTTGGTTGTTGTTTACCATTTTCAAGAATCAATCCAGCCATACTAAATCTTCATTCTTGTAGTTTTCTTCAGTGTCAAACATCTATATCAATAATGGTTATGCTTCTCGTAATGTTGAGAAGGATGGGTACCAAAGCACTATTCTTCCATGTGTCTAATTCAATGACAATTTTGGTACTGATGTAGAACATGTGAAGAGGATCCATCTTCAAGAAATCCAAAACTTTGAAACTTGATTGGTATGGAATAATCTGGAATATGAAAGGTCACTTATTTATCATATCTCATACCCGTTTTGTGTTTGTTCATCATAATTTCTTCCTAGGGTCTAACGATAGCTTGGAAATATTATCTTAAACATGATCATGAGGGGATTCATTTTAAGACATCATTTCACTAACTTGGTCGTGCGCTAACAGCTGGTAAGAATCATCTTCATATTCAAAAAGAGGGTTGTTCTAAAAAAAGAACTAGTTGGAAATGTTGATTCCTTTGTTGTATATCGTCATGATAAAGAATGTCCACTTTGGATTTTTAATCGTGAAAATGAGTTAGAAAATTTTGGAGAGTTTATTTTATGATCATGATTGAATCGTCAACAATAGTAAGTATTATTGTGTTCAGTAACTGTAGTATTTCTCCAATATTAGTCATTATGAGTATTGGGTGAGGTCCCCTTGTGCGGGTAGGTCCATGTTACAATTGAATCAACAACAAACTAAAGGCTTCTTGCAACTCCACCCTTTCAAAAAAAAATCAACAACTAAAATTTGGACTCAAGGGATGAAGGGTGCCATGTACAACAGAGGATGTACTTGATTACAATGCAATTTAGCTTACTTCCAATTTAACACTTACTGGAGAATTATTGCAAGTATAAAAAATATAATAGAACTTATGTCAAAATGATAAATTCAAAATGGTTATGTCACATTATGACGTTCATTAATTATTATGTTGCATTGTGAAATTACTTAATGGTTATGTGGCATTTTGATGTTCCTCAATTGTTATATTGACTTGTGACATTAACCACTAATTGTGTAGTGACATTGACTTTGGTTATCCATGGTTGATCGTGTTTAACCACAATACTCTCTATTTGACTATGATTGACCATGGTTGATTAAGTTTCACAATGGTAAAACATAGTTTACTATGGTTTAACAATGTATGACTAAGGTCTCCTAAGGTTAACCATGTTTTCTAGATGTTTGAACAATGGTGACCACGATTCACTAGGATTCAATATGTTTGTTTTGGATTGACCATGACTAGACACATATAAATAAACTAGACCATGTTTGAATATGAGTCACCATGGTTGATTTTCGTGGGCATTGTTTTTTTTTTTTACTATAGTTGACAATTTTTATTATATATCACCATGATTAACCATTGGTTATTATGGCTAAACATATTAACCATTTTTTACTATGCTTGACCAAATTTAATCATGGTTGAATAATTCTTGACTATGAAAAAACAAGGTTGTTTAATTGGTTGAGTAAGCGTCACCATGGTTGATGGTGGATACCATTATTGATTATGTTTTACTAGGGATCTCCATGTTTGACAATCGTTTACCATTTTTTACAATAGTTAACAATGCTTGGTTATGAGTAATTATCGTTGATGATGGTAAACCATGACCATGTCAGGATATGGCTTACAATGTTCTCCTATGGTTGAATATGGTTTACATTGGTTGATCATGGTTGCAAATGGTTAACTATGGTTAATCATGGTTGATTATATTTGACCGTGTTTTATTATTGTTTACTTTAGTCAACTAAGGTTGAATTTGGTTCACCATAATTAATAATACGGTTATATGATATTCTCAATATCATGGGTAGATAATAATTATGTAACATTATGATGTATATCATGGGTTAGGTTTAATTTTGACATTCCTAAACAGTTATGTTGGTTTTTAATGTTTTTTAATGATTATGTTTCATTGTGACATTCATGACTGGTTATGTTGCATTATCACACTCCTCAATGATGTGTGGCATTGTGATCTTCCACAATGGTTATTTCACATATTGAAATTCCTTAATGGTTATGTTAAATTGGGACATTAAACAACTATTATGTAGTGAAATCGACTTTAGTTAGCCTTATTTGATCATGTTTGACAACGTTTTACTCTATTTGACTATTATTGACCATGGTTCATTAAGTTTAAGCATAGTAAAAAATAGTTAACTAAGGTGTACTAAACATCACCACGGTTCAATATGTTCGGTTAGGGTTAACCATGTTTGGGAATGTAAGACAAATGTAGGCCATGTTTAACCAAGGTTGACTATGGGTCACCATGGTTGATTTTGGTGGTCAAAGTTGAATTTGTTTGATTATGGTTCACCAGTTTTTACTATGGATCACTATGATTGACCATGGGTAATTGTGGTTCACCATGTTTGACTATTTCAACCATGTTTAATTGTGGTGGATAATGTTTTACTATGAATAATCATGGTTAACGATGGTTTACTATGGTTGGTAATTTTTTTCTATGGTTAACAATGGTTTACATTCATCAACCATGGTGAACAATGTTTAACTATGGTTGATTATGTTTGATGTTGTTTGCTTATGGTTGGCTTTGGTTGAGTACGATTGACTTTAGCTGACCATGGTTATAATATGATTATGTCATATTGTGATACTCATAGATAGATAATATGGTTATGTCACAGTATGATATATATAATGGGTCATGTTTTATTTTCATGTTCTAAAAAGGTTTTGTTGGATTGTAATGTTTCTCAATGCTTATGTTACATTGCAACATTCATCTTGGTTGGACTATGTCATAGTGAAATACTAACAAAATTGTTATATTTCATCCCAACATTAATTAATGGTTATGTTCACATTGTGACACTCCTCAATGGTTATGTGGCATTGATGTTCACCAATGGTTATGTCCGATAACAACATTTCTTAATGGCTATGTTGTTCAACTTTGACATTAATGAATGATTGTATAGAATTACTACTTATCAATAGCCATGTTTCATTGCAATAGTGAATAATGGTTAAGAGGCATTTCAACTTTCAATAAGGGTTACATTGTGTGTGAAATTCATCAAGGTTTTTTTCACCTTGCAACATTCCTCAAGGGATATGTTGGATATTGATATTCCTTAGTTGTCATTTCATGTTGTATTATTCATATTTGTTGACTTATGTTGAATTTCTATGTTCCTTAATGATTAAGTCCTATTATGCGATTAATATTGGTTGACTTATGTGGAATTTCTACATTCTTGAATGGCTATGACGTTCCATTGTGACATTTATTTAGGGATATGCTGGATTAGGTTGTCTGTTAAGGGTTATTTCACATTGTGATGTTCTACAAGGCTTATGTTGGACTGAGACATTCCACAATGGTTATGTTGCATTGTGAAACTCATTAAGAGTTATTTTGCATTGTGATGTTCCTTTGGGGATAAGTTGGATTAGGATTTCCATCAATGATTATGTTGAATTGTTATAAACAATATGCATATACTTATAAAAGGAAATGTCATAGTGCAACATTTATCAATGGTTAAACCATATTGTGACATCAAATAATGGTTATATCACATTGCAATTTTCAATAAGGGATATGTCACAATGTGAGATTTATTCAGGGTTATGTTGTATTTTGTTATTCCTCAAGGTTTATGATTTATCCTATATGGTGTGCTCTAATCTATGTCCACCTACAATTTGGTATAGTACTATATTGCATTCACTAAAGCTCTAATACAATGTAATATTTGCTTAATCATCCTGCACGACGATATATAATATAATTGAGAAGAAATGTGGTTAACAACTAAGATGAGAGAAGAAAAAAAGATATAGGAAATATGATTCTCATTAACCTAACAATCACATTCAATGAAATACATCAAAATATATGAAATAAAGTATATAAAAGAAACTAAGCTAGGGTGAATTGCATGCTTTAGGATTATAGCCAATGTAACTCCTAGATAATGCACCCTAGATAGACGAGTGCACCCTCATTAAGTAGTGAACTTGGATTTACATAATCCAAGTGGTTTAATATCCCGATAAGTACTATGTGAGGCTAGTTAACTTTTATTTACATGAGCGAAGTGGGTTAACTAGCCCATAAATTCTAAGTGACACTAGTTAACCTAAATTTACTTGAGCAAAGTTAGTTAATTGACACACTACTAGTAAGTTATTTGTAATTATCCTTGGAAAAGGGGAAGAACTAAATAATGTATACCATAATCCATATAAACTGGGAAAAAGTCAAGAAAGGGATCCTTTATCATTACAAAAGAGTAATATGATTTAATTTGAGTGAGAAAGAAATGTGTTTACACCAACGTATTCACTTTGAATGATTTAGATTATTTAGAGAATGAAATAAAGGCAGCAATATAAAAAAAGAACACATAAAATTATTTTGGAGCACACAATAGTATAGTGAGACTCAAATTCTATTAATGAATGGAATGGAAAAACATTGTAAACAGAAAGCCGCTACAACCTAGATTGGAAGGAGGTGTCTTATCTCTAAATAAATATGTGTTGGTTATCCTCATTCATAATATATTATTACAAATATATTGAAAAGGGAATTTTATCATTATCATAAATACAAAGAGGAAAAAACCATAAACATCTAAAAACTGGACCATAGGGGATGAAGCACCAAAAGGAACAACTTTTGCACTAAGGTGTCTAGCTAACTTCTCGAGGGAGAAGCTTTTGCACATAATCTCCATTTAGGGTGTAAGGTAGATTGTTGGAAAGAATTAACTGAGAATTACAACTTTTTTTTGGGTACAAGGAATTCCATGACAACATCTAGTACCCTAAATAAGCAGAAAACACCATTTAGGGCCTTAAAATAGCCCCATAAGTTTGAGACCTGAAATATTATAGAAAATTGCCAAGAAGATGGATAACAATTGTAACTCAATTGAACAAGTAAGTGCCAATGAGTATCTAGATGGATTATTCCACCCTGTTTTGTGGATTAACGGTTCCCATTACCTCAAGTTCCTCCATAAAAATGGGGAAACTTATGTTGAATCTGATTCATGCTGAGCCACTTTGCATGGTAAATAAGCTACCCTTATTAGACAAAATAATATAATTGGATTTTATGTTGGTTAGTTCTCTTCACCCAAGTTTCCATGTTCAAGTCAAAATTGTTACTTTCTCATTGCAGTCAAGATTGATATTTGTAGGGGAAAGTGTGCGACTACCTCTGAGGTGTACAAGAGAAGTTGGAAATATGGTCGAAGTAACTGTATATTAAATACATGGTGCAATTCGAGGAAAGGGAGAATAGTTAACTAAAAATAGTTCTCACGTGTATCCTTCATAATCGTGTAAGGCCCTTATCAGAGTGGTTGATTTTTTCGATGGGGTGTTCTGAGGCACTCCTCTACAAGTGAAACCATACCTTCTCTCCCACCTGAAAAATATGTGGAACTCGATGTTGATCATGGAATTTCTTATAATTATCATTGGCCTTATGAAAAATATCATGATTTTTTTTTGGATTTGATGGCTCCATTCAAAAAAATCTATTTTCCCACTAAATATCAATTTGAGCATGGGAGGATTCATCTTGTGAAGAACAAATGGGTAACCCTATGTTGCTTGGGGATAATGGCTAGAACCCCAAGCACACCTAAAAGGGGATGTGTCCAATAAAGACATGAAGGGGTCTATTATATCTATGTCAAACATGAGGAAGTATCTCCTCCCATGTGTGTGGATATTTGGAGTTGAACATTCTTAGGATATGCACAATCATCGTGTTTTCTTCCTCTATTTGTTCATCAGTTTGGGGGTATAAAGAAGTTGATTTGGTCATGTTTATGTCTACCATAGACCATAGAATATACTAGAAATTACTTTGGAATCTATTGTAACAGTCTAAAATACGAGTTTGTGGGAAGCAAAAGCGAACCCAAACATGCTCAAAGAAGAGATTAGTTGTGGCCTCTATTGTGATGCTCTTCGCAAACACTTCACAAAGGAGACATACTTTCCATATTAGAAAGTTGGTCCTAAAACAAAAATAAACAATCATTTCCATGATTTATTTGAGGCAACACGGACATGTAGTACATGAAGACATATTTGAAATGTTTATATGGGGTAGTTAACGTAGTGTACAACCCCTACTTATTATTGGAAAGTTTGGACATGGTGTAGGTGGTGGAAAATTTGTTGTACTTCCGAACATATTGCTGAATTTTTGACTAGTAGAAGTACTTTTTAAATAAATCCATTATATTCTACATGCAGAAGTGCCTTCTCACCCAACTATATTGTGCTTCCCAATTAAGCTTCTCATGTTCATTTGAAGGAATACAGAGATGGATGAGA
The DNA here is from genome assembly GCA_001517045.1 of Pseudotsuga menziesii. Classification (NCBI taxonomy): domain Eukaryota; kingdom Viridiplantae; phylum Streptophyta; class Pinopsida; order Pinales; family Pinaceae; genus Pseudotsuga; species Pseudotsuga menziesii. Next base: position 251,299 of record LPNX010616191.1, read on the forward strand.
TAGCATAAAATCATTTATGAAGAATTATATAGGAGAAAGGCATTTTCCTAAATTGTGCATGGAGAAAAACTTGAAGGTATTACGATTCAAGGAGAGCATGTACCATATCTTACCTACATCAACTAAGGGATGTGTTGATACATGATGAATCATTTGTGATTACCTTGACAGAAGCTCAGAATTCAACCATTTATTCTTGTGAAGAATGGTTTTCATTACATAGACTAGGAATAATGCTTTGTATTACATAAATAAATGAATGTCTCACATACGAGAAGAGGAATAGGGATCCTCTTTCATTCTCTAATTTTGGTTTGGAATTGGATCGGGTATCTCAGTACATTCATTGTTCGAAGACCCTAGGAGCTCAATGGCTTGGATTAATTTTCATTTTCCAATACTACGGGAAGTTATGAAGAAGGAAAAAGAATCAAATTTTTGGACAATGATGATTTCAAAACATGGTTTTCTTAAATCTCATGAGAATAACATCTAGTAAGTGATTAACATAAGTTATACTCTCAATCATCCTCCTTGGCAGAGTTGAATTCATTAAGGTGATCCTATTGCAGGGGTACCTACAAGTCCTTCAATTGGTTGAAGATTCTCTCACACTCAAGAATGCTTGAGAATGGAGTAGAAACTTCTACAAATGCATGCATTCATCTCTCATTATTTGGTGTGGCATCTTGTTTGTTGTGCTCCTCTTCTTCTTTCTCTTCAACAAATTTCTTGTATATTAAATCATCTTCTTTATATGGGAATTTCTTATAGTAATAACAAAATGGATACTCCTTCATGGTCTTTCCATCATCGAAGTCTGAATATTCATTTGCAAATTACATGGCTTTGGTTCCTTTTTCCCTTGAATAGAGGCTCTTTGCTACTCATATTTGTTTTCCTCCTATTTTGTTGCAAGTGCATATGCTTTTAAAGGACCTTGGAAGGCTCATTTGGTTAATCTTATCTTGCTCTTAGAAGAGGCATGCTGCAAACATTTTCAATGTAGGCCTGGTCCAAGAGGCACCAAGTTCCAATATTGTGGAATGGAAGGATGAGAAACATACACCATAGTCTAGTTCCAATTTTGATAAGATGGAGTGGATTGATTGATCATTCTTCTTATCTATCTCAAAAATCATGAGATAAAGTAGAATGGACTTGAACTTGGTAAATAACTATTGTATGGATTTGATTTCATTGGGAAACAAATTCATTAGCTCCACCTCCAATTGGTGGCCTGTGATATCATCTTGCGTTCCAAAGAGCGTGGAACACTTGATCCATATTTCATTAGGAGTATTTTCTGTTTTTATGTGATAGAAAAGATTTGGAGATACTAAATAACATAGAAACCCACATGTTTCATCCATCCTATTCAAGTATTTGGACTTCTCTATGGCTTAATTTTGCTCTACTTCAGTTCACGTTGTGAGTCCCTTTATACTCAAGATAATCTCTACTCTTTAGTTTCACTCAAAGTAGTTGAAGGGACTATGGGTTTAATGCGGAGATAGATACATTGCAATACATGTACTTTTCATGGTTCCTTCAACCTACAATGTGTCTTAATTATTGAAAATATTGTACATTAAGTCCTTTAGAACCCCTAAAGCTCTAATACCATATAGAATTTTGGAGCATATAGATCTAGATTCTAAATAAGAAATCAATACAACTGCAAGATATTGAAAAATGGGACAAAAGCTTGTGATTAATGAGAAACAAATGAAAAGGAATACAATAGATCTTTCAATGACACATAAATTGTTGTATTGCATCTTATTCCATTGTATGTAGAGGAAGGAATGTATGATTACATATAGGAAATTCAAATTGGTGAGAGAGGAAATTTGAATTAGAGTGCATGGCAACCTAGTCTAGGATTAACTAGAGATGAAATGACCTGTGGTAGTCATGCAATATGTCAAATGTGATTTAACAATCTCATATATAACCTAGGTGAACTCAAAAGCCTAAAAGTAAGGGACAACAAAAAGGTTAAGTCACACACATGAACAATTTTCTTAAAAAGACTTAAGGAGGGTGCCACTTTCTCAAAATAACAAAAAGACGTGTGGTTGGAGTCCTTAAATAGTGGAGTAAACTCCCCATATTCACTCCACAACTCTTACCTGCAGCGTGGGACCCTAAAATGAAGGAAAACAAGACTTGATTGAAGGAATGCACCATCATATACCAAAAATAGACTTGTGGGTGACTTATAAATAACAAATGACCTATAAATAGTAGATTTCTCTCTTGGAGCTTGGAAGGAAGCTCTAGGATGTTTCAAGTGGTCACATTTAATGGAATTTGGACCAATGGACACATGAGACCAATACCTAAGTCACTAGGTGAGATATTCATGATATGGAGATGGTTATTAGATCTAGTTATAAACAAATTGGCCGCAAGAGGGTGACAAATTTTGGAGTTCATTATCCAACTAGTTATCGTTCAATGGAAGTATATACAACCAAAATATGCTACTTGGGAACCATTGACCATTATGTAGTGATTTCCTTATATGCGGCCTTGAAGAAAATGTTTATTGTGAAGGGGGAGAGCATGTTAGGATCTAACCATTACTTCTCTACTTTGACGATACTTAGAATACTTTATTGATGTATTGCGCTATTTTTTTAATACTTCCTATTTGATAGTTGGTTGATAGTTACTCAATGTAAAATGGTCTCATTATTAATTAATTCCAACAAGATCCAATTTAATAGCATGATCATAGGTGGTTCCATTTTTTTCTAATAATACAAGAGAAAATTCAAATACTGTATTCTCTATGTTTGTTGCCACCTAATAGATTACTTTTATGTGCATATAACCATGAGCTATAAAGATTTTTTATCTGTATTTAATACCCATTGTAATCCTTGAACTCCCTGAAATCTTTCTATTATTGAGACCCATTATAATCCTCTGTATTATTAAGACCCATTATAATCTTCTCTTTTTCATTGTATTGAATTGCATATAATCCTCTTTCTTTCTATTATAACCCCATTTTTCATTATATTGAATTGCATATAATCCTTTGTCATTCATTATATTGAATTGCATGAAATTATTTAACTAAATCACAGGGTTCCTCTCTCTATTTATTATATATTATACACATTCATAGACCTACCATATTTAAATGCAAATACAAATCGACTTAGTTCTTCTCTCGATGGCATGTTCAGTTCATTTATGATCGTTCCGTGGCTATCTTGAGTTACCAAGTTGGGTACATTTCCTTGCGCACACTACTTACATATCTCCACGCATATGCCACTTAGTACAAATCCACCACTACTTACACATCTCGAGGCATATACCACTTAGTACAACCCTATTTGAGAATAAAAAATTTGCAAACCTTTAGTAAATAAAATAATGAGACTAAAAATTTTCAAAATCCTTGTTAATAAAAATAAATGTCTTTTTCTTTCTCAGAGCATGAATGCAAACAGTCGTTGAAAACAAATTTTCCCATTTTGTTGAGCTATTCTGTGATTATCTTAAATGTGTCACATTAATAATCCCATTAAATAATTATGAAACAACAATATAGCAATGCTGAGATCTTAATGGGATTATTTGGTTTGAAATTGAAAGCTACACAAATCATATACATGGAGCTCAATGATCTAGTTATTGATTTGATATTCTTTCTCTAGAACTTGGGAAGGTATTTTGGAGGAGGCTTCAATTTTTCCAATGGACCCTTCCTGTTCTTCACCAAAAACACCATATTCAATCCCCATGTGAAATGGTCTTCTGAATGGCAATGCAGGAACCAAATTCCATTTGTTGGCTTGGCTAGTCCTTAATGTGAATGTTGGCGTGACTGTGTGTAGTCTGATAAACCCAACTGTTAGCTGGCTTGCTTGAGTAGCCTCATAAACCCATCAATGTATTGGCTTATTGTGTGCATCCTGATAAACCCAATTGTGTACTGGCTTAGCTGGATAGTCTGATAAACAAAACTATAGGTTGGCTTGACGGTGTTGATATGTTCTCGTTGTGTGTGATTCTGTTGTTCCCTAGTTCCTTATGGAAGTCATGCCAAGCTCGAGGGTGGCAATTGTGTTGAGAGATTGATGAACACAACTGGTCTATGGTTGGGTGGAATGTTACAACGACATAGCTAGTTGCAGGACATCTTCATATTTAAGATAAGTATTCTCTGGTTATTCATAATCTTGCAATGTAAATTTTTATGAATGAATGGAATATGTTGAATGCTTATTAAAATATTTAAGTAGAGTTTACTGTTGTTGAATGTCCCTGTATTTTGCATATGTATATGCCTTGTGTGTTTTCCACTACATTTTTCTTGATGTTCATGGAGGCTAGAATCCTGGTACAGACTCAGAATGCATCTCACTTAAGTGTTTCTACACTATGGAATCCTCCCGTGGAAGGTAGAAATAGAAAAATACCCAGAAATTCTAAGGTGAAAGTCGGTTTTCCGCACCCTAGAATCTACCCATGGAAGGCAAAAGTTGAAAAGAGAAAAAGAGATGAAAGTTGTAAGGAAAGGTGTTTTTTTCTGCATCCCAGAATCTGTTGCGGAAGGTAGAAGGTGGGAGGCAGATATTGAAAAAATAAAAATAGAATTGAGGCCATGTGTTGGTTTTCCATGATCCAGAATTTGTCATGGAAGTACGGAAGGTAGATAGTGAATAGGTAAATTATCAGCTTGTTAAGTCTATGATTCCCGAATTCTGCAGCGGAAGTGCGAAGGGTGGAATGTAGAAGGAGGAGTGTGGTCAAATGCTTCCGTTGTAAATTAAGTTTTCGATTCCTAAGGTCTACAGCGAAAGGAAGAAGGTCAGAAGTCAAAAGGAGGGAAACCAAAATATTAAGTACTCGTTTCATGGATTTCCACATCCTGAGGTCAGAATCCGAAAGGTAGAAGTTGGAAAGTTTATTTCGTATAGTAGATTTCTCTGCTGCGAAACGACTGTTACAGTGACTTTTATGATTAAGCATGAAGGTTAAAAGATGAACGTGACCCATGACTATGTTTAAAGAGATAGTAAAGAGAAGTTTTAAATTATTCCGCGTATTAGTCAGGTGTATGGGCACCATGTACATGTTTCAGAAAGGTATCAAAGCAAGCATTGTGGTCATGTTTCTTCTCTGAAGCAGGACGGGATGTGACAACCCCTCATTCGTATCGGTAGGTTTGGAAATTGTGTAGGTGGTGCACAATTTGATGTAATTTTGAACATCTTGCATAATTTTTGACCACTAAAAGTACTTTTGCAATACTTTCATTATATTCTACATCCAGAAGTACCTTTCCATTCGAGGGTATTGTGATTCCCAATTAAGGTTTTCATGCTAGTTTGAAGGAATAGAGAGATGGATGAGATAGCATAAAATCATTTATGAATAATTAGATAGAAAAAGAGAATTTCCATTACATTGAATGGCATACAATCCTCTTTCTGTCTTTCATTATATTGAATCACATGAAATTCTTTAATTAAAGTAAAGAAGAAATGGTCTTATATCCTTGTTTATTATATATTATACACATTCATTTAAATAGAAATACAAATCCACCACTACTTAGATATCTTTAGCCATATATCACCTAGTACAGCCTTATTTGAGAATAAAAAAATTAAATAAAATAATAATTAATGTAAGAATAATAAATAAATAAATAAATTCCTTTTATTTCTTAGAGCATGAATGCAAACAATTGTTGAAAACACATTTTCCCATTTTGTTGAGCTATTCAATGATTAACTTCAATGCTTAGCATTAATAATCCCATTAAATAATTATGAAACAATAGTCTAATGGGATTATTTGGTTTGAAATTGAAATATATATAAATCATATACATGGAGCTCAATGTTCCTGGTAATAATGATGTGATCTTCCTTCTCTAGCACTTGGGAAGGTCTTTTGGAGGAGGCTCCAATTTCTGCACTAGACCCTTCCCAACTAAGCTTTGTTGGAGACATTTACCACCTTACACACTCATTTTGGTCAATTTGTCCTAGTTAAACCACTATCCTAAGTATTATTGACTTAATTAACATCATAGGAGCACTAGATGACATCACCTAGATCACACCCACACCTACCTTCAGTCAAGGAGGCTAGCTTAGCCTTCTCCTACATTCGGGGAGGCTAACTGGAGCACTCCGGGGCTGATCTGAGTGTCATTAATGCCCCATATTGCTAACTGATAGTTACAATCAATTAAACAGAGTAGTGAAGGCACCCTCCATCATTAAATTGATTATGTATTGATTATTTAATGAACTGGAGTCAATAGGGGCACCTCCAACCACTTCTAATGTTCAGTTACACTTCAATTAACCTCTTCAAGGTTCATTGGAGTCATTGATGCACTACCACTTGATGGTTGGCTTGATGTGACATGTGTCTGACCTACTTTCAGTTAGACTTAGTCATTTATTGCACTCCGACTTTAGTTAGGGCTCAGTTGAGTCAATTAAGGTTTTGATCAGTGGCTAACTTGAGTGTTGACTGTGGCTTACATTCAGTTAAGCTAGACTCACTCATTCAATTCGAATGACCTCCTTGGGAATTAGAATTGCTTTTTCATTCATGCTTGCAGCATGATCATTGTATTGTATCACTCATTCTTTGTGTGAATATATAGAGAGGCTACTCATTTTGTAGCACAATTACACCATTTTCATGTCTTATTTTTATTAATATTTTATGAGACTGTGCTTGAGTCACTAGATTCCTATGTAGATTAATATGGTATCAGAGCTCGCAGCGGGACAAAGCTCATATCTCTCAAAAACAATTTTTTTGATAGATCTTGCATGAAAATTGAGCAATAGCTCAAAAATCCAGCACTGCACCAGAAGCCAAGGCTTACCACTTAATACCCCAAGTAAAGAACTTGTTGATCAATCTTGCTTGATTGACTATACTAGGTGTGATGAAAGCCTAAAATGTGTAGGCTTTCTGACCTTACATTTCCCTTTTTGTTGTGATTTCCATGTTTTTGATAGGTGAAAGCATTCGCTCCAGCAGATTCAGATGGCTTCTTCCGTAGATATTTTGACTCCATTCAATTTCCACTCATGGAAAGGAGACATGGAAATCTAGCTACGCTCCAAAGGACTATATAGGGTCACCATGGACACTGAAGAAGAGCCTAGTTCTGCAATAGACAAATCTAGATTCTTGAATAAGAAGGATGAAGCATTCAGATTCTTGTGCCTCTTTGTTTCTCGAGATCTTCTTTTCCATCTTTCGGGATTAAAGACTCCAAAGGAAATTTGGGACAAATTGGAAGCCTTGTATGGAAAGCAAGATGATTTGAGAGTTTACCAGCTCAAAAATGAATTGATGTCTTTCCAGCCTTCCGATTTCGAGACCTTGAATGTCTTTTTCACAAAGTTCAAGCACATTGTCTTACTGTTGAAACAATGCAAAGTGGAGAAAGAGGATGATCAGCTCATCCTCACCATAATCTCCAAACTTGGAGCTGATTATTCATTTTTTGTCTCTACATTCTGTGTGGGGAATCTCACAACCCCTAGATGGAAGATGCCTACACTCAATGCCTTCATTGAGTCCCTAACAAGTGAACATGATAAGCTTTTCTATATGGGGATCATCAGATACTCCTATGATCAAGCCATCCATGTCTCAGGGCCCAAAGATCTGAAGGGTAAAGGAAAGTAGTAGAATAACCCAAAAACTAAATTCGAATCTCCTAAGCCTAAAGTTGAAAACTAGGAGCATGATGAGTCTTCTGGCTCAAAGAAGAACAAAGGAAAAGGGCATCATGGAAAGAAAAAAGTCAAGTGTTCATATTGCGGAAAGGGCTTCCACCCTGAACATGCCTGCATGAAGAAGAATCTTGATGAAGCTACCTCTCTCCTTGAGAGAAATCACATCAATATTCTGGAAAGCTTTCAGAGGAAAGATCAGCAAGATTGCGAGCCAGAGCATGAAAAAGGTCATGCCCTCATGGCAAGCACTTCGAAGTCCAAAGCACTCTTGATTGATTCTAGAGATTCGAACCACATGATGGATGAAAGAGACTCCTTTTCATCCTTGGATACCAGCAAATCCATCCCCATCCACATGGAAGATGACTCCACCATCATTTCAGAAGGACAAGGTATGGTTGATCTTGAAAATGGCTATTTTTCAAATGTTTTGTATGTACCGTCTCTTGCATCAAATATCCTTAGTGTCTATCAGAAGACACATACAGGAGTGCCTAAGAGAGTATCTTTCATCCCTAATGATGTTGATATAACGAAGCTTGCATCCGGGAAACTCATTGCTAAAGGCCTTGCAAACCATCATGCAAAATCCTATGAGTTCTCCCACTTTGTGGCAGATGCAAAGCCCATCACCCTGCTAACTCATGGAAATGAAGTTAGTGGGATATGGCATGAAAGGTTTGGCCATATAAATTTCAAATATTTGCAGCAATTACAGAAAAAATCCATGGTTGAATGCCTCCCAGTCATCAAGGAAACCACTGGAATTTGCAAGGGCTTTGTGGTTGGAAAACACCTTGAGCACAAGTACGATCGGGGGAAGGCAAACCGAGCTACATGCATATTGGGGCTGATACATTCTGATATCAGTGGTCCGATGCTTGTCACACCCATGAATGTATCAAGGTATATTCTGACTTTTATTGATGATTTTTCAAGGTACACATGGGTCTTCTTTTTCAAAAAGAAGTCTGAAGTATGTGAAAATTTCTCTGATCTGAAGGCCTTGATCGAGAATGCCTCTGGGCTTAAGATCAAGATCTTGAGATATGGTAATGGAAGGGAGTATGTCAATAATGACTTGCTGCACATATTATCCCAAAGTGGTATTTAGTTCCAAAATTAAATTCCCTACACTCCCCAGCAGAACGGAGTAGCGGAAAGGAGGAATCGGTCTCTCAAGGTGATGACCACCTGTATGTTGGAATAAAAGAAGTTGGCAGAAAATTTGTGGCCTGAATCCATGCATGCTACAGCATGAATTTAGAACAGGTTTCCACACTCATCCATGAATGGGAAGACCCCTTTCGAATCCTACTTCGGACACAAGCTGGATGTGTCGAACCTACAGGTGTTTGGGTCCACTGCATGGGCCTGGATTCCACTTGATAAAAGAAGGGCTTTGCAACCACAAAGCATCGAATGTCTATTTATTGGGTATATTGATGAATCAAAAGGTTTCCAGCTGCTTGATATCAAAAAAAAACATATCATCATCAAAAGGAGTGTCAATTTCGATGAGCCTCTTCAGGAGGTGGAACCAGTGAAGGAGAAAACTGCTGATTTTCCTTCCTATTCTACTGAATATTTGGATGATGAAATTGGGGGTGATGACCCTGATTTTGATCCTCTGATTTCTGATATCAGTGTGCAGTAAACATCAGATGCTGAATCAGAACCTAAAGTATAAAATCATCTTCCCACATGGGCCCGACAGACACTCTCCTCCGCAGGAGATAACATTGGAAATATGGATTATCCAAGGAGAACCTGGTTTGATTTCCAAAGAGCAGGTATTGCGCTCTCTTGTACTGATAATTTGCTATCCGAAAATTGCTATTTGATGATTAATTTAGACCCAAAATCCTACTACCATGCTCGGAAGGATCCAAGATGGAAATTTGCCATGGATGAAGAGATGAATTCTCTTCAGAAAAACACTACTTGGGAGCTAGTTTCTCTTCCTCCGAGAAGGAAATTGGTTCAATGCAAGTGGGTGTTTCAGACCAAGGTTGCTGCTGATGGCAGAACCTACAAATATAAGGCAAGTCTGGTGGAAAAAAATTTCTCTCAGGTCCAAGGTGTGGACTACCATGAGACCTTTGCACCGGTTGCAAAAATGGACTCCATTCGCCTAGTTTTGGCAATTTTGGCATCTAAGCACTAGGAAGTGCATCATATGGATGTTAAGTCAGAATTTTTGCATGGATATATTCATGAGGAGATATACATGAAGTAGCATGAGGGATACATCTCTGATCCATCTTTGTTTTGCAAGCTAAAGAAGTCACTATACGGGTTAAAACAACCCCCAAGAGAGTGGTATTCCAAGATGGATGCCTTCCTTCTCTCACAAAAATTCCAAAGGTGTATATTAGATCCAAATGTGTATTTACAGCAGTTTGATGGTCATTTTATCATTATTGTTTTATATTTTGATGACTTATTGATCACAGGTAGCACAGTTTCTTTTATTTCAGCCATCAAAACTGCTCTCCACAATGCCTTTGAAATGAGTGATTTGGGGCTCGAAATTGAGCAAAATTATGATGGGATAATGGTCAATCTGTCCAAATACATATAATACCTATTAGTCAAGTTTAACATGGCTGAATGTAGGCCTACACCATTCCCTTTCCTTTCAGGGATCAGCCTTGAAGAAGCAAAAAGCACACCTCCCATGGACTGCATTGTCTATCGACAGCTGATTGGTAGCTTATTGTACTTGACACATTATTGGCCTAATATTTGTTATGATATGAATTATGTATCAATATACATGCAGAAGCCTCATGATATTCATTGGAATTAAGCCAAGAGGATCCTCTAGTATATTCAGGGAACCAGGACCTACGACATTCACTATGCTGCAGACTCCGACCTAGAGCTGGTTGGATACAGAGATTCTGATTGGGCAGGTGATTCTATTGATTGGAAGTCTAATTCTAGATATGTATTCATATTTGGTGGTGGCCCCATTTGCTGGTATAGCAAAAATAAGGCTGCCATAGCATTATCTTCAGCAGAGGCCGAGTATCAAGGAGCGGTGAATACTTGCATCCAAGCAGTTTGGTTGCAAGGCATTCTTTCATAGTTTAATCTTGGTATTCCTTTGTCCACTGTCCTCTTTTGTGACAATCAAAGTGGTATTAAGATATCCACAGATCCAGTTACCAGGAAGAGGACCAAGCATGTAGAGATCCACATGCACTACATCAGGGAGATAGTGCATGATAGGACCATCATTCTGCAATACTGTCCGACTGATGAGTAGATTGCAGACATATTCACCAAGAGCTTTTTAGAAAATAAGTTCACTTACCTCCATTCACTATTGGGGGTGAGTCCATCAGGGTGATCAGACTACTTTCAGTGTTCATCTTGAGAGGGGGGGGTTTCCCACTGGGTTTTCCCTCTTTTCCTCACTTAGTTTGTTTTTTAGCATTGTTTCAGTTTCAGCATTACACATGGTGACCTATGGCCTTAGTTGCCGGGGCCCTAGCATTTTTATGCATTTATGTTTTCTAAGTCCTCTTGAGTATAGCTTAAGGGGGGGTGTTGGAGACATTTACCACCTTACAAACTCATTTTGGTCAATTTTTCCTAGTTAAACCACTATCTTAAGTATTATTGAATTAATTAACATCAAAGGAGCACTAGATCACACCCACGCCTACCTCCAATCAAGGAAGCTAACTTATCCTTCTCCTACATTTGGGGAGGCTAACTGGAGCACTCCAGGGGTGATATGAGTGTCATTAATGCCCCATATTGCTAACTGATAGTTACAATCAGTTAAAAAGATCAGTGAAAGTGCCCTCCATCATTAAATTGATTATTTATTGATTATTTAATGAACTGGAGTCAACATGGGCGCCTCCAACCACTTCTGATGTTCAGTTACACTTCAGTTAACCTCATCGGGGTTCATTGGAGTCATTGATGTGCTACCACTTGATGGTTGTCTTACTGTGACATGTGTTTGACCTACTTTCAGTTAAAATCAGTCATTTATTACACGCTGACTTTAGTTAGGGCTCAGTTGAGTCAATTAAGGTTTTGATCAGCGGTTAACTTGAGTGTTGACTGTGGCTTACATTCAGTTAAGCTAGACTCACTCATTCAATTCAAATGACCTCCTTGGGAATTCGAATTTCTTTGTCATTCATGCTTGCAGCATGATCATTGTATTGTATTACTCATTCTTTGTGTGAATATACAGAGCAGCTACTCATTTTGTAGCACAATTACACCATTTTCATGTCTTATTGTTATCAATCTTTTATGAGACCGTGCTTGAGTCCCTAGATTACTATGCAAATTAATAAGCTTTTCATGTTCATTTGAAGGAATACAGAGATGGATGAGATAGAATAAAATCATTTAAGAAGAATTAGATAGGAGAAATGAATTTTCATTATATTGAATAGCATACAATACTCTCTCTGTCTTTCATTATATCGAATTACATGAAATTTTTAACTAAAATAAAGAAGAAATGGTCTTCTTTCCCTTTTTATTATATATTATAAATAGTCATTTAAATATAAAATACAAATCCATCACTACTTAGATATCTCCATGCATATACTACTTAGTACAACCTTATTTAAGAATAAAAAATTTAAGTAAAATAATGATTAATGTAAGACTAAAAAATTTGAAGATCCTTGTTAAGAAAAATAAATGCCTTTTCTTTCTCAGAGCATGAATGCACACAGTCGTTGAAAACACATTTTCGCATTTTTTTGAACTATTCAACGATTAACGTAAACGTGTAACATTAATAATCCCATTAAATAATTATGAAACAACATTCTAATGGGCTTATTTTGTTGATATTGAAAGCTACACAAATCATATACATGGAGCTCAATGTTCCTGGTAATAATGATCTAGTTATTGATCTGATCTTCCCAGAATGCATGAGAATGGAGTAGAAACAACTACAAGTGCATGCATTCATTTCTCATTATTTGGTGTGGTGGCTTGACTCTTATGCTCCTCCACTGCTTTCTCTTCAAATAATTTCTTGTATATTAAATGTTCTTCTTTATATGGGCAATTTTTATAGTAATCACACAATGAATACTACTCCATGGTATTTCCATCATCGAAGTCTGAATATTCATGTGTAAATTACATAGTTTTGGTTTTTTTTTTCCCTTGAATGGACGCTCTTTGTTGCTCATCTTGTGTTCTGCATATTTATTGCATGTGCATATGCTTTAAAGGACCTTGGAAGGCTCATTTGGTTGAGCTTATCTTGCTCTTGGAGAAGGGAGGATGCAAACATTTTCAATGTAGGCATGGTCCAAGAGGCACCAAGTGCCAATATTGTGGAATGGAAGGATGAGAAATATACACCATAGTCTAGTTCCAATTTTGATTAGATGGAGTGGATTGATTTGTCATTCTTCTTATCTATCTCACAAATCTAGTGAACTAAATTAGAATGGACTTAAACTTGGTAAATAAAATTTTGTATGGATTTGAATTCATTGGGTAACAAATTCATTAGCTCCACCTCCAATTGGTGGCTCGTCATTTTATCTTACATTCCAAAGAGTGTGGAAAAATTGGTCCATATTTCATTAGGAGTATTTTATGCTTTTATGTGATAGATGAGATCCGGAGATACTACATAACATAGAAACCCACATGTTCCATCCATCCTATTAATGTATTTGGACTTATGTATGGTTTAATTTGGCTCCACTTCAGTTCCCGTTGTGAGTCCCTTTATCCTCAAGAGAATCTCTACTCTTTAGTTTCAGTTAAAGTAGTTGAAGGGGGTAAGGGTTTGCAGTGGAGATAGATCCATTGCAATATATTCACTTTTGATGGCTCGTTCAACCTACAACATGTCTTAATTCCTGGAAAAATTGTACATTAAGTCCTTTAGAACTCCTAAATCTCTAATACCATATAGAATTTTGGAGCATATAGATATAGATTCTAAATAAGAAATAAATACATGTGCAATAGATTGAAGAATGGGACAAAATCTTGTCATTAATGAGAAACACATGAAAAGGAATACAATAGATCTTTTAATGACACATAAATGTTGTATTGCATCTTATTCCATTGTATGTAGAGGAATGAATGTATGATTACATATATGAAATTCAAATTTGTGAGAGATGAAATTTGAATTAGAGTGCATGACAACCTAGTCTAGGATTAACTAGAGATTAAGTGACCTATGGTAGTCATGCAATATCTCAGAGGTGAGTTAACAACATCATAGATAACCTAAGTGAACTCAAACACCTAGAATTAAGGGAAAACTAAACAATTAAGTCATGCACATGAACAATATTCTTAAAAGTACTTAAGGAGGGTGCCACTTTCTCAAAATAATAAAAAGACATGTTCTTGGAGTCCCTAAATAGTGGAGTATGTTGCACTTGAAAAATCCACTAATGACTAATGACCCTTCAGAAAGCATAGCCTGAGATTCCTTTGGTGACTTTTTTCCAACCCTAGGATGATCGACGCCTTTTGTTAGTTGTAACAGAGCATCATAGGTGCTCTGTCCAGTGGAAAAAAATGCATCGGCTCTTGTTTGTATTTTGGAAACAGACATCGTCGGCACTCTTCCTTTGTGAATATAAAGTGTCGTCGTTGTTTCACCTCAAGCCAAGTGTGTCGATTGGCCTAAAACATGAAAAAAAATATTCTAGTAGCTTCCTTGCGAAAGCCTCCGTGGAGTTGGTTCCTACTAGATAGGGAGAGGTGGCATTCACCTTCCTCACCTGTTGGGATCACCACCTATCAATTCCCTAAGTGAATCTCATACAATTTGGCCTATAAATGAAGCCTTCATGGAGTGAGTGAGGGGAGGAAAAAGAAAGCACCCTTATGCTGTTGGACTGAGATCTGGTTTAGATGCAAGATAGAGTAGCTTATGTGTGAAAAGATTGTTGTAAGTGTGAAGAATTGTAGATCTGTTGTAGAGGATAAAGCTAGAAACATCAAGGATTTATGGTTGTAACATTACTCTCCTTCATTATTAATACAAAAATGTCCCCCTTTCCCATATTTAATGTGTGTTAATATTAGTTAAATGTTATTAGACTCCTTGATCACTAACATAGATGATTAATTTTCCATGATACTCTCATATCGTGTTTTTGTCTTTTGATCTCTTTTGCAGGTACTGAAGATTGAAAGAAGGACTTTGGAACAAGGAAAAAGAACAATCAGATCTAAGGTATGAGTTTAGTTTCATGTTGATTAAATTGATTATCTATGGAAAGGATATATTGTTGTGTTTCTTTTCTTCTACACTTGCATCTTACAAGGTAGAGGAACAAGCGGTGTATGCACCGGTTGCAGAATTCCTTGAAACAAAATTGGAGACCATACTGGGGATAGGTTAATATAGTCAGATTTGGGGCACATCCAGTCAGATTTGGAGAAGATCCAGTTGGATCTACAACTACTGGTAACTTTTGCACTTGTGAATTTACATTCTCTTCCTTAGCTCTTTTCAGTGGACAAGGTGAGTGATCCATCTTGTTTCTTTTTCAATTGCCTCTGTTTGGAAGTTGTTTTTACTTTTGTCAGTCCAATTCATTCAATTCTTTTGGTTTCTTGTGCAAATATTTACTTTTTCCATCCATAGATCTTTTGGTGCACTTAGCCTCATATTACAGAGCGTCATTTCCTCATATGTGCCTCTTGCCTCTTGGAAGTCAGCGTTGTCATCACCTTTTTTCAGATTACATAGAGTGTCATGGGCACCCTGTTGTGGCGGAAAAAAAGCGTTGATACCCCTATAGCGCTCTGGTGCATCCTTCTTCTCTGCGCCGAGGTAGGTCATCATACTACCTACATTTTTATTTTTTGATGTTTTTGTTTCTCTAAAAATGTTTGGTATGTCTTGCTTGAGTGCTTGATTGATAAGCCTAGTGCTTTTGACAGTCTGATTCTCACTTGTTGAGCTCAGTTGCAAAACATTTATTTCTTCTTTTAGAGAAGAAGTCATAGTGAAAAAGGAATTGTGTGCAAGTTTAGTTTTGGATTTCTTGATTATCATGGTCAATTCTATGAAAGATTTATGTTGAAAAATGAAATAAATAGCCTCTCTTAAATTAGGTTACTTTAAGCTGCTTTATGTCCTTTATGTTCAGAATCACATTCGAAAATACAAAAAGAAGCTAGTTATCTTGTCTTGTTTATGCATAGGAAAGTTTTATTCTTGGCTTGCGTGAGTGGTTTAGACGAGTAAAATCTTTTTGGTGTGATTGAGTAGATAAAATTTTGATAAACATTAGAGGCTTCATTTCATTTTATTGATTCAAAGATAGAGTTCTTATTGGTAAAAAGTTTTATGTTTGAATAATTATTTAAAGAATTGCTTGTTAGGTCTTGTATTGAGTTGGTGAAAGTAGCATTGAATTTCTGTGCTTTTGAAGGAAAAAAAAGGTCTCTTCCCTATTCTAGATAGTTCTCATTGAAGAAAAGAAGTGCGTCACATATAGAGTAAAATTTGCATTTTGAAGAAATACACCTCACAAACTTTGACTAACCAACCAGATAAAATAAACAGTAGATTTAGGCTAATATTTTATAGAAATTTGAGTGATAGGATAGAGACATGTTCCGGCATATTTAAGCATAGGAGATGTCGTTACATGCCTGCATTGTATCGTGGGATTTGAGTGGTTCCTCCACATACCATTGGTATATAGAAAAACATTTCACGTAGCCTTGAGGTATATCGAAAGGTACTTCACATACTCAATTGTATATCAGAGGGCCCCTTCAAACGATTGTGCATTAGATAACACTAATACAGATTTGAGATCCCACGTACCTTGCATATATTGGGCGACCCTACTAGGATTCCCAAACCATCTGAGAAAATCCATTTGGTCGTCTTGTTGAAGAAATACACTAAGAAAAACACTCGGGGAGCTACTATGCACGTGTCGTCTAAGCAAACGGGTGTTCAGGCAAGGGACGGCCCCAATCCTCCTTGTAGCATTTCATTGTTGGACCCTGCGGTATATCGCGAGTTGCGACAACTTGAAAATCCTAGTGAGAGACCAACTATCTTCAGCCCATCCTGTCATTTAAGTCTACTTGTAGCCTTAGCTTGGGTAGGTTTGTTTATGTGTGTCTTTATTCTTTCTTGACCTAGGGTAGAAAACTTCATCCATCACCCTCGCTGAGAAATTTTTGAGGCGTTCTCGTAGATTGCAGGGTTTACCACTTGACTCTCCTCCTACCATGGAAGGACACAAAGGTGAAACCATGGAACAACCAACTTCTATTGATTCTCATATAGAAAATACTTCAGCTACTGAAACCAGAGAAGAATTCCCTATTTTTTATAATCCTTTGCTCCAACTGCCTCTTGTGGCTAACCCACCCTTTCTCTTTCTAACGGAGGGTTAAGCTGTCTCATCCAACTGGAAATTCAACCACCCACCTGATAAAGCTGTAGAAGCAAAATATGGTCCAAATTCTCCTTTCTGGAGGACCTCTCTAGGAAAGTCCATTGTTGATTATGGAACTACTACAACTAAACTGGAGTCATCTATACTTTCCCCTTTAAGGAGACGCCTTGAGAATTCTCCATCAAATGAAGAATTTTTTCGAGAGTCTATTAAGCATTTGCACAAACATGAAAAATAATTGAAAAATGTAGAATATTCAAGGAGGAGAATTATTTATCCTCTTCCCAATCCTTCCAGAACAACCCCACCTGGGTATCATGCCCTGTCACTACCTCAAGTAACTCTTCTTCAAAATTCACCGACCCAAAATTTGGTTACTTAGAATCTAGTTCACACCCCAACTCCTAGTCAGTTTCTAGTTTAAACCCCCTCTCCCAGTCAGAACTCCCCATTCATTTCAGCTTCTCCGATAGCTTTTACACCTGGGGGTAATTTCCCAGCACAAGTTCCATCATCTATCGAAGGGATTGTTTCTAGCATGGGGAAGAACTTACCTATAGTACCATCAGAAGCAAACATTCCTCCCCCTAATACCACTATGGTTGTACCTCATTTTGTTCAAGGAGGATCCTCATGGGTCCAACCTATTGTTACTCCACTTTCTTGGATATATACTTATCCTGGGAACCAACCACCTACGGTTCATCAAGCTTATCAACTAGCACCATCGGTGGTATTCTATCCCAGAATTCCCTACCCTAGAAATGTGTTTGTCCCTTGGGGACAACCTATTTGGTCTAATGTCCCATCTTACAGAGGATATTTCATAAACACTGTTGGAGGGTATGGTGGTCCACCAGCAGCCCACTACGTAGAGGACCCCCGAGAGGACCGGGAAGACCTTGAGGACCTAAAGGATCCAAAGGACTTGGTGGACCACTTAGAGGGACACCCACCTGGAGGCCCACCATCTGGAGGCCCACCGCCCGGAGGCCCACCACCGGAAGGACCACCACCACCACCACCCCCTGGAGGCCCACCTCCCTTGGGCAGCCCACTATCTGGTGGACCTTCTAGTAACCAATCACCAAATCAACCAGCTACGGGGGCATCGTCTATCCACGTTTATCAATATTCCTATGGTCCCACTGGTTCAAAAATGTCATACCACTATTACCAATATCCTCAACCCAATCAGCAATTTCAATTTTTGGCTACATTAGATCTGCCATATCTGTCTAAATTGATTAACGATCCTATACATCATGATCCCTCCAGGACGACCATTCCAATCAAATTACCTTCGCATATACCAAAGTTTGATGGAAAACCAGGTGAAGAACCTAAGAACCATGTGATAACTTTTCATCTATGGTTTTCATCAAAATATCTAATCAATGGTTAAATTCGTCTACGATTATTTCAGAGAACCCTTACAGGAGTTTCTGTAAAATGGTATATAGAGCTACCACAACACTCTTTCTGGGATTTTAATGCTTTAGCAATGGCATTTCTAACTCATTTTCAACTACCAATTCGATATGAGACAGGTACAGACATGTTAACCTTGCTTCGACAAACTACTTCAACACATATCTCTAATCACATCCATGAATGGAGACGAAGACGTAGGTTAATCAAGGCCCCTATTCCTAGCCAACTACTTACTGATTGGTTCACAAAATCCTTACTTACCCCTATTTCTAGAGATGTTTCCATGGGAGGTGCTATTATGGAGGAGAAGGAAATTAGCCATGCTTAGTAGTTAGAATTGGTGTATTCCCAATCAGGTATTTTGTATGATTTAATCCCACATGCTCCTTGTCCCACATCAGACCCGTTAAGACCTACAACTGAACCACCTACAGATGGCATCCTTGGTTCAGTTCAAACTCAAATGATGACAAAATATACTAAGAAACAAACCCAACCCACTGCACCATTAAGCCAGCTAGCACTAGCCCCAAAAATTCACCCCCTCTTGTTTATTCCACTGAGGTAAATGCGGTTGAATCCATTGAATCTTCAAGTGGAAAAAAGAAAGGTAAAAACATATAAAAAATATCCGATAATCAACAGGAAGGTAATAGATCACAAAATCCTGATGTTGATTCCAAAAATAAGAGAAAGGTAAAGTACCCCTGCCTAATCTGTGGAGGTGATCATTTCATGAAAGAATTTCCTCATCGAGAGGAAATAACAAGCTTTTGAAAATCTCACTCACCCTAGCGGTTCTTACGGATCCTTTCTCCACCCAACATCAGTTGATTGATCATCAATATTTGCATGGGCCTTCTTCATCCATTGATCAGGTAAAAATGATGTCAAGTGAAAGGATTAACCTAAATACAAGAGCACATAGTTATGACCCCCCTCTAGAGAAGAAACTTGATGATGTTCCATTTTAAAAACCTTCATCTTCCACCCCCCCTCCAAGCAATGGTCTTCACATCGAAAAATGTATGCCTGATAGAATTTTTTTCCCACCCAAGAGTACACTTCGTAAGTCCATTATCCATCCTATGTGTCGCCGAATACTATAACATTGTAGAATATTTGGCCTAGGCACCATGCACTATGTCGTCCCTAGAAGTATTCCAGACTTGTCTCACACAGCAAAAAAACTTGCTAACAACACTTGGAGCCATGGATCCTAAGAATAGTAACAACATTAATTTCAAAGCAAATGACTTTAAACCTAGGCTCTCACATCAGTTGGATTTCCAATTGTCTACCAAGGCCATTGGGAAGACTACCCATGGTATCGTATTGAACGAGGGAGCCTGTACTTCGTTCATGTCCCTATCTTGTTGGAGAGCGATTGGTTATCCTGAGATTAATAATTCACCTACTACACTCAAGGCCTTTGATGGTCATGGATTTCAACCATATGGATTACTGCCCTCTCTCATGGGATTCTTTCCTTTATCAAATCCTCATCCTGCCTTGTAGACCGCATCCATAAATATGATTTCTACCTCTATCATAGACAAAGGAAAGTCTATTGTTGAACTAGCATCACTTACTCCTTTTGAGGAATTCTACAATGCCATTCAAACCACCAACGACCATTTGTTGGTGGTCTCCGATCCATATCACCTACCATATTGGCTAGATAGCCTCCCCCCCATCTCTTGATTATCTTACACATACATTTCCCTATGATGAATCCATCATGGAAATTATGTCCCTAGAGGAGATGCCTTGGAAAGATCATCACCATAGATCTTCTTTCCTTGCCCCTTGCCATATGGTAGAAGACAAATCCACATCTGTGATTTTATCTGAGATAGTAACAGACCCTCAGTCCCCAACCCTCATCTGCGGGGTTGACTCTGAGGGTAATTTATGTAATATTACCAAAACCATTCTAGTGGATATACCAATGAAACCCGATGTTCCAGATATTATTCATGTAGGCCAAAATTCTTCACCTTTAGAGGTTTAGTCATATACGACCTTATTCAAGGAATTTAGAGATGTCTTTTCTTGGACTTATGAAGAAATTCTAGGGATTGATCCCTCCATTTTTTTCCATGAGATTAAAACCTACCCTGCTTCCAAGTGAGTTTGCAAAAAATTACGCCAGGTACATCCACGAAAAGAAGCAGCCAATAAGGAGGAAGTTGAAAATCTTCTTAGGGCTGGTTTCATTTACCCCATGCCCTTAACTAAATGGGTGTACAATATAGTCCCTGTGAACAAAAAGCAACGCACTATTAGGGTTTGTATCGATTTTAGGGATTTGAATCGGTATTGTCCAAAAGACAATTTCCCTACCCCTTACATTGATCAAATTATCGATAATTGTGTCAGAAGTGTCATCTTTTCCTTCATGGATGGATTTTTCAACTATAATCAGATCGAAATTCTCCCTTCAGAACAACATAAGAAAGCTTTCATATTCCCATGGGGGACCTTTTCCTATCACAAACTCTCGTTTAGTTTAAAAATGATGGCACTACGTTTTAACACGCCATATCATATGCATTTCATGATATCCACCACGTTGTGGAGCCCTATCTCGATGACCTTTCTACTGTTATATTTTTATAATTTAAGAAATATGATCTTAGGATCTTATCTAAGAGAATAACATGTACAACAATCAACACAAGAGACAAGAGACATAAAGAATTTTCCTCGGGGAAACCATCAAGGACAAAACCTTGCAACTTCCTCAGAGATAGAATTAGCACCAATGGTAGCAGTAAAACCCAAAGACAAAAAAGATGATCTCCAACAATTGTTCTCTCTCTCTCACTTAATAGAGCTTCTCCTCTCTCACTCATGCGCCCCAGTAAGTGAGTGTGTGTGTGATAAATAGAGAGGCTCACTCTCTATTTATATTCTTTCATTCACTTAATGTCCACTCCATCATGTCGGCCTCACTTAACCATTACTTACTAGGGCCGATATCTCTAGGAGAGTCTAATAACCGTAGTGCCCCACAACTGTGGGTACTTTTCCCTCCAATCAGAAAGGAGGATTAACCTTGACTCAATTTTGGGGACTATTGCCCCGACTTACAATGGAGGGTTAACCTCAATGACTTTACATGACTTGTTTACATTATTGAATCTCCCAATCGGAACATCAGGGCATGACATGACTCATTTACATTATAAATACTCCCCAGAATAAACATCGGGTTACAATACATAAGATATACAAGTGAATA
Source organism: Pseudotsuga menziesii (assembly GCA_001517045.1). Lineage (NCBI taxonomy): Eukaryota > Viridiplantae > Streptophyta > Pinopsida > Pinales > Pinaceae > Pseudotsuga > Pseudotsuga menziesii. Next base: position 273,141 of record LPNX010616191.1, read on the forward strand.
CATTTCAAAGTTACAAATACATCAACACTCCATCTTAACTAGGAAGGTATTCTCTCGACACAATTTATCAGCACAAGTCTTCTTCTCTATATCATCTGGATCATCATCAAGTCATCTTCAATTCATGTTCATTTTCAAGTCATCTTCATCAAGTCTAGATTATCACTGGATCTGGATCATCACTAGATCATCATCGAGTCTAGATCATCACTTGATCTGGAGCATCACTGGATCATCATCGCTGCTTCTACTATCTCAGTTAAATGGTGTTATCTTTTCATTCTTCTCATCATAGGAAGTTCTACAGAGCCATCCATTTTTCATGTTGGTTATAGGCCTAGCCTCCAATTAGGTCTTCATCTTCTTCAGCACTTATATCTGACCATGAGAGGAACACATCCAAGAAGCATGTCAGAATGGCCCGCCCAACACTTACATCTTCCGTTCTCAAAGAATGGCTCTCGGCTCTAGGCTTAGTGTCAGTCCCAGACTGAAACAAATTCATGTTAACTGACCAGGTGCCTCCATTATCCCATAGAATGGCCTCTCAGCACTAAGATGAGCTTCAATCCCAGACTGAATCAATTTTCTGGTAACTAACTAGGTGCCTCCATTCTCCTAGAGAATGGCTTCTCAGCACTAAGCTGACCTTTAGTACTAGACTGAATCAATTTCCTGGTAACTGACCAGGTGCCTCCATTCTCCCAGAGAATGTCTTCTGTAGGTCTTAATCATCTTTGACCATACTATGGAATCCTCAATACTGATTACATGCGTCAACAAAACCTTGAAAGAACATCCTAGCACAGACTATAGGATCTCCAAGGATCTTTTAGATGTGACCATCACAAAACCTCGAAAGATCATCCTAGCATAGACTATAGGATCTCCCAGAATCTTTTCTTTGTGACTACCACCACAAAACCTCGAAAGAGCATCCTAGCATAGACTATAGGATCTCCCAAGATATTTTCTATGTGGTCAGGAAAAACCTTAAAAGAGTGTCTTGCAACCTACAAGAACTCTAAAGAGCATCCCAGGACTTTTACGAGCACATAGCTCAACCTATCGGATATCCGGGGATGATTACATGCCTCTAGTAACAAAACCTCAAAAGACCATCCTATCACAAACCATAGGATCTCCCAAGATATTTTCTATGCTACCTGCACAACTTGTCCACGGCAAACCTGTAGAAAAAACTCTAAAGAGCATCTGAGCACAGACTATCAGATCTCTCAGGATCTTTTACATGCTTATCTGTAAAATCTATCCATAGAGTATCATCCTGATACTCATTACACCATCATCTTGATGCATATCATCATCATATGATCATCCTGATCATCATCATAGAAGAAACTAAAGCATCATCCTAATGCTCATCACACATCACTTACATCCACATCCATGGGAAGGATAGGATACTCCTATCATTCTTGGAATGGATCGTGCAAATGTGTCCCATCACTTCTTCCTTGAAGTGTCTTCTATTTGAAGAACACCAAGCCTCTCTTTGAGGTACTCAAACTTCACCCTGGCTAGTGGTTTGGTCAACACATATGCTATCTTCTCGTCTATCACAACATACTAAAGCTTCACTGCTCTCTACACCATATCCATGATATAGTGATATTTGATCTTGATGTGCTTCTACCTGTCATGAAACACCGGGTTCTCAGATAACTTCAACAACTCTGGTTGTCACAGGTAGCATCCAACGGGAGATCAAATAACTCAAACAGTAGCTTCCTGAGCTATACTGCCTCACAACTAGCTGAACAAGATGCAACGTACTCTACTTTGGCTATACTTAGTGCTATGCAAGATTGCTTCCTGCTAAACCAAGAGATCAAGCCTGATTCATATTATGCTTGATCCTATACTCAACTGTACCCTTCAAGTACCTCACTACATGCTTTGCAACCATCAGGTGAACATGTCTCAATGTGTTCACAACAAAGCAAATATCTGGTATCGTATTTGTCAAGTACATGAAGGAACAAATCATCTGACGATACATCGTGGCATCAACCGTATCTGATGAAGCAACACTCAATAGCTTCAGGTTCGATGCCATAGGTGTGGTCATAGCCTTGCATTCCATCATCCTCAACCTCTTCAAGATCTCTACAACATACTTCCCTTGTCCAAGAGAGATTCCATCCGCATTCTGCCACACCTCCATGCTTAGAAAGTAATGCATCATATCCAAGTCCTTCATCTCGAAATCAATAGCAAGTCTCCTTCTTGCAACTTCAATGAGTTCCTCTTTTCTGTTAGGTAAAAGTCATCGACATATAATAGGAGCATCACTGGTATTCCACCTTCAACCTTGAAGAAAAGGTTGGTATCATGTTTACTCTCAGTGAATCCTAGATTCATCAATAATCTATCCATCCTATTGTACCATGTCAAACCTCGGTATCTTCTACAGTTACTCCCTCTGAAGCGGAGCATCATTCTCCCTCTTCCTTTCATACTTTATGCATTGAAGCATTCTGTACTAGAGTGACAAGTAGCTTCATCTGCTACTAATATTCTATCTATCCATCTAGGGTCACTGGATAACAAGATCCTATATCTTTGAAAGCATTCTTCTCACACCCATCTATGAGCTTGTCATCCTCTATAGGCTTTCATCTTCAACCTTGTAGAAAAGGTTAAGATCTTCATCACTCTGGGTAATCTTCAAGCTCCTCATGTATGTGTTATCCCATGGGTGCCTTCTGAGCTTGTACAAGTCCTTTCATTTGCACACGTGATTCTTCCTGTCATGTGTATTTCTAGTGGCTGCAAATGTCTCTTAATAGTCTATGCCTCATGCTATGAATCTTACCTTGTATCCCACGATGTTTCCATCTACTGCATGATGGAACTATGAACTTCCCTTTAGATCTCGATACTGCATCCTAGACATCATTCTTCTTGAACTGGTATTCCCTATATTCTTGGCTACTTCTTCATAGCTGGAAGGTTCTGCATCAATGATGTCGCTGCATTCGTCATATTATTCTACATCTTGAACTGTCGTCACTTTTTCTTAGGAACAAGTCTCGTCCTTCTTTGCTTGTAGGTGATTGTATGCGATATTTCCTACAAGTCAAACGCATTTGTATGGTTAGAAACATTTCATAAGGGATATTCATAGTGGCAAATTCTTATGCATAAATATATGATCATGTAACTATTTTAGCCAATAAAACATTCATCCATATCTCACAAAAACTTTTCTAGATCCCTTCCATCTCTACCAAGACATCATTGAGATTGTGTAGTAATCCAATATGTCAGCAAAGAGGTTTCATTCTAGATAAGTAGCAATGGAGATTTATACAACACCTATGAGCTAGTTACCCATCACATGCATATTAGTAGTATATTGTAATTAATGCAAACATTATATCATGCATAACAAAATAATATCATGAAATGACAATTGAATACTTATCTTTATTTTTTTCATGGGTAGACTCCTTCTTTCAGCTTCATCATCTTCTTCATTCATAGAATCATCATTTTTTATCCCAATTATTAGATGGATAAGAGTTTCTTCAAGAAATTAGTTTCATATTCCTCGTCGCTTGAGGGATCTTCTTTGAATTGTGGGGGCTTGATCTTCAGTTTCTCCCATCTTCTTTTCTCTTATTATAAGTCAAGCTTCTTATTGTGTGCACTCTTCCCAGAGTCTACTTAAAGTAATCACTTCCTTCCAGCACACATTCCTTGAATGAATGAATCCCATGATCCTGGGAGACCATTCAATGTGGTTATCACCACTTTTGCATTCTCCACTTCTTCTTCTACAGCTTCAAGTTGTTCTTTGATTTGAAAGACCCTTGTAAAGTATGACTATATGGTCTCTGCATTCTAGATCTTCACATTCTTCAACTGTTTCCTCAAAGTCATCTTCTAATTTATATTCTTCCCTTCAAATATCTTGGTCAAGGAATCAAACATCTCTTTCAGTGTCTTAAGGGAAGATACTTGTGGTATAAGGTGATCCTTTATTGAATCAACAATTATCTTCTTGGCCTTGACCAAGTTCTTCTTGTGTAAGGATTTTAGCCTCATGTCCCTCTGGAACTGGAACCTCTCTACTTATGTAGGTGTCCAAGTCATTTACTTCAAGAAAGAGTGAGATCCAATAATTTCGTGTTTGGAAGTTGTCAGTTTCACCAAGCTTTTCATCAAGCTGGTGCGATTAGACATTTTGAAATAAGAACATCAAATGTAAATAGAAAAAGATTACATCTTATTGATTTGAGGTGTTCGTCCTGGTTCTGGAGCTGACTGATCTAGGGTTTGTCAAAGAAACCCTAATTTTAAAAACTTGGAATCTTTCAAATATGATTGGATAGAAAGATAGACCTCTTCAATTTGAGCCATCCAACGTACTCCTTTTCTGAAAAAAGTGGAGGGAATCTCCCGAAACAGGAATCCCTAGTTTACCCATTTCTTCTGCAAAAATGCTTGATACTATTTCTGTGGTATCTCTGAAAGTACTTCTCCTCTATGTCTAAAATTTTGTACTGAGGTATCATCATCTATCCTTGTTCCAAAACCACAGGTTTAATTAGAATTGATTTCACCAATTTGGACTTAAGATCATTTTCTCAAGGTGACCTATTTCAGGACTGTTCAACATAGCAAAGTTGTACGGACTTCCACATGTCACTATTTCATCTTTGGGGCCTAAACCTTTTAAAACAAAAAGTAAATTCCTTTCCCTTTCTAGAACATATTGAGAAATTTCATTTGGACCTTCGTAGCCTGGTATATAGCGATTATCCCCAGGTGTCCTATTTGGGGAGGAATCCTGGGAGACGCTGGAACCCTAACTTCGAGGAATCGTATCTCCTAGAATATAGCGAATGTGAGGCTGACACCTGGACACAGTGTACATCAATAATTTAGATTTGACCTTTGAAATGTTTGGCACTTCATCCTTCTCCAATCTTGATATATAGAGAATATACCAAAACTATGAGCTTCAGTATTTTAGGGTTTTCTCACGCGTGGGGTCAAACTAGGGTTTGAATTTCCTAGAGTTTCACCCAACCCAAAGTCTCAATCCAGGTCTCTAAACTTTTATTTTGATGAGGAGATTAATCCTATGCCAGGCTCACTAAAAAATTCCTCTTTTGTGAAAATCCGTAATTTTTCGCAGCAAAAACTGAAAATGGCCGAAATCAAATTATGCTTCGACAGAAAGATGTGCCCTTCAATGGAGAGTTATCCTAGCATTTTTTTGCTGATGGATTGTGGAGAGATACCCAAAAATTAAGAATCCCTAGATTCCATAGCTGCACAGTTTCTTCTTCTCAAGTTAGCTCCGATACCATGTTATATTTTTATCATTTAAGCAATATGATCTTAGGATCTTATCTAAGAGAATAACATGCACAACAATAAACACAAGAGACAGGAGAAACAAAGAATTTTCCTTAGGGAGACCTCGCAACTTCCTCAGAGATAGAATTAGCACCAATGGAAGCAGTAAAACCCAAAGGTAGAAAAGATGATCTCCAATAGTTGTTCTCTCTCTCTCACTTGAGAGAGCTTCTCCTCTCTCATTCATGTGCCCCAGTGAGTGAGTGTGTCTGTGATAAATAGAGAGGCTCACTCTTTATTTATATTCTTTTGTTCACTTAATGTCCATTCCATCATGTTGGCCTCACTTAAAAATAACTTACCAGGGCCTAATAACCCTAGTGCCCCACAACTGTGGGGAATTGTCCCTCCAATCAACAAGGAGGGTTAACCTTAACTCAATTGTGGGGACTATTGCCCTGACTTACAATGGAGGTTTAACCTCAATGACTTTACATGACTTGTTTACATTATTGAATCTACTGATCGGAACATCGGGGCATGACATGACTCAATTACATTATAGATACTTCCCGGAATAAACATCGGGGTACAATACATAAGATATACAAGTGAATACATTCTNCTGCTCATTCCAAGCAGCAGGACCTTCATGTCGATCATCTAAGAGCTATATTTCTTAGATATCGTCATTTCAACATTTGTTTGAACCCCCACAAATTTTTTTTCTGTGTCGAAACTAGTCAAATTTTTGGATTCATTGTGTCCAAGGATGGTATCCATATTGAGCCTTTAAAGATTGAAGCCATCTTGGCTCTACCCACTCCCACTAATGTAAAAAAACTCCAAAGTTTGCAAGGGAAGGAAAACATTTTACGTTGTTTTGTCTGTAACTATGCAGAAAAGACACATGGATTCACGCAACTATTAAAAAAGAACACTCCTTTTGTTTGGTATGACTTAGCACAGCATGCATTTAACAATTCCAAACATGCTCTCACACATGCACCCATGTTACAACCACCTAATTATATAGAGAATTGTTCTCTCTATGTGGCTCCATAGTTTTCAACCATTGGTATGGTCCTAGTTTAGGGTGACAAGAATGAACAAGAACATGTGATCTACTAAGCTAGTAAGAGTCTCCTTGAATATGAAACCTGGTACACGCATGTGGAGAAAATCACTCTGGCCACGGTCATCATGGTCCAGAATTTTTGTCATTACATCCTACTCCGCACAACTACAGTCTATGCAAATTCCAACCCCATGTATTATGTCCTGACTCAGCAGGTACTTGGGGGGAAATACTCACGCTGGATCATTATCCCCCAGGAGTTTGAGTTGGAAATTGCTAAAACCACTTCGAAGAAGTCACTTGTTTTTTACGAGCTCATGTGTGACCTTCCCTGTGTTACTGAATAAAAATATCCCATCGATTCATTTATGTATGAATTTTTGTTTCTCATTAGCGCGATTGATACTTGATATGGAGATTTCATTCTCTATCTCCAAACCCAACGATATCATTCCAATGCCACTAGCGATGAATGTCATCGTATCCACCACTAGGATAAGTCTTACCTCATCTTAAATGATACCTTATACCAATCATGGTGTCTAATATATATTATCGTGTTTTCTCACCCATGAAGAAGCTGAAATTGTCTTGAATGATTGCCACTCTGGACCTTGTGGCGGTCACCTCTTTGGGTTGGCTACTGCCTGGAGAATTTTGCATGCAAGGTAATTATGGCCTTCAATTTTCAAAGACTATATTGAAACTGTCAAGAAATTCCTGCCCTGCCAAATGTTTACAACTAAGAAGCGCACCCATCCTGCTCCACTCCATCTTATCGTAGCAGTTTTCCCTTTTGCAAAATGGGGCATAGACTTCATGCATTGTAGGCATATCTCAGTCGGGGGACATGGCTATATTATTGTGGTTGTGGACTACTTTACTTAATGGGCTGAGGCTATTCCCACATACATCGAAGACAAAAAACCAACTGTGTTGTTCTTCTTTAACCATATCATCACTAGGTTCAGGATTCCTAGGGCCATTGTGACCGATGATGGGTCACATTTCCAGAATAAGATGATGGAAGAACTAAGAAAAAATTAGGGTTTTGACATGATAACTCTAGACCTTACTACCCTCAAGCTAATGGCCAGGTTGAAGCGATCAATAAAGTTTTAAAAACTATACATTAAGGAATGGTAGGGCAGGCCACGTCAAATTGGCATTTGCAACTGTTTTCTACACTTTGGGCCTACAGGACTAATATTTAAGTGCAAATACAAATCCACCACTACTAATTACATATCTCCACGCATATAAAAATCTACACAAATCTCTCTACCGTATTTGGTTTCTTCAAATTGAAATCTACACAAATCATATACATGGAGCTCAATGGCCCTCATAATAATGATCCAGTTATTGATCTGATCTTCCTTCTCATATGCCAAAAATAGACTTGAGGGTGACTTACAAATAACAAATAACCTATAAATAGTAGATTGCTCTCTTAGAGCTTGGAAAGAAGATCTAGGATGGTTCAAGTGGTCAAATTTAGTGGAATTTGGACCAATGGAGGCATGAGAGCAAGACCTAAGTCACTAGGTGAGATAATTCAAGATATGGAGATGGTTATTAGATCTACTTATAAACAAATTGGACATGAGAGGGTGACAAATTTTCAAGTTCATTATCCAAGTAGTTCTCGTTCAATGGAAGGATAAGCAACCAAAATATTCTACTTGGGAACCATTCACCATTATGTAGTGATTTCCCTATATGCAAACTTGAAGAAAATGTTTCTTTTGATTGGTGATGGGGGAGGGCATGTTAGGATCTAACCATTTCTCCTCTACTTTGACCATACATAGGAGTACTTTATTGATGTACGGCGTTATGTTTTCTTAATACTTCCTATTTGATAGTTATTGAATGTAAAATGGTGTCATTATTAATTAAGTCCAACTACACCCAATTTAATACCATGATCATAGGTGGTTCCCACTTTTCTAATAATACAGGAGGAAAGTCAAATAATGTATTTTCTATGTTTGTTGCCACCAAGTCGAATACTTTAATGTGCATATAACCATGAGCTACATATATTTTTAGGACCAATATTTGTATTTGTGCCGAAGAGGCGCTCTCTAGCCCAATATGGGAGAGATTTTGTCACATTTGTACATGGTTCTCTCATAAAAATAATAATAAATTTTATGTGCAACATGTCGAATGACCTACACAAAATTAATAAATTAAAATTAAACATAAGAAAGGCTATCTATAACACATGAATAACAACTATCTACAAATGGGAAGGAACACTATCTCCAACATATATATAAACATCATATGCCACATCAGAGATTGAGAAAAATAAATGCCTTCATCATATGCATAAGCCACATATTATAATTATGGTGATTTGGAGGTGGCGCATGCATCAAGAATTTAAGGGATATATGTGCCTATTAAGATATGTGAAACATTTTTTCTTCAACTCAAGGACGTTTCCGTGCTTTACTAAATTTGCAGAGTTTAATAAGAATGCATTGTGACTCTTGAGTGAAATGAATTTAAATAATAAAAATGATATGAAATAAATATATAAATAAAAATTCATTTCCCAACCACTCGTGCAAATGATTTGTTCGTGCAAATTACTTGATTTTCTCTTTTAAACAAAGTTTAATTGATGGTGGTTTGCCAGAAACCATGGGTTTCCTTGGGTGTTGAAAATATATAAATATTTGATTATACCATTAGTTTAATTAATACCCATTGTAATCCTTAAACTCCATGAAATATCTATTAATATTCAGACCCATTATAATCCTCTCTCTTTCATTGCACTGAATTGCAAATAATCCTCTTTCTTTCCATTATAATCTCCTCTTTATTTTCATTGTAGTTAATTCTTTGTAATTAATGTACATATAACCATGAGCTAAAATATTTTTAGGACCAATATCAGTATTTAATACCCATTGTAATCGTTCAACTCCATGAAATCTCTCTATTATTGAGACCCATTATAATCCCCTCTCTATTATTAAGACCCATTATAATCGAAGATCATATTTGTATCTTTGGGTTTTACTTTTGCTATTGGTGTTCATTCTATCTCTGAGGAAGTTGCGGGGTTTTATCCTTTATGGTTTCTCTGAGGAAAAATATTTGTGTCTCTTGTCTCTTGTGGTTATTGTTGTGCATGTTATTCTCTCAAATAAGATCCTATATCATATTGATTAAATGAAAAAAATCTAACACTAATGTGTCTAGCTAACTTCTCGAGGGAACAAATTTTGCACGTAATCCCCATTTAGGTTGTAAGGTATCTTGTTGGAAAGAATTAACTCAGAATTAAATATCCCTATAAGTTTGACACTTGAAATATTATAGAAAATTGCGAAGAAGATGGATAACTATTGTAACTTAGTTGAAGAAGTTGTTAGTTTTTCAACATTTAAGCTAGAATTATATGGATCTTTAACTGAGAGAACAACAAGCACAACAATCAAACACAAGAGACAATGAACCCAGTGTTTTTCCTTGGGGAAACCATAAATGGAGAAAATCCCACAACTTCCTCAGAGACAGAATCAACACAAAAGGTAAAAACCCAAAACAGTAAGATGCACTCCCAACAGTAGTAACCTTCTTCTTCTCTAGCCCCAGTGTCTTCTCCTTCCTCAACTATGCGCTACACTTGAGCGTGTATGTGATGTGTGCTAAATAGAGAGTCCAGCTCTCTATTTATACTAATCCTAACATGACTAAAACCATAGTAGGGCCAAACTCTACTAGGAGATTCTAATAACCCTAGTGCCCCAGAACTGTGGGGACTTTAACCCTTGGACAATCAGAGGGTTACCCACAATGACTTGACATGACTTGTTTACATTATTGATTCTCCCGATTGGAACATCGGGGCATGACATGACATGATAAAATCCCAGTATAAACATCGAGTTACAATAGATAAGAAATACAAGTGAATACATTTCAAAGTTACAATTACATCAACACTCCCTCTTAACTAGGAAGGTATTCTCTTGACACAATTTTCATCACTAGTCCTCTTCTCCGGATCTTCTCGTCATCTACATATCCAAGTCATCTTGTCTTCAAGTCATCTTTATCTTCATGCCATCTTCATCTGGATCTAGATCATCACTCGATCTGGATCATCATCACTGGATCATACTCGATCTGAAACATCACTGGATCATACTCGATCTAGAACATCACTAGATCATACTCGATCTGGAACATCTCTGGATCATACTCGATCTGGGACATCACTGGATCATACTCGATTTGGAACATCATCACTAGATCTGTATCATCATCACTGGATCTGGATCATCACTTGATTTGGATCATCACTGCTGGATCCGGATCATCACTCGATCTAGATCTCTCAGAGTCATCATAACAGGATCTGCATCATAGCGCGATCTGGATCTCCTCTGGTCACCATCATATGTGCTATCTCATGATTCTTATCATCACAGGAAGTTCTACAGAGCCGGCCTTCTTTAATGCTGGGTGTATACCTACCTCCTCGTAGGTCTTTGGTAGCCCTTACATCTGACCTACTCATCAGAATGGTCGCAACTCGCATTTGACCTGCTTGTCAGAAAGGCGGTAGCCCTTACATTTGACCTACTTGTCAGAATGGCCAGCACTCACATCTGACCTACTCATCAGAAAGGTGGTAGCCCTTATATCTAATCATATAGGACCTAATCCTACAGTCACATCAGAATGGCCAGCACTCACATCTGACCTACTCGTCAAAAAGGTGGTATCCCTTACATCTATGTAGGAGCTCATCCTACATCAAAATGGCCAGCACTCACATCTAACCTACTCGTCAGAATGGTGGTAGCCCTTACATCTGACCTACTCATCAGAATGGCCAGCACTCACATATAACATGGGAGGAACTTAATCTTTTAGCCATGACAGAATGGCTCAGCCCTTACATCTGACCTACTTGTCAGAATGACTATGGATCTTAGCACTCATATCTAACATGGAAGGAACCAATCCTCTCACCATGACAGGATGGCTCAACCCTTACATCTGACCTACTCGTTAGAATGGCTTCTAGACTCATCACTTCCCCTTGGAAGGGACCTCGATCTGAAGAACATTGAGCTTCTCCCTGAAGTGCTCGAACTTCACACTGGCTAGTGGCTTCATCAACACATCAGCTATCTGATCGTCCATCGCAACATACTGGAGCTTCACTGCTCCCCTCTACACCATATACCTGATATAGTGATACTTGATCTCGATATGCTTCGACTTGTCATGGAACAATGGATTCTCTGAAAACTTCACGCAACTCTAGTTGTCACAATGTATACAAGTAGCATCCATCTGGATATCGAATAAATCAGACAGTAGCTTCATTAGCCATACTACCTCACAACTAGTTGAATAGGCTGTGACATACTCTGCTTCAGCTATACTCAGTGCCACACATGATTGCTTCTTGCTAAACCAAGAGATCACACCTGATCCCATACTGAAGCAACACCCTGAAGTGCTCTTCCTATCAATGGCACTACTTGCCCAATCTGAATCAACATAACCCTCCAGGTTAATCTTCTGATTCACATTGTACTTGAGCCCATAATCAACTGTACCTCTCAAGTACCTTAGAACATGCTTTGCAGCAATCAAGTGAACATTTTTTGGATTTGTCAAGAACTGGCCCAAGGTGTTCACAGCAAAGCAAATGTCTGGTCTCGTGTTCGTCAGGTACATCAAGGACCCTATCATCTGATGATACATTGTAGCATCAACCAACTCTAATGAAGCACCACTCAATAGCTTCAGGTTTGATTCCATAGGTGTGGCCATAGCCTTGCGGTCGATCATCCCAAACCTCTTTAGGATCTCTGCTGCATACTTCCCTTTTCCAAGAAAGATTCCATCCGCACTCTACCACACCTCCATACCTAAAAAATAATGCATCATTCCTAATTCCTTCATCTCAAACTCAATAGAAATCTTTCTCTTCGTATCAGCAATCAACCCATCCATACCTGTCACAAATAGATCATCTACATACAGTAGAAGCATCACTGGGTTGCCATCTTTAGCCTTGTAGTAAAGGTTGGAATCTGCTTTACTTTTGGTAAAGCCCAAACTGGATAGAAAGCTATCAATTATGTCGTACCATGTCCTGGGTGCCTGTTTCAAATCGTACAGGTCTTTCTTCAACCTGCACACATGAGACTCCCTGTCATGTGTCTCAAAACCGAGTGGTTGTTCTACATACACTTCCTCTTCCACTACACCATTCAAGAAAGCAGTCTTGACATCCATCTGGTGTATCTTCCATTTCATCACTGCAGCTAGAGAAAGTACTGATCCAATGCAAGTGTATCTGGCTACAGGTGCAAAGGTTTCTTCATAATCTATTCCTTCTTTCTGAGAGAAACCCCGAGCCACAAATCTTGCCTTATATTTTTCTATGCCATCATCTGCAGCATGTTTGATCTTGTAGATCCATTTGGAAGTTACAACTGACTTCCCTTTTGGTCTTGGGACAACATCCCAAACACCATTCTTCATGATCGATTGGTATTCTTTGATCATAGCATCCTTCCATTATTTTCGTTCTGCCGCTTCTTCATAACTAGAAGGTTCTTTATCAATGAAATCACATAGTAATGCTACATACCTGGAGCAGGATTTGGTCCTCTTTCTTTCTCTGTGATTCTCTTTTGGAGCCCCATATCTTTCTGCACCTTGAATAAGTTCTCGTAACCAAGCAGGTTTCCTCTTATGAGGATTCTTCTCCAGAGGTGGATCTACAGGTCTTTGTGGTTCTTCAAATTCTTGAGCTTCTTCATTCATGGTTGTATCATGAATTCTTGGTGCTTCTGCTTCTTCAAATTCTTCAACAGGTTTCTTTCTGGATTTGTTGTGAGCTATATATTCATCAAATGTCACATCCATGCTAATGTCAATCTTCTTGAATCCTGGGAAATATATTTTGTAAGCCTTCAAGCTTTCATAGTATCCCACAAATATACCCTTCTTTCCTGAAGGATCTAATTTAGTCCTCTTCTCTTTTGTAATGTGTATGTACATAGGACAGTCGAATATTCTAAGATGGCTGACTTTTGGTTTCTTGTCGGAGAAGACTTCTTTAGGAGTCTTGGTATCAAGTACTCTATGTGGAGTACGGTTCTATACATACACCGTTGTTCTAGAAGCTTCCGCCCAAAGATGCATACGAAGGTCTTGATCATGAAGCATTGCTTTTGCAGCTTCCATGATAGTTCTATTCTTTCTTTCCACAATCCCATTCTGTTTTGGATTATAAGGAGTAGAAAACTTCCTCTTAATCCATGATTCTTTACATAGCTCTTTGAACTCATTTGAAGTGAATTCTTCACCATTATCTGATCAAAAGGTCTTTATCTTCTTTTCAGTGTGGTTCTCGACCAAGGCTTTGAATTCCTTGAACTTGCTGAATACTTCATCTTTGTTCTTCATGAAATAAACTCATGTCTTCCTAGAAAAATCATCAATAAAAGAAACATAATATGCATACCCGCTTAGTGAGTTTGATGATATAGGACCGCATACATCGGAGTGGATGATTTCCAAGATTCCTTTTGCTTTGCTTTCGATGCTTGGAAATGTCTTCTTTGTATTCTTTCCTTTCGCACATCCTTTGTAGACCCCATCATGTTTTGCTTGGATTTCTGGAAGACCTTCAATAGCTTTTCTTGCAATAGGTAGTGCTCTGTAATGCACATGTGCAAGCCTTCTATGCCAAAATTCACTTGGCTCTACCGTGTCATGGACCAAGGCTTGTTCTGGATGACCCTTTAGTTTGTACAATCCTCCTTCTTGTTCTCCAATCACCACCGCATCATCGATAGTCTTTCCTTTTGGCCACATGATGAGTTGACCATCTATGAATGCAACCCTCATTCCTTTTGCATCTAATGTCGATATGGAGAGGAGGTTCTTCTTGAGTCCCGGCACAAACAATACTTCTTTCATTGTTAGAGACTTTCCAGAGTCTAGCTTATATGAATATTCCCCACTACCTTTTATTGGATATTGGTAATCATCTCCTAGCTTCACCTTGTGAGGTGATTCATGTTCCGACAGTCTTACAAAGGATTCCTTGAATCCTGTCATATGTTTGGAGGCCCCACTGTCTATAAGCCAATCATCACTTCCATGAGTAATGTTACATGTGAGAGCAGAAATCAAAACATATTCATCCTTGCTTGAAGAATCTTCACTTTCATATCTAGTTCTCTTCTTGGATGGTTCATCATCCTCTATAGCATGAGCATGATGTCTTATTTTGCTGCTCCTCTTTGATAGCTTTGGTTTCTTAGGACAATTCTTTGCATAATTTCCTGCTTCATCACATGTATAACATATGACCCTAGATAAATCTTTTCTAGTGTTATCTTTGTGATAGTGCTTACCTCTAGGGTGACAAGATATTCTTTTGGTTGACTTGGAGTGTACCGTGAGAGCTTGATCTTCACTTCCCATGTTTTCTTATCGAGCTGCTATCTGTGCTTATTCTTGAGAACACTCTTCCCATAGTCTGTTGATTTTGACTAACTTCTTTCTAGCACAGATTCCTTGGATGAAAGAATCCCATGACCTAGGAAGGCCATTCAAGGTAGTCATTACAATCTCTGCATTTTCCACTTCTTCATCTACTACTTCTAGTTGTTCCTTGATCTGAGAGACTCTTGTGAAGTAAGACTAGATTGTTTCTACATTCGGAATCTTCACATTCTTTAGTTGGTTTCTCATAGTCATCTTTTGGTTTATGTTCTTCCCTTCAAACAATTTGGTTAGGGCATCAAACATAGATTTAGGTGTCTTGAGAGAGGACACCTAAGGGATAAGGTGATCCTTGATAGAATCAGTAATGATCCTCTTTTCCATAACCAACTTCTTCTTATGCAAGGCCTTAGCCTCATCTCCCTCTGGAACTGGAACCTCCTCATGGATGAGGGAGTCTAACTCATTTTCTTCTAGGACCAGGGAGATCCTATACTTCCAAGCTTGAAAGTTATCAGCTCCCTCAAGATTTTCATCAAGCTTGGTATGATGAGACATCTTAACTGAGAACCTCAAATGGAAATACAAAATATTTTATATCTTACCAGGTCAAGATGTCGGATCTGAATGTTGAGCTGAAATCCTGCAGAACTGGTTCCGGAGCAAATTAGGGTTTTTCTTTTCCGGAGTTCTATCCACCCAAATGCTTTGAAATTTATCCCTAGCTTCAATTTTGGGGAGGAGATCAATCTAGGCCTGGGCTCACTAAAAGATTCATCTTCTGTGAAAAGCCCTAATTTCCGGTAGCAGTGTCAGGTCCAAAATTGAAAAACCTCAGAATTGGATTCTACTTCGACAGAAAGATGTGCCCTAAGGAGGAGAGTTATTCCACCTTGTTTTTGCTGAAAATATGTGGAGAGATATGCACAAAATAGGAATCCCTAGTTCCTACAACTGCACAGTGTCTTCTTCTCAAGTTAGCTCTGATACCATGTTAGTTTTTCAACATTTAAGCTAGCATTATATGGATCTTTAACTGAGAGAACAACAAGCACAACAATCAAACACAAGAGACAATGAACATAGTGTTTTTCCTCGGGGAAACCATAAATGGAGAAAACCCCTCAACTTCCTCATAGATAGAATCAGCACAAAAGGTAAAACCCCAAAACAGTAAGATGCACTCCCAACAGCAATAACCTTCTTCTTCTCTAGCCCCAGTGTCTTCTCCTTCCTCAACTATGCACTACACTTGAGTGTGTATGTGATGTGTTATAAATATAGAGTCCATCTCTCTATTTATACTAATCCTGACATGACTAAAACCCTACTAGGGCCGACCTCTACTAGGAGAGTCTAATAACCCTAGTGCCCCAGAACTGTGGGGAGTTTAACCCTTAGACAATCGGAGGGTTACCCACAATGACTTGACATGACTTGTTTACATTATTGATTCTCTTGATCGAAACATCAAGGCATGACATGACATGATAACATCCCGGAATAAACATCGGGTTACAATTGATAAGAAATACAAGTGAATACATTCCGAATTTACAATTACATCAACATAAGTAGGTGGTAAAGAGTATACACATGGATTAGTCCTCCGTGTTTATGGATTAATGGTTCCCATTACCTCAAGTTCCTCCATAAAATGGAGAAACTTATGTTGAATATGATTCATAGTGAGCCACTTTGCCTCGTAAATAAGAAACCCTTCTTAGACAAACCAATATAATTGGATGTTATGTTGGTTAGTTCTCTTCACCTAAGTGTCCATGTTCAAGTCAAAATTGTTACTTGCTCATTCAAGTCTAGATTGATTTTTTTAGGGGCAAATGCTCGACTAACTCTGAGGTGTACAAGAGAAGTTGAAAATATGGTTGAAGTAACTCTAGATTAAATACATGGTGCAAGTCAAGGAAAGGGAGAATAGTTAACTGAAGATATTTCTCATACGTAGCCTTCATAATGGTGTAAGGCCTTTATCAGAGTGTTGAATTTTCTGATGGGGTGTTCTGAGGAACTCCTCTACAAATGAAACCATACCTTGTCTTCAACCCAAAACTTATGTGGAACTCGATGTTGATCATGGAATTTCTTATACTTATCATTGGCCTTATGAAAAATATCATGAAAATTTTGTTGAATTTGATGGATATGTTCAAAAAAATCTAATTTCCTACTAAACCTCAGTATGAGCATGGAAGAATTCATCTTGTGTAGAAAAAATGGGTAACACTACGTTGATTGGGGCTAATGGCTACAACCCAAAGCACGCCTAAAACGGGATGTGGCCAATAAATACATGAAGGGATCTATTATATCTATGTCAAACATGAGGAAGGATCTCATCCCATGTGTGTGGATATTTGGAGTTGAACATTCTTGGGATATGTACAATAATCATGTTGATTGCCTCTATATGTTCATCGGTTTGGGGGTATAAGGCAGTTGATTTGGTCATCTTGGTGTCTAACATAGACCATAACATATACTAGAAAGTATTTAGGAATCTATTGTAACAGTCTGAAATAAGAGTTTGTGGGAAGAAAAAGTGAACCCAAACATGCTCGAAGAAGAGCTTAGTTGTGGCCTTTGTTGTGATGTTCTTCACAAAGGATACATACTTTCCATCTTAGAGAGTTGGTCCAAAAACACAAATACACAATGGCATTTCCATGCTTTATTTGAGGAAACACAAACATGTAGTCCATGAAGACAGATTCGAAAGGTTTATATTGGATAGGAAACATAGTGTACAACCCCTACTTCTTATTGGCAAGTTTGAGAATGGTGTAGGTGGTGGAAAATTTTATGTATTTCCGAACATATTGCCAAAGTTTTTACTAGTAGAAGTGCTTTTGCAATAATTCCATTATATTCTACATGTAGAAGTGTCTTCCCACCTAACTATATTGTGCTTCCCAATTAATATTCTCATGTTTGTTTGAAGGAATATAGAGATGGATGAGATAGCATCAAATCATTTATGAAGAATTAGATAGGATAAAGGAATTTTCCTTCTTTGTGCACATAGAAAAACTTGAAGGTCTTAGGATTCAAGGAGAGCATGTACCATATCTTACCTACATCAACTAAGGGATGTGTTTATATAGGATGAATCATTTGTGATTACCTTGATAGAAGCTCAGCCTTCAACCATTTATTCTTGTGAAGAATGGTTTTCATAAAATAGACAAGCAATAATTATTTGTATTAAAGAAATAATTGAATGTCTCACACACAAGAAGAGGAATATGTATCCTCTTGCATTCTCTAATTTTGGTTTCGCATTGGATCGGGTATCTCAGTACATTTATTGTTTGAAAACCCTAGGAGATCGATGGGTTGGATTAAATTTTCATTTTCGAATACTCTAGGAAGTTATAGAGAAGGACAAATAATCAAATTTTTGGACAATGATGATTTCAAAACTTGGTTTTCTTAAACCTCATGAGAATAACCATCCAGTAAGTGATTAACATAAGTTATACTCTCAATCATCCTCCTTGGCAGAATCAAAGTCGTTACGGTGATCCTGTTGCATAGGTAGCTACAATGCCTTCAATTGTGTGAAGATTCTCTCATGCTCAATAGTGCATGAGAATGGAGTAGAAACTGCTGCAAATGCATGCATTCATCTCTCATTATTTCGTGTGGAATTGTGATTGTTGTGCTCCTTGTCTTATTTCTCTTCAAATAATTTCTTGTATACTAATCATCTTCTTTATATGGGAATTTTTTATAGTAATCACACAATCGACACTCCTCCATGGTATTTTCATTATCAAAGTCTGAATATTTATGTGAAAATTACATGGTTTTGGTTCATTTTTCCCATGAATAGAGGCTCTTTGATACTCATCTTCGTGTTCCTCCTAATTTGTTGCAAGTGCATATGATTTTAATGGACCTTGGAAGGTTCATTTGGTTGAGCTTATCTTGTGCCTAGAGAAGGAAGGTTGCAAACATTTTCAATGCAGGCATGGTCCAATAGGCACCAAGTTCCAATATTGTGGAATGGAAGGATGAGAAACATACACCATAGTCTAGTTCCAATTTTGATAAGATGGATTGGATTTATTGATCATTGTTCTTATATATCTCACAAACCTTGAGATAAAGTAGAATGGACTTGAACATGGTAAGTAACTATTGTATGGATTTGAATTCATTGGGAAACATATTCATTAGCTCCACCTCCAATTGGTGTCCTGTCATCTCATCTTGTGTTCCAAAGAGTGTGGAAAACTTGGTCCATATTTCATTAGGAGCATTTTCTGCTTTTATGTGATCGAAAAGATCTGGAGATACTAAATAACATATAAACCCGCATGTTTCATCCATCCTATTCAATTATTTGGACTTCTCTATGGTTGAATTTGGATCTACTTGAGTTTCAATTGTGAATCCCTTTATACTCAAGAGAATCTCTACTCTATGGTTTCACTCAAAGTAGTTGAAGGGAGTAAGGGTTTGATGCTGAGATAGATCCATTTCAATATATGGACTTTTTATGGTTCCTTCAACCTACAATGTGTCTTAATTCCTGCAAAAATTGTACATTAAGTCCTTTAGAACCCCTAAATCTCTAATACCATATAGAATTTTGGAGCATATAGATCTATATTCTAAATAAGAAATCAATACATGTGCAAGATATTGAATAGTGGGACAAAAGCTTGTCATTAACGAGAAACACATGAAAAGGAATACAATAGATCTTTCAATGACAAATAAATTGTTGTATTTCATCTTCATCTATTGTATGTAAAGGAATGTACATATGATTACATATAGGAAATTCAAATTGGTGACAGAGGAAATTCGAATTATAGTGCATGAAAACCTAGTCTAGACTTAACTAGAGATGAAATGACGTGTGGTAGTCATGCACATGAAGAATCTTCTTAAAAGGACTTAAGGAAGGTTCCACTTTCTTAAAATAACAAAAATCCGTGTGCTTGGAGTCCCTAAATAGTGGAGTAAACTCCCCATATCCACTCCACAACTCTAACCTGCAATGTGGGACCCTAAAATCAAGGAAAACAAGACTTGAATAAAGGAATGCACCCTCATATATGCCAAAAAATAGACTTGAGGGTGACTTATAAATAACAAATAACCTATAAATAGTATATTTCTCTCTTGGAGCTTGGAAGCAAGCTCTAGTATGGCTCAAGTGGTCAAATTTAGTGGAATTTGGACCAATGGAGGCATGAGAGCAAGACCTAATTCACTAGGTGAGATATTCATGATATGGAGATGGTTATTAGATCTAGTTTTAAACAAAATGGACACAAGAGAGTGACAAATTTTTGAGTTCATTATCCAAGTAGTTCTTGTTCAATGGAAGGATATACAACCAGAATATGCTACTTGGGAACCATCCACCATTCTGTACTGATTTCCCTATATGCAAACCTTGAAGAAAATGTTTCTTTTGATGGGGGAGGGCATGTTAGGATCTAACCATTACTTCTCTACTTTGACCATACTTAGGAGTACTTTATTGATGTATGGCATTATGTTTTTTTAATACTTCCTATTTGATAGTTACTTAATGTAAAATGGTCTCATTATTAATTAAGTCCAACTAGACCCAATTTAATACCATGATCATAGGTGGTTCCAGTGTTTCTAATAATACAAGAGAAAAGTCAAATAATGTATTCTCTATGTTTTTTGCCACCGAGTAGAATACTTTAATGTGCATATAACCATGAGCTACAAAGATTTTTAGGACCAATATTTAATACCCATTGTAATCCTTAAACTCCATGAAATCTCTATTATTGAGACCCATTATAATCTTTTCTCTTTCATTGAAGTGAATTGCATGTAATCATCTTTCTTTCCATTATAATCGTCTTTTTCTTTTCATTGTAGTTAATTAATTATAATTAATGTACATATAACCACGAGCTAAAAACTTTTTAGGACCGATATCTATATTTAATACCCAATGTAATCGTGGAACTCCATGGAAACTCTCTATTATGTTTCATCCATCTTATTCAATTATTTGGACTTTTCTGTGGTTGAATTTGGATCTACTTCAGTTCCCGTTGTGAGTCCCTTTATACTCAAGAGAATCTCTACTCTTTAGTTTCACTCAAAGTAGTTGAAGGGAGTAAGGGTTTGATGCAAAGATAGATCCATTGCAATATATGGACTTTTGATGGTTCCTTCAACCTACAATGTGTCTTAATTTCTGCAAAAATTGTACATTAAGTCCTTTAGAACCCCTAAATATCTAATACCATATAGAATTTTGGAGCATATAGATCTAGATTCTAAATAAGGAATCAATACAAGTGCAAGATATTGAAGAATGGGACAAAAGCTTGTCATTAATGAGAAACACATGAAAAGGAATACAATAGATATTTCAGTGACACATAAATTGTTGTATTGCATCTTCTCCCATTGTATGTAAAGGAATGAATGTATGATTACATATAGGAAATCCAAATTGCTGATAGAGGAAACTCGAGTTACAGTGCATGACAACCTAGTCTAGGCTTAACTAGAGATGAAATGAACTGTGGTAGTTATGCAATATCTCAGAGGTGAGTTAACAACCTCATAGCTAACCTAGGTGAACTCAAACATCTAAAAGTAAGGGACAACAAAATATTAATTCATTCTCTTGAAGAATCTTCTTAAAAGGACTGACAGAAGGTGCCACTTTCTCAAAATAACAAAAATCCATGTGCTTGGAGTCCCTAAATAGTGGAGTAAACTCCCCATATTCACTCCACAACTCTAACGTGTATTGCGAGACCCTAAAATCAAGGAAAACAAGACTTGATTGAAGGAATGCACCCTCATATGCCAAAAATAGACTTGAGGGTGACTTACAAATAACAAATAACCTATAAATAGTAGATTGCTCTCTTGGAGCTTGGAAGGAAGATTTAGGATTGTTCAAGTGGTTAAATTTAGTGGAATTTCGACCAATGGAGGCATGAGACCAAGACCTAAGTCAATAGGTGACATATTCAAGATATGGAGATAGTTATTAGATCTAGTTATAAACAAATTGGACATGAGAGGGTGACAACTTTTCGAGTTCATTATCCAAGTAGTTCTCGTTCAATGGAAGGATACAGAACCAAAATATGCTACTTGGGAACCATTCACCATTTTGTAGTGATTTCCCTATATGCAACCTTGAGGAAAATGTTTCTTCTGATGGGTGATGGGGGAGGTCATGTTAGGATCTAACCATTTCTTCTCTACTTTGACCATACATAGGAGTACTTTATTGATGTATGGCATTGTGTTTTTTTAATACTTCCTATTTGATAGTTACTGAATGTAAAATGGTCTCATTTTTAATTAACTAGAATAAGTCTCAGTCTTCGTTCATTTAGCAAGCATATTAAAGATTATATAATAATTAGAGAGAAATCAGTTCTTACACGCTTTAACACATTTATCACACATAATCTATATTAAAAGAAAGAGCACGAAGTTGCAATATTAAATAATACTTAAATAATAGAGATAGATAGATATGTCCAGGGAGGCAAAATAGATAGGTGAGAATATACAGAGATAGATAGATTGAAAATCGTGCAATCAATGGAAACCTATGTCAGAAAATATAAAAAAAAAAGCTCATGCGTAACGAATCACGATAGTCTAATCACCTCTCACCATTTGTAAATTGTTTGATTTTATAGAACGCAACCTTTACCCTTCATATTGTTTTATATAAAATATCACATCTACTCACTACTATGCATTATTGCATATTATCTTATCTATATCAAACTGACCTGCATAACTCTTTTGAAAGGTTATGATTTTGTTTCTTTTAGGGCTGGTGTTTTTAATCATTTAAAAAAGAAAATTATAATTTTTAGAATGGATGTTAAAGGTAGGAATACGATTGTATTATGACACTATTATGTGATTTTTAAGGGTGTTAAATTCATTTTTGCAATAAAAAGTTACAGTGTAAAATAACAAGTTATAATCTAATTATTTTCTTTAGAGATCTAAAGAGTTTAATTAACTCTTTAGGAAAATTAATAAAGGTGCCTATATAAACTCTTTGCATGGTATGAATAAAACAATGACCATGATCATGGTTGAACTAGATATCCTTACTGAAATCCAAGTGACTTGGGGGCTAAGGTTTTTTGTCATAAATTAGATTACCTGCACATACCTTTAGAGATGTTTTTACTGGCCATGTTTTTTTGGTGCTCACCATGAACTTTATGAAGATGCATCTAAGGAAGAATTCAAATTTAATCTTTTTGTCAAAAAGGAATTGGGCGCTAATCTCTCCACTAGAAAGAGTATTGTAAAATTGGAACCAAACTCAGATTTTTCAATTTCAAAAAGAAATTGGGGCAATAATTAGTTTATGTGGCTCCTCCGATTTCTGTTGAACATGGATTTTTTAAGGGTTCTCAGTTTCCTTCCTCTACTAGAAATTTGGGTAGTAATTTTGAAACCGCATCTTCTCCAGTTTCTTTGGAACAAACTACTTTTAAGGATTTTTCTTTGTCTCATTTACAAATTTAACCAAACTCCCCTAGTTTCTCTCTACATGCCCTTTTGTCTGAAAAGGGTGATAAGTTACACCCTCTTTTTCCAATCCATCTTGAGTGTGATGCTGAAATCTTAAAAGAAACTGGTTATAGGATGTTAAGGATTTCAAAGCACCTTTAGAAATATTTTTGAAGAACCCATATATGCACTTGGAGGGAAAATATATCCTCAATGGGTTCTGTGTTTTAGTTCAAGGATTCATTCCTCAAATTGGATCCCTATAATCTTCATTGAGGACCTAAGGACCTATATATAGTGCTCAAAAGTTCATAATATTGCTAGTATCCCCACTCAAAGGATAATGATATACTAAATAGGTCATGTGCAGTGGATTGGGTTGTAATTGTTGAACTTGAATGCTTATAAGATTCATTTAGGGAATAAGTATTATGCTTATTTTTTCAACAATATCCTCATGTCTAAGTCTTATAGACTCATATCCAATATCTAAAGCCTCCTAATGACACCCATATCTATAATCAAGGTAAAGGATAATGTTAATGGGTCCTATGTGGTGATTTGAGGTGCCATTCATTACCAAGGATGCTTATAGTCATTTTGAAATTGTATCCATGTCTATGTGGACTAAAGAGGCTACTATAGTGTACTTTCTTAACTAGTCGTGTGCATTATGGATGAGATTGGAAGTAAAATCCTTAGAAAGGTTCATGGATTCCATGTATGATGTTGGTATAACAAGGGTTTTTCATCGAGGGTTCAAAATCGTGACCCTATAAGTCCATTATTATCTACACCACATTATGTTTGATTAGTTTGATGCCTAATCCTTGGTTCATTTAGGGACATGAGTAATTCATCTATTGATTTCTCTATGTTTCATCCCTCAGCTCATTGATATTCATCCCTACATTGGGGGTAGCACATGGTTTAAGTGACTACATTGGTTGGGTGGAAAATTGGCGCTTGGGTGTGATAATTTATCCCCTTGTTTTACAGGCATGATTCTAGAAACTAGTGGTGACTAATGGTTGGTCATTATTGAACCAAGAGGCTATTATGAGGTATTTATGCTACTATGGTTACTATTGATGAGTTTTTTAAAACTACAATTATCTTGGTACTCTATACTAGTAGACTAGTAATATTGTTATATAGTAACACTTGCTAATTTTGGAATTGAATTGATTAGATTTGAAATGTTTTTAATACTTGAAGAAATAAAAAGGTTTATGAGGTAAGTGACACCATACTCAAAATTAAGGTTCCTACAAATTTCCAAATGGATATTATACTTATATCCTATTTATGTCCTAGTATAATTTACAAAGACATTTATGTATTCGAACACATGTTTTATATCCATTACATTTACCAATTGATTGGACTATGCACAGATGGAATCTAAGAAGTTGCCATAAGATCCCACAAGACCATGTTCCCTCTTGGATTTCAACAATAGCTAGAAATTTAATGTCTTTTAAAGGAACTGATACATTTTAGAGTGTTTGGATGTAAATACAAAAAGAATTAAAAAAATCATAGATTGAGTTCCTAATTCAAATAGTTAGTTAGAAAAAATACTAATAACATAATGAAGAGTTTTTTTTAAGAAACCCTACATGAATTGATAAAATAAATAAATAAATAAAATAAAAAATGTTGGGTTTTATAGATGCTAAACCATAATAGCACATGAGAATATATCATAAAAGCATCGGAAGCATTCCCTTGATTTAGAAAATCAAGAACACATTAAACATGAAATTTTTATAGAAAAATTAAAACTCTTTAGATTCTGTAATATTCATCATCTTTAATCTAGAACATTTGCAGAACATAATACTAATTTGTTTTATAAGTCATGGAAATGTACGCTTCTTTACTTTCATGATATTTAAAATTAAGGAGGCTATGGATTTTGATATTTTCCTCGATTCATATGTAACATGCATATGATTGGTTTGTGTGCTATCTTTACCTATATTTAATGAGTTTTATTATGGTTACAATTGAAAGCTCATTTCCTAATAAAACATTAGTTTATATAGTTCTTATATTTATTCTCATTAAATTTTAAATTTAATGGGCTCAACTATGGTTTCAATTGAAAGGTGATTTCTTATTAAAACATTAGTTTATAGATCTTATATTTATCCTCATTAGAGTGTTGTGAGTGTTGTAGGTTTTGTGAGCCAAATTATAAGTACTCGTTAGTTCTCAATTCAGTTATTTGCTATTAAAGAACCTAGTTGAGTTTAAATGTTTTATAGAGAAATGTTTATATAATTATAAGGATGTTTATACCTAAACACTTACACATCCATTCACTCTAAAATCCTAACAATATTACCAAACCTATATTATATACCTTGTACAATTATATCATCATTAATCCATTGGGAATATCATTATTAGTCCATGTCGTAGGCAAAGACTATATGTTCTTCTTTTATGTATTAATTATACAAATGACATTCAATTTATAAAGGATAAAGTAAAGTTGAATATACTTTTTTATTTAACTTTGATTTTTATTAAAATGTGATTTATATTTTCAAAATATTACTCGATGAAATCTCTCATGGGACCATTTTTTCATTGGCACCATCAGAAAAAAAATAAAAAATAAAATAAGAAAGGTCATACCTTGGAGATTGTTAATTTAAACTGTGTAATACTTGCAATAATTGATTTCACATGGATTAAGCAACCTTTTCCTTTGCATTGATTCCATCAATTAATGAATTTTCCCATTCCTCAACAGGTGGCATATATGCTCACTATCAACTACCTCCAATAGAAATAGGTTGTAGATGAAAAGAAGCAACAACCCAAAACTAGTTTGGTTTTGTAGGTTATTCAGGACTTTTGGTTATACAAGTCTCAGACACTATGTAAGATGACTGGCATAATTGATTTGATGAATCTAGAGGAATGTACCAGCGCTTTGAGTGTGCTATAGGTACAAGAGAGGGAAACACATATAATTTAGGATTTGAGGATGTGGGTTTATGTGAAAATGTTCAAGCTAATGGTCTTGCTTTAGATAACATAGTTGCATGCTATATCACACTAAGAGATTGGAAGCATGGTGTACGTTGTACATAAATTGATATTAAGGTCCATTCATTATAGGGTCTCTATGTGTTCATTGTAGTCTCATTTTGGGAGATGGTTATGTCATGATTGCTAAAGTTAAAAGAAATATCTAGAATATTTTTTGAGTATTCAAATGAATTAGAGGAAGAAGAGGTAATTACAATGATATTTGGATTCATCAAAATAATACCTTATATATTTTCTTTATCTATATGGAAATCCCGACTTGTAATTCCATTTACAGCATACAACATGGATCATTGAGTTGTACAACATGGATCATTGAGGCATTACTATATCCATCAATCCATCAACTGATGATGCTCAGAATAAAAAATGTAGAACCAACAAAATAGCAAAAAGAGTTGCATATTCAAGACAACCTCCAATGAGTAAGCTCCAGCTAATCAAATCCCAAAAATATAGCACAGCGTCAACCTTAATCTTGTTTACTCATTGAAACCTGGAATTTTGAAACAAAATCAGTTAGCAAAGTGTGAATCTCAATCATATAAAAAAAAATACGATGCCTGCAGAATTTTAATTCTGTAGATATCCTTATAAAATAAAGGAAAACACTTTGCATCAAGAAAGAAATGTGAAAAATATAGAAAAACACCCCCACGTTATTTTCAGAGACAGATACATATTTTAGATCAAGAATGGCTGGGCCAACTGGAGCTTCATTGGGCCAAGACTCTGAAGAATCACTCAATTCAATGACAAGGGCATCCCCTACACCCAAATATCTTCTAGCAAAGAATGCGATCGTCATGCTATGAGTGGTTCAGCGAATGGCCTGATTACACAGTACTCTACTAACTTGGTCTTCGGTTGGTTTATGACTAACGTTGGCCTATGAATGAGGAAGGCCATCATTTGGGCAGGGTATTATAATCATCGATTTTTTCGTTCGAGGCTGAGAATCATCAACAGGTTCCTTAAGGTTTACCTTAGGCTTGACCTTAAGGTCACTTCCACTTAGGGTTCATTCGGATTGAGATATCCCATTATCAAGATCATCTTTATAGCCACATTCTTCTAACTTAGGCCCAACTTCTTCTGTCTCGATACGTCTTCACCTGGTTTTGGGCCTCCGTCGGGGCCACCCCTCATTTTCCCCAAACTCATTACGGGCAAGAAATGATTCCCAAGAATCCCCTAATTCTCCAAGCCAGTAGGAAACAAGTATCTTAATAAGCCCATGACGAAATAGGCTATGTTCCTTATCCCCCACATTACTCTGATAGGCACAAGCCATCTTCTGCAAACTACTTAAGAAATAATAAGGCATATTCACAAGGCATCCTTTGAAAATCATTAATAGTCAAAGATGATAAAACTAAGTTTGGGAAAGTTGACCTTCACAGGTGACATACCTGATAATAAGTTCGAGCAGAGAACGTCATTTCTTCTTAAGTAGCTGAGAAGGGAAACCTAACTTATTTTTCATTTGTCGGTTAGCTTGAGTCAAGAAATCCTTCCAGTCATCATTCTTCACATGTTTTCCCTTATACCAACGTTCTCCTACCCATGGTAAACCTATCACCCAAGAAACAAAATCCTCTTTTAACTGCAACGCGACATCCCCTACCTGTGCTTTCATACCATCAAATGATGTTGTGAATGCCCTGGAAATTGCCAAGTTAAAACCAGAGAATTTCTGTAGAAACCCTAACCATCCTACCCTTACCACCAATTCACAACATTTAGGAGTAGTGTCTAAATATTCATCACCCATGAGCTCAAATCTCGAAACAGGGGCCATAATAGCAATTACACAGGCTTTAAGGATTTTCAAAACCCGAACTAAGAAACACAGTCGATCTATCCAGAATTCATACATATTAACCGAAACTCCAAATAGCCTTATTTCACCAAAGTACTATGAACCTTCATGCCCAGTCATGGAACGTAGGGTCAACATGCCTTCAAATTGACAAGTTAATGGAAATTGCAATGCACTTACCATGCAATAATGGCCTACAGAAAAATCAAGAGGGCAACAGCTTATGCGTGATAATTGCATGATTGCAAATCAACAAATGGCAAACAATTGGATTACGCACGTGTCAAAAACCCTCAATTTCCATAATAACACCAATATTGATTAACATTTTTTCATATCGATGTGGTGGCCTAATAAAACTAATAGTTTCAAAGCATAAGTTAATGGTTACAATCACATAATCTTTCAGCATCAAATATCAATAATACCAGGACTAAATAAAAAAATACAATTGATGAAATTAGAATCATGGTTGATATTGTAATGATAAACAAACAATTAGTAAATGTAGACAAACCCATACCAAACCTTCAAAAATCATTTTATCCATTTATGATGGAATTTAACACTAACTTTAGCTCAAGGTAGCATTTAAAAAGGTCATAATCGCATAAATCTTATCTCATGTAAAGATACAAAGTTCATAAATGAGGACAAGTGTATAATGTTAAATTTTCATATGCTAAGCTAGATCATTAGTATTTCATTTCGATTTCATAACAAAAGCATATAAATAGGATCACTGAAAGATAGACAAGCACAACCATACAAAAGAGAACACAAATATTTATCCTGGGAAAACCCTAAAGGGAAAAACCCAGCAAAATCTTCCTCAATATAGATGCCCCAAAAAGATAAAAGATAAAACCAACAAGGAGATCAAAGCCTGATCCTCCTCCTTCTCCAACTACTTCTCTCTCCTCCACTAATGTGCTATACAAGTGAGAGTGTGTGTCTCAAATCAGAAGCACTACACCTCTATTTATATTCATCCGTTCACTTAAGTTAACTCATTTGATATGTAGGCTCGAGTTAAATGATGTAGGCTCGAGTTACACATGTAGGCTCAAGTAACCACACTGGGGTGCTGATGACCCACCTTTACAATTAGAGGGGACTACATCATGACCCTTATTAGTTCTTCCGATTAGGAGCATTGGGGTACAATGTAATACAAGTGGTTCTCCCGGTAGGACCATCGGGGAGCACAAAAATATACGTATAGAATATTCTTCGAACTTACAATATTTCAACACTCCCCCTTAACGAGAAGGGTATTCTACAACAACATCAGAAAAAACAAGAGTAGAGATAGGGGACATCATCAACATTAGCAGGGTAACACATCTATAAATCATTGGAAGCTTTTCAACATCATGTAGTCTTCATCTTCAATCTTTAGTCTTCATCGTCATTAATTCTTTGATTGCTTTGATCAGCAACATCTTCAGCATTTTGATCTTTCAATCAGCAATGACATCTTCAACACTTGGACCTTTCAATCAACAACATCTTCAGCACTTTGACTGTTCGATCAGCAACAACATCTTCAGCATTTTTGACCTTTCGATCAGCAACATCTTTAGCACTTTGATTGTTCGATCAGCAACAACATCTTCAACATTTTTGACCTTTCAATCAGCAACATCTTCAGCACTTTGACTTTTTTTTTTTTTGATCAGCAACAACATCTTCAGCACCTTGACCTTTTGATCAGCAGCAACATCTTCAGCACTTTGACCTCTCGATCAGCAATATCATCATCAACACTTTGACCTTTCGATCAGCAGCAACATCATCATCATCATATTCTGATTTGTCAATCATAATCATCATCACATTTTGATCTTTCGATAAGAAACATCATCATCATACTCTGATCTTTCGATTAGAAACATCATCAACATACTCTGATCTTTCAATCAGAAACATCATCATCATACTCTGATATTTCGATCAGTATGTCATCATCATCATACTCTGATCTTTTGATTAGTACGTCATCAGCATACTCTGATCTTTCAATCAGTACGTCATCATACTCTGATCTTTCGATCAGTACGTCATCATCATTATACTCTGATCTTTTGATCAGTACGGCATCATCATCATACTCTGATATTTCGATCAGTATGACATCATCATCATCAGCAGTAACCTACAATCCACAACTCAAAGACCAAAAAGTATTTGGATCACTTTTGGACTTAAAGTCTAGGGATGATACAATCCCACCACATTCTCGACAACCGAAGTTACCGAATTGATAACAGGAGAATCAGTCCCTATCACTTTAGGACTAAGTCCAAGGATGATGCAATCCTACCACATTCTTGAGGACCGAATCCACCGGAGTGATTACGAGAGAATCAGTCCCTATCACTTTAGGAATATGTCCAAGGATGATGCAATCCTACCACATTCTCGAGGACCGAAGCCACCGGATTGATTACGAGAGAATTAGTCTCTATCACTTTAGGACTATGTCCAAGGATGATGCAATCCTACCACATTCTCGAGGACTAAAGCCACTGGATTGATTACGGGAGAATCAGTGCCTATTACTTTAGGACTATGTCCAAGGATGATGCAATTCTACCACATTCTCAAGGACTGAATCCACCGGATTGATTACGGGAGAATCAGTCCCTATCACTTTAGGACGATGTCCAAGGATGATGCAATCCTACCACATTCTCGAGGACCGAGGTCACCGGATCTATTATGGATATATGTCCTGGGATGATACAATCCCTCTTCATTCTCAAAGACCAAGGTCTCCGGATCACTTTAGGGAAAGTTCCTAGGGATGATACAATCCCACCATGTTCTCGAGGACCAAGGTCACCATATGTATTATGGACAGATGTCCTGAGATGATACAATCCCTCTTCATTCTCGAAGACCGAGGTCTCTAGATCACTTTAGGGCAAGTGCCCAGGGATGATACAATCCCACCACGTTCTCGAGGACCGAGGTCACCGGATCTATTGTGGACAAATTTTTCGGGATGATACAATCCCTCTTCATTCTCAAGGACCGAGGTCTTCGGATCACTTTAGGGAAAATGCCCAGGGATGATACAATCCCACTACAACATCAATACTCCCCCTTTCGAGGAAGGTCTTTCTGAACAACACCAATCTTGTCTCGAAAGTGTTCAAACTCTACTCGAGGTAGAGGCTTCGTCAATACATCATCATCCAAACCATCATCATCTATATCTTTAGTATAGAAATACTGAAAGCATCATCATCTCTATATTCAGTATAGAAATACAAAATCACCATCATATGTATCTACAGTACGGGAATACTGAAATCATTAGCATCTATATATTCAGTATGGGAATAATGAAATCATCATCATCTATATCTTCAGTATGGGAATACCGAAACATCATCATCTCTATATTCAGTAAAGAAATACTGAATCACCATCATCTGCATCTACAGTATCATCATCTGCATCTTATCTTGTATGTAGAAATACCGGATCTCTACGTGTTACATCGAAACACAGGGTTCTTTGTCTTCACAACTATGGTTATCACATAGAATCATTGTAGTGTCCATATTTAGGTCAAAGAGAGATGATATCAGCTTCTGAATCCATATGGCTTCACAACTTAGTAGAGCAATCTGCTATGTATTCTGCTTCAACTATGCTAAGAGAAACACTGGATTGTTTCCTCCTAAACCATGAACTCATAGCAGACCTCAAACAAAAGCATCTACCTGATGTGCTTTTCCTATCTGAGATACTTCTAGCCCAATCTGCATCTGTGTATCCATACAATCTATACTCATGGCTACCATCATAGTATAAACCAAAGTCTATAGTCCCTTTCAGATATCTCATCACATGTTTTGTAGCTACTAGGTGAACCTGTCTTGGTTGAACAAGATATTGACTTAAGGTGTTCACAGCAAGACAAATGTCTGGTCTGGTATTTGTTAAGTACATCAATGACCCAATGATTTGTCTGTAGTGAGTCACATCCACTAACTCTAATGAGTCATCAGCTAACAGCTTTAGGTTGGAGTCCATGGGTGTGGCCATGACTTTGCATTCCAACATATTGAATCTCTTCAATATCTCTACCGTATACTTTCCCTAGTTGAGAAATATTCCTTCTAAACTTTGCCATACTTCCAAACCTAGGAAACAATGCATTAACCCAAGGTCTTTCATCTCAAATTCTTCTGCTAGTTTCTTCTTGCTTTCCATGATCTGTTTCTCATTCCCTGTTAAGAATAAGTCATCCACATATAGTAATTGAATGATAGGTTCATATTCTACAACCTTGTACGAAAGTTTAGGATCAAATTTACTCTTGGCAAATCCCATGCTCATTAGGAAGCTATCTATTCTTCCATACCAAGCTCTGGGAGCTTGCTTCAGGCCATAGAGGGCCTTCTTCAACTTGCATACTTGATTCCGTCTGTCTTCAACTTCAAATCCTCATGATTATTTGATGTAAAACTCTTCCTCAATCATACCATTAAGGAAGGCTTGTCTTTACTTCACCATGGAAGAAACTACCATGATAATTTTGAAGGAAGTGTACCTTGCTTCCTGGAGTAAGTGTCTCTTTAGAATTAATTCCCTCTTTCTGATAGAAACGTCTAGCCACAAGTCTTACCTTACTTCTATCAGCAACATATCTTATCTTGAAAATACATTTGGAAGATACCACATTCTTACTTTCTGGTTTGAGTACTATATCCCAAACATCATTCTAGTATCATAACATCTTCTATGAGTTTGTCTTCTCAGGTCATCAACATATCCTAGTCTTCTGTACTCAATCTTGAAGGTTGGAACCCACTTTACTCTTGGTAAATTCTCGATCCATCATGAAGCTATCCATCATGTCGTACCATGTCGAACTCAGATATAATTTTCTGTAGTCACTCCCCCTGAAGTGGAATATCATCTTCCCTCTTCATTCTGTATAGGTGGTTCTATGCTTGATATATACTGGTCAATAGAGTATGTCATGTCATAGTCTATTCTTTCTGAGGAAAATCATGAACCTTTCTTTGTACACTTGTTCTTGTAGATCCATGTGGAAGATACTACATACTTCCTTTTATGTCTCAAAATCATATCGTATACATCATTCCCCATGATCAATTGTTATTCTTTGATCATAGATTATTTCATAGCATTCTTTTCTTCATCCTGAGTTATCTCTTGTACCCATGGTGGTCTTCATCCTTCAAGGTAGATCTACCACTCTTTGAATATCTTTCTTCCGTCATGGTGTCTCTGACCCTGGGAGCTTCAGATTCATGTTTATTGGAGTGAATCTTGAATTGTCATCACTTGTTCTTCAAAACAAATATCATCCTTCTTTTCTTGTAGGAGGTTGTACAGGACCTTTCCTACAATTTAAATGCACCAGTTGCATGGTTAGAACTATTTCATAAAACATATGCATAACGACAAATTCTTATGCATCATGCAATTGTTTAGTCAATACACCATTCATCCATATCTCACATAAACTTTCTAGATGCCTTCCATCTCTACCATGACATCATTGAGATTGTGCACTAATCAAATATGTCAGCAAAGAGGTTTGATAAGTAGCAACGGAGAGTTGTATAGCACCATGAGCTACTTACCCATCACATGCATATTAGTAGTATATAGTCATTAATGCAAACAATCTATCATGAATAACACATCAACTGTATATATTCAAATGTATAACAAAACAATATCATGAAATGACAATTGAATACTTATATTTTATTTGTTTCGTGGGTAGAATCCATCCTGATCATTCTGCTTTATCATCTTCTTCATTAATGAAATCATCATTTCTTATCCAAATGATAAGATGAATAAGAGGTTCTTCAAGAATTGAGTTCTTCATATTCCTCATCATTTGAGGGATCTTCTTTGAATGGTGAGAGCTTGATCTTCAATTGCTCCCATCTTCTTCTTGTCTTCTTATGAGTCGAGCTGAAAGAAATTACTTCCTTCTGGCATACATTATTTTCATGAATGAATCCCATGATCCTAGGAGGCCGCCATTTAAGGTGGCTATCACCACTTCTATATTCTTCACTTCTTCTTCTACCGCTTCAAGTTATTCTGCATTCTGGATCTTCACATTCTTCAACTCTTTTCTCAAAGCCATCTTATGATTTAAGTTCTTATCTTCAAATAGCTTGATAAAGGAATCAAACATATTTATTGTATTTAGGGAAGACACTTGTGGTACAAGTTGATCCGTGATTGAATCAACAATGATCTTTTTTGGGCCTTGATCAAGTTCTTCTTGTGTAAGGCTTTGAACCTCATCTTTGTATGGAATTGGAACCTCTCTACTCATGTAGGTGTCCAATTCATTTTCTTCAGAGAGATCAAATAATTCCATGCTTGGAATTTGTCAACTTTACCAAGCTTATCATCAAGCTGATGTGATAGATCACTTTGAAATGAGAACCTCAAATGCAAATAGCAAAAGATTAGATCTTACCGATTTGAGGTGTCCGTCCTGCTTCCAAAGCTGGATGAGATAGGGTTTGTCAGAGAAACCCTAATTTTAAAAACTTGGAATATTTAAGATATGATTGGATAGAAAGATATATCTCTTCAAATGGAGCTGTCCAATGTACTCCTTTTCTGAAAACAGTGGAGGAAAGCTCCCGAAACAGGAAGCCCTAGTTTTCCAATTTCTTCTGCAGACATTCCTGTCACTGTTTCTGTGATATCTCTGAAATTACTGCTCCTCTGTGTCTGAAATTTTTCACTAGGGTAACCTCACATGTCCCTGATCTAAAACCATATGTTTCATCAGAATTAGTTTCACCAATTGGGATTTATGATCATTTTCCCAAGGTGACCTGTTACAAGACTATTCAGAACAGTGAAGTTGTACGGCCTTCCATGTGTCACTGTTTCATATTCTGATTTTAAAATTCAGACAAACAAATATATAGTCTGTGATATTTATAGAACATCTTAAGGAATTCCATTTGGACCTCTGTATCCCAAGATATAGAAATTCTCCCCAGGTGTCCTATTTAGGGATGAATTCTGGAAGAGGCTGGAACCCTAACTTGGAGGGATCATATCTACCAAAATATAGAGAATATGAGGATGAATTTTGAACATAGTGTACATCAGGATTTTATATTGGGCCTTGGAAATTTTAATCTCCTGAGCCTTCACCAATCTCGGAATATGGTGAAAGTACCAAAACTTAGCAGTTTTAGTATTTAGGGTTTTTCTAGCTCGAGGTCAAACTAGGGTTTGACTTTCCTGGAGTTTCACCCAACCAAAAATCTTGATCCAGGTCTCTAAACTTCGATTTTGATGAGGAGAGAAATCCTATGCTGAGCTCACTCAAAAATTCCTCTTCTGCAAGAAGCCCTAATTTCCCGCACACAAAATTGAAAATGCTCGGAATTGAATTATGCTTCGATAGAAAGATGCACCCTTCAATGGAGAGTTAGCCTAGCCTTGTTTTACTGATCGATTGTGGAAAGAGAATCAAAAAGCAAGAAGCCCTAGCTTCTTTATCTTTATAATGTCTTCTTTCAGGGTGGCTCTGATACCATGTTAAATTTTTATATGCTAAGCTAGATCATTAGTATTTTATTTCGATTTCATAACAAAAACATATAAAGAGGATCACTGAAATATAGACAAGCACAACCATACAAAAGAGAACACAAAGATTTATCCTGGGAAAACCCTAAAGGGAAAAACTCAGCAAAAGCTTCCTCAATATAGATGCCCCAAAAAGATAAAAGATAAAACCAACAAGGAGATCAAAGCATGATCCTCCTCCTTCTCCAGCTACTTCTCTCTCCTCCACTAATGCGCTATACAAGTGAGAGTGTGTGTCTAAAATGAGGAGCACTAAACCTCTATTTATATTCATCCATTCACTTAAGTTAACTCATCAGACATGTAGGCTCAAGTTAAATCATGTAGGCTCGAATTACACATGTAGGCTCAAGTAACCACATTGGGGTGCTGATGACCCACCTTTACAATTAGAGCGTACTACCTCATGAATCTTATTAGTTCTTCTGATTAGGAGCATCGAGGTACAATGTAATACAAGTGGTTCTCCCGGTAGGACTATCGGGGACCACAAAAAGATACATATAGAATATTCTTCGAAGTTACAATATTTCAACATATAACAATGGGGAACTTGTGAAATTAGTATGAAATAAACTTTTGTCCCCATGATTATTCTCATGAGATAGATGTTTCGAAAGTAAAAGAACTCATTAGACCTCGCATATAAATTGAAAGACCAATGCCATATCATATATCAGCTTACTAGATTAACAGCCAAGACTATTGATGTAATAAATTTACTTGACCTTGAATATGCATGAATGATCTATATTGTAAAATTAGGAGTTGAGAACTTTCAGTATTATGGCCTTTACAAATGATCAAGAAGAAATGAGAAACTAAGGCCAAGAAATTCAAACTCGATATAAGCTGATGTTAATCCCCCTAAATCAATCAATCCATCAAATTCTATTGGGAGTACCTTCAGAATCAAAGATTCTGAAGGCACTCCTAAAATATTTATTGATGAGTGTTAATTAAGGTTGTGATAAATAATGTCATTCAGAAAATTGATGGAATGACAAATTTGAAATTTTATGTTCAAATTGCTCCGAAGGGTGTTGCTTGCCAACAAATAGCGACATGCTGGGACCAAACCAGTTATCTCTGTGAAAACAACGTCCATACTTCAGATAATCAAAGATGATGTCTTTAAAGTATCAAACATCTACTTAAGTGATTCAATATCCAAACCAATCTAAACATATAACTAGAACTCAACAGATTTCCCACAACAATCCTATAGTTGTTATCTGGGTATTCCTGGTCCATTTCAACCTTAGGCAGGTATAAAGTCGAATAATTTAATTCCAATGTAAATCTATAAGACAGAAGACAGGTTAGCCAATAACAGTATAGATGTAGCTTCTCCAGAACATCAGCTGATTTTCTTCTCATTTAAGCAAAGTAGCAAACAATATTCACTTTTAATCATGCAATTTTTTATTTTATTTTTTGTTTATATAT
>LPNX010616191.1:310856-335431 GCA_001517045.1 Pseudotsuga menziesii
TGAGACCTCATGTTTCCTAATTAACCTCTTTCATATTTACCTTTAGTTCAAGACTACTGTCCTAGCTAGGTGACCAGATGTATTCACAAAAATGAGTGAGAAAACCACAGACTTCTTAAGACACCTTAAAGATGATTAGATATCTTCAATTAATCTTCAAGCCTAGTAGACATCCATTGGAAACAGTAAATAAATTTCCTAAGATATTGGTTTATAGGAAGACATCTGGAGACAACAATGAAGGATTGCTAAAAGAAAAACTGTATAGGTCAAAAACTAATACAGGTTTGAAGCCAAATCACTTGTGAGACATTGGATACTCCCAGCTAAAATCCATGATTACGATATGATATGTATTTCAGTCCTTCCAGTTTGACATACTTCACCATTAGGATCATCCTTAACGCCATGTCAAATGCTTCATGCTGAATTTTATGAGAAAAGATGGAAGATGTGTCTGATGAAGCAAATATTTACAGAGGCAAACATGCAGATTTATGTACAATGAATGATCTCGAAGAAATGAATTATTTTTATGATCCATCATCTAAAATTTCAAGTAAGTAAACATGATGACGGAAGGAAAAATAATCAGCGAGTACGAGATCAAAATACTCAACAGGTCTAGAAATCAGAATGGAACGATAAATATGTACATAAATATACACAATGCAAATATACAATGAAAATGACTTAATGCTGTGGGATTACTGAAAGTGCCTCTTAAGGACATGCCCATTTACTAAGAGGGTATCAAGCTGTCCTTGCAAAGTCTGCAAATGAAAAGTACTTGGACCAAGTTTTTCTGCTATCGCATATGGACCTAGCCAGAGACGTTGGAATTTCGTATGTTCCCCTTTATCCTCATGTGCTTTGTCCCATTTCAAAACTAGATTTCCTACCTATAATTCCCTATTCAAGGATGAGCCATGATCAAACCAAGATTTAACAATTAGCTGATGCTTTGTGAAATGTCATTTAGCATTCTCTCTCTCTTCTTCCAATTTTAACAACATATTGATTCTTTCTTCAATGGCTGAACATTCTCTCTTGTACAGCTCGTGCAAGATGTAATGAAGGTAGAAACATATTTGGAGGAAGAATAGCCTCCATTCCATATACCGAAAAGAAAGGAGAGTTACCAACAGATGATTTTGGGGTAACCCTATCAGCCCACAGAGCTTGATATATAATACTATGCCAGTTCCTATGATGTTCAACTATGGATCTCTTCAAAATTTTCAGTAAGTTCTTATTTGTTGATTCAGCAAGGCCATTGCCTTGTGGGTGGTAGCTTGCCGAATATCTGATTCGGATTCCCTTTTCTAATGAAAATTTAGTTAATTATCCAGAAGAGAAATATGATGCGTTATCAAACACGAGAGATTCAAGCACTGCAAATCTGGTAATTATGTTAGTTTCAAGAAAATGCAATACCTGATTTGTATTAACCACCCGCAATGGTTCCACTTCGGACCATCAAGTAAAGTAATTAGTGGTAGTGATAATGTACTTATGCTGAAGAGAGGAGGAGGGATTTATTGGTCCGACAATATCGATTCCCCAATGCTGGAAAGGCCTATCCACCACCATAGGCTGTAAAGGAAATGCTGGTTTTTTTACTCTGCCAGCTACAGTCTAACAATATTGACACCTTCTTACGAAAGAATGGGAATCTTTGAATAAATTTCTCCAAAAATAACCTGCTCTTAAAAATTTATGAGTAGTAGTATCACCACCGAAGTGGCCACTAGCAGGCCCGTCATGCAGTTGTTTTAAGACTGAATCAGATTCCTCTTTTTCTAAACAGCGAAGCAAAACTCCATTTGCATTTTTCCTAAAAAGTACATTATTTACCAGCTGGTAGGGTGCTTATTTTAATCTTACAACTCTCTTCTTCTTTGTCTCTAAATGGTCTCGAGCACTACCAGTCTCAAGGATAAAATAGACTTCCTTTTGCAGCAAGGAATCATCTAAAGGTAT
Source organism: Pseudotsuga menziesii (assembly GCA_001517045.1). NCBI lineage: Eukaryota > Viridiplantae > Streptophyta > Pinopsida > Pinales > Pinaceae > Pseudotsuga > Pseudotsuga menziesii. The sequence goes on from LPNX010616191.1 coordinate 312,840, forward strand.
GCCCTTCTGGTCAGCATGCAGATGTGCCGATTCAACTGCCAATTTACACAACCCCAAACCACGTACAACTTGAGAGGGTTTAATCTCTAGGTCATACTCCTGTAGAGCAGCCATCCAATGTGCCCTTTTCTCTCCAAGGTCTTTCTGCACTAACAAATTACTCACAGCAGAGAATGGAACAATTACCTTGGTTTTTTATTTAAGGAGATAAGGCCGAAAATGTTTTACTGCTTTGAACACAACAAAATCCTATTTATCCACTTTGTGGTAGTTCAACTCAACTCCTTTTAAATTCGAGCTCGTGAAAGAGATAGGTACTTCATCCCCCTGTTGGTTCTTCTGAGTAAGAACAGCTACGTAAGATATGTCAGATGCGAAAGTATAGAAAATAAATTATTTCCTAAAGTCGGGGCTTACGAGTGCGAGTGCCTCAGCTATGGATTCTCTAATTCTGATAAATGACTCGTTCTCTTTATCTCCCCACGAAAAACTATTGTCTTTCTTTATCATATTCTGTAGTGAGTGCACAATTTTAGAAAAACTAGGAACAAACCTTCTCACGAAATTTATCTTTCCCATGAAGGATTGCATGGCTTTCTTAGTAGAAGGGAAAGGAATCCTAGAGATAGCTTTGCTTCTTTCTAGATCAATCGTGATCCCTTCCTTTGACACTACAAATCCTATCAAAATTCCTTCGATTACTGCAAATATTGTCTTTTTAGGGTTAAGAGAAATACTGAACTTTCTGCAACGTTCAAGCACTTTGCACAAGTGTGAAATGTGATCAGATCTGTTTTTGGAAAACATAGTGACATCATCTAAATAGACCATGACAGAGTGATTTATCAGACCTCTGAAAGGAGCGTCCATTTCCCTTTGGAATGTATCCCCAGTGTTTATCAACCCGATAGGCATCTTCCTGTAGGCATAGGTTCCCCAGGGAGTCCTAAAAGTAGTTTTCAGTTGGTCTGTAGAAGAAGCTAGAACCTAATTGTAGCCAGAAAAATCGTCTAATAAAGACAACATCATAGCACCTGATACCTTCTGGAGGATTTGTTCCATGGGCGGAATGGGATAGTTGTCCTTTTCCGATGATCCGTTTAAGTTTCAAAAATCTACACATAACCTAATATCTCCATTTTTCTTCCTAACAGGAACAAGGTTCGCCACCCACTACGTATGGCGTACAGGAAATATAATCCGGGCAGTAAGCAATTTATTCAATTATTTCTTTACTGTTAGTTCTAAGGCCAGGTGCATTTTTCTTAGCTTCTGTTGGAATGGTTTCGACTGGGATTTCATACGGATTACATGTTGTATGATATGTGTATTGAAAGTCTTTAGATCATCGTATGACCATGCAAATATATCCTTGAATTCGCTAAATAGTTTCAGAAAGGCTGATTTTTCATTCGGGGTATAGTCTGATCCTAAATTGATATTTTGAGGATTTGCTTTCATACCTAAATTTATGAATTCATAATGCATGTTTGAACTATTCCTCTTGCAATTAGGCACTCCTTTAAACTTATCATGCAGGTCATAAAAAATTTCAAGTTTAAGAATCGACGTAGGGATCGAATTTACCAGCTCAAAAGATTGGTCAACAGGATGAGGTGGATGGATTACTGAGAAATTGTGTAGATATTCATCATGCGTGATCTTGTCAATTGCTGATTCTTTAAAAGCATCTTCTCCTATTAAGAAGGCAATGATCTATGAATCGTCATTAAAGACATGCTAGTTAGTGATGTTGTCAGGGATTAATGATCAAAATAATAATTCAATAGAAAAAACATTGGGAGAAAATTTTTATGAGGGAATGAGCCGCGAGGCTACATTTTCCAAGAGGTCAGCTTCCTGATTCTAAAAAAGAGGAATAGACTCGATATTAAAGGCATCAAATGCTGAAATTAGGTTCCATACCTCCTTTTGATAACTTTGCAAATGATTAGATAAGCAATGAATGGAATTGCGGACTTTCCGAACAATGATTTCAGAATCGCCAAATGCAACTAGAATCTTAACGTTTAAGTTCAACACCTTCTTGAGTCCCTGGATGAGGGCCTCATATTCAGCTATGTTATTTGTGTAGAGAAATTCCAGCCTACAAGATAGCATAAGTTTGTTTCGTGCAGGATCTAGGAGCATGCAACCTACTCCTGCACCTTCCTTAGATCGAGAACCATCAAAGTTCAAATGCCAAGGTTTATCAACAAGACTAACTACATCATTTACATTATTCACAGCGTTAATCAAACTGGGAGAAGCTTCCTTAAAATCACAATGTAAAATTTCTGATTTATTTACAGAATCAGCAAATACAGATTTAAGTGCAGGGAAACTCCCCAAATCAGAATCATACCCATAGTTCCCTAAAATGGAATCACTAAACAAGACTGGTTCATTGGGAGAGTTTATCTCAGTCACTGTGTGTTTCATGTATCTCTCTCTATCAATCCTAATCTGATTTGGTCGCCCATTTTTAGGTAACCATAAGTGTGACCAATCGATTGAAAAATAGCCTTTTAAAGCTTGAGACCAGTCAGGACTTGAGAACAACACATAAACATCAGGTATGTCTACTACCACTACATCAATAACCTGGAAGAGCTGTGGATTAGTGGCCATTCTGATCGTTACTCCTTTCAATTCTCCTACAATTTTCACCTTAGATCAGTCTAGTTGGATGATTTGAATTTCACACGGAGTGGGCTTAACATTCAGTTTATTGCAGACCGAATAGGGCATAACGTTTGATGAAGCTCTGAAATCGATCATACAATTATGGACATTCCAATTGAAGCTTTCAAATGCTAGCAGGAAGGGGGGAGTTGTAGATTTGGAGTTCTTACCTATCAGTGTATCTTTATCAGTGGCTATTTTGATATTGTCATTAAAACCAGGTGTTGCTTTACTGGTTGAAGGATCGAGGTTATTTACTGAAGGTACAGAGGGATGATTTCTTCTAGAATTGGTATTTGGTGAAGTTGTTAAATTTGAGAGTATTGAAACTCCAGGCATAGGGTAAATTTTCAATAAATCAAACATGCTAATGGTTTCCCTCTGTTTCTTGAGATCATCTATGATTTCATACTGGAGATCCATACTTTGAGTTACAAGATGTTGATTCGTAGGTTTAGGACTATTCCTAGGTGTGGGCGATGGTTGAGAATCTGCAGGACCTTTACTCGTATTATGGGTGTGTTGGTTGAGAAATACAAAATTATCATTATACTCTTCCTCTTTGACTGAGCTATCCTAGAAATGGAAATTAAACAAGAGAGGATCCTCAGGAGTTTCCTCTTCAGTTTCATGCTGCTCATGTTCATGATCCTCTTCCAACTCTTGATCGAGTGAAGTTTCAGGTAAGGCATAGATATCCCTTATAGTGTTAAACACTTCCTCATTGGTTGATATGTCAGACGAAGTATTTTGCCTCGTATTTGGTGATGTATATGGTCGGTATGGGGTTTTAAAATTTATTCTATTCGAAGTACCTTCCCCATTATTTTCAATATCACCACTTCATTTGTGAGAGACCTGATTGCTTGTTGTAATTTTTCTACATCGAAAGCAGAAGTATCTCTTTTATCTGTGTTAGCTCCTATTGCAGTTTCATTTCTTTTACGAAAAGGACTATCGGTTTTGCCATTATTTTCTATTTCAAATTTCATCGAATTCTTTTCGACCTTTATTTCTTCTTCGAAGGTTTCAACCAACATGGTCTTACCAGCTTGTTTCACAAACATACAAAGGGATTTAGGTAAAGTTGAAGCATAATTCTCAATTATAATATCCTCTCGAGGTTGGGAGGCTACTGGTATTCTATTCAGGAGAGTAAGGAAAAACTGGTTGAAATATTTTATTCATTCCTTGTTTTCCATCTTGATTCTATCCAATTCTAGTGCTAACACATCAGGGGTTGTGTCTTCACTAAACTTGTTTAAGATTGCCTGACTAAAATCACCCCAACTAGTTATAGATCCTTAGGTTAGGGAAAAATACCAAACTGGAGATTTTCCTTCGAAATTTGAAGGGAATAGTCGACATACCACATCCTCATGCTAAACATTCATAGTCTGAACAACCAAGATGAATTTGTCAATGTGATTTTCGACAAGGCCCTTATCATTTGGGTCAAATTTAGGTAGTCGTTTGTCGGGATGTTTAGGTAGGTTATGCTGCAGTCCAGGTACAGCAACAACACCATGTCGTAACCATGGTCTATCACCATTAGGATTACCTTGGTCATGATCACCCATGTCTGGATCAGATTCTGAATCTGATGAAGACTCATTGTTATGGTCACGAGGGCTATTAGGCGGTGATTCAGGAGGTGAAGGGGGTAGGTCAGATCCACCTAGAGACAACAGTCATCAGGAGGTGTTAGGGTCAGCTATTCCTCTTAAAAGGTCACTAAGATGATAATCAGGAGATCCTCTCAATGGTTCAAGAGGCTCTTCTCTAATCGAATCAACAATTGACTCGATCACTGCCAAGGTTTGAAAATGAGCTCTGCTTGGTAATCTGAAATTGATCAGAGGAATTCCTATTTGGTGACAATAGGCTCTAGTTAAAATCCTACGTGATTCCTCTGAGGTTTGATTTATCTCTTCTAGGGAAACTGGTGAGACAGTTAGGTCTCTTTTGATAATGGTCCTAACCGCATCCAAAAAGGGTGTATTTACAGTTTCAGGTTGTGATGTAGAGACCAAGGTAGATAATGTTCCAAATCTTGTAAGAGAGGAAGTAGGTTGATTGCTGGTAGGAGCATTATGTAGTCGATCATCCATTAATATTTAAGCTCAGTCCCTCCTTCTAGCACCATTTGTTAGCCAATAAAACTGACCTAGGCCAACTTACGGAAAGACAGCCCACACACTTGAATTAATACAATCTTGTATGTGTTTAAAGTAACTGTCTTTCATGGGATCAAGGCCCTGTTACCTGTATGATGTGCTCTCCAAATAGAGAGTCTCTGTAGGGTGTGTGTGGGAGAGATTTGCTTAACTCAATCTTCTAATCAAAACAAAGAAATTAAACTAACTGACAAACTAATTCTGAGAGAAGACTACCTATAAACTAAATGTAAATTAACAGCTCCTAATTCTGCTCTATGAAAATCTAAATGCAAATCACCTATCTCGGCAAAGAGCATGAGTTATTAATTTGACAAGAGGTTTTAAAGCATAAGATGATCAATAATTCTGGATTGATAGAAAAAAGTCTCCAAGGACAGAATTAAATATGAATTATCTCACAATAAGATGATATTCCATTGCAGAATCATTCAAACAGAAATTAAAACCTATTATCAAATGATATCAAACATATACACAATCCTGAAATATAATTAATATAATCATATACTAACTTGTAAATGAAACAAATTCAACCTGCAAGTTAGTCATTTTTCAAACATAGATTTATAAATAATTGAAATTGTGAAGAAGTTCATTCATCTCAATGTAACAATAAACCATTTACATTTCAGGCAAGTGTAATCATTCGAAATCCATAAAAAATATTTCACATATAATAGCAAAATATATATATATATATAAATATGAAACTGAAGATAACAAAAGATAATAATCAATAACATAGGACAAATGTTTTAATGACTTAGCTAGGGTCTTTAATATCCTGCAACATTCAGTGATATTCAGAAGAAGTTCCAAAAACACCAACACAACAGAATAAAGTATAATACTGTATAATATCAATTCTCCAAATGTCTCAGAAATCGAACCCTTTATCAATGTTTGAAACTTTTTTATATAGGGAACAAAACCGACTACTAATCAACTGACCACCCTATTTCTATGATAATATGTGGATTCTTATCTGAATATAGGGAAAAAGAAATGCCATGCTTGTAGGTATATCGTTGAGTAACAACTAGGATGGAATAATGTGAGAGAAAAATATCTAAGTTACTGGATAAAATCCAGTATCATTATTCCCCGACATGAGGCATTACTATATCCCACAATCCATCAACTGATGATGCTCAGAATCAGAAACGTAGAACCAACAAAATAGCAAACAGTTGCATATTCAATACAGCCTCCAATGAGTAAGCTCCAGCTAATCAAATCCCAAAAATATAGCACAGCATCAACCTTCAGCTTGTTTACTCATTAACACCTGGAAATTTCAAACAAAACAAGTTAGCAAAGTGAGAATCTCAATCATATAAAAATAAATAAATAGCATGCCTGCAGAATTTTAATTCTGCAGATATCCTTATAAAATAAAGGAAAACACTTTTCATCAAGAAAGAAATCTGAAAAATATAGAACATTACTAACATGTAGAAGCCGATTTCAAATCGTCTGTATGCCTAACAAGGTTATAAACCATAAAAAAAATTGAAGTTCATTACAGCAAACATAAATATCAAATTTTAAGGGTTGATTCAACAGAAAGTCGAATCAGCACATTCCTTCTTGCTTCATCTAAGTTGGCCTTAAATCTAACAGTCCTTGTATTGGCAATCTTATTTTGTTTGATCAATTTTTGATTTCTTGACAAAAGGATTTTAACCTGAGCTTTATATCTCAGCTTCTTCGCTCTCAAAAGATTCCATTTTTCAACCCAGGAAGTCAAATAAGTTTTCAGGCTTGCAATTTCTTCCATAGAAAACACCCTAATAACCTGAGCCTCTTTCAAATCAGTTTCCAAAGATGATATATCCTGAGCATAAGGAATTTGATCAGGTTGTCCTTTCATTCCTACATTCGGCTCCCCTCTACCTCTCTCCTCTGCGCATGGCTTCTGACCAATTTCTTGATCTACAGTAAACCCAGGATTTACTTGTTGGACACCCCCCAGCATTAGTTTTAGAGATAGATACATATTTCAGATCAAGAATGGTTGGGACAACTGGAGCTTCATTGTGCTGAGACTTCGAAGAATCACTCAATTCAATGACAGGGCATCCGCTACACTCAAATCTCTTCTAGCAAAGAACGTGGCCGTCATGCTACGAGTGGTTCGGTGAATGGCCTGATTACTCAGTACTCTACTAACTTAGTCTTCGGCTAGTTTATGACTAATGTCAGTCTGTGAATGAGGAATGCCATCATTTGGGCAGGGTGCTGTAATAACCGGTTTTCTCATTTGAGGCCAAGAATCATCAACAGGTGCCTTAGGGTTTACCTCAAGCTTGACCTTAAGGTCATTGCCACTTAGGGTTCGACTGGATTCCTATATCTCATTATCAAGATCATCTTGAGAGACACATTCTTCTAACTCAAGCCCAAATTCTTCTGTCTTGATACGTCTTCACCTGGTTTTGGGCCTCCGTCGGGGCCACTCCTCATTTTCCCCAAACTCATTACGGGTGAGAAATGATTCCCAAGAATCCCCTAATTCTCCCAGCTGGTAGGAAACAAGTATCTTAATAATCCCATGATGAAATAGGCTCCATTCCTTATCCCCCACATTACTCTCATAGGCACAAGCCATCTTCTGCAAACTACTTAAGAAATAATAAGGCATATTCGTAGGACATCCTTTGAAAATCATTAATAGATGAAGATGATAAAATTGAGTTTGGGAAATTCAACCTTCACAGGTGACATACCTGATAATAAGTTCGAGCAGAGAATGCTATTTCTTATTAAGTAGCCGAGAAGGGAAACCAGACTTATATTTCATTTTCCGATTAGCTGGAGTCAAGAACTCCTTCCAGTCATCATTCTTCACATGTTTTCCCTTATACCAATGTTCTCCTACCCATGGTAAACCTATGGCTCGAGAAACAAACTCCTCTATCAACTGCAACGTGACATCCCCTACTTGTACTTTGATACCATCAAATGGTGTTGCGAATGCCCTAGAAATTGTGAAGTTAAAACCAGAGAATTTCTGCAGAAACCCTAATCATCCTACCCTTACCACCAATTCACGGCATTCAGGAGCAGCATCTAAATATTCATCACCCATGAGCTGAAATATCGAAATAGGGGCCATAATAGCAATTAAACAGGCTTTAAGTATTTTCAAAACCCGAACTGGGAAACACAGTCGATCTATCCATAATTCATACATATTAACCAGAACTCCAAACAGCCTTATTTCACCAAAGTACTGTAAACCTTCATGCCCAATCATGGAACGCAGGGTCATCATGCCTTCGAATTGAAAAGTTAATGGAAATTGCAGAACACTTACCATGCAATAATGGCCTGCAAAAAAATCAAGTGGGTAACAGCTTATGCGTGATACTTGCATGATTGCGAATCAACATATGGCAAACAATTGGATTACGTAGATGTCAAAAACCCTCAATTTCCATAATAACACCAATACTGATTAACACTTTTTCATATCAATGTGATGGCCTAATAAAACTAATAGTTTCAAAGCATAATTTAATGGTTACAATCACATAATCTTTCATCATCAAATATCAATAATACCAGGACTAAATAAAAAAATACAATTGATGAAATTAGAATCTTGGTTGATATTGTAATGATAAAAAACAATTAGTAAATGTAGCCAAACCCATACCAAACCTTCGAAAATCATTTTAGGCATTTATGATGGAATTTAACACTGACTTTAGCTCAAGGTAGCATTTAAAGAAGTCATAGTCCCATAAATCTTATCTCATCTAAATATACAAAGTTCATAAATGAGGACAAGTGTATAACAATGGGGAACTTGTGAAATCAGTATGAAATAAAAATTTTATCCCCATGATTATTCTAATGAGATAGATGTTTTGGAAGTAAAAGAGCTTGTTAGACCTCGCATATAAATTGAAAAACAAATGTCATATCATATATCACCTTACTAGGTTAACAGTCAAGACTATTGATGTAATAAATTTACTTGACCTTGAATATGCATGAATGATCGATATTGTAAAATTAGGAGTTGCGAACTTTCAGGATTATGACCTTTACAAATGATCAAGAAGAAATGAGAAACTAAGGCCAAGAAATTCAAACTCAATATAAGCTAATGTTAATCCCCCTAAATCAATAAATCCATCAACTTCTATTGGGAGTTCCTTCAGAATCAAAGATTCTGAAGGCACTCCCAAAATATTTATTGATGAGGGTTGATTAAGGTTGTGATATATAATGTCGTTCAAAAAATTGATGGAATGACAAATTTGAAATTTTATGTTCAAATTGCTCCGGAGGGTGTTGCTTGCCAACAAGGCTTTGTAGGCCAAGAACATGTTAAATACCTTTCTCTTAAGTTTTAGGAAGTAAACCCAAGTGCGTATGGAGTAGTCATCAATGAAAGTTAAGAAATATTTTAAACCAGAAAAGGATGCAGATGGAAGAGGGCCACACAAGTCACTATGCACAAGCTCCAAGGGAACTGAGGCGTGCCAAGAGGTACATTTGTCAAAACTGTCCCAATGATTTTTTTCGAGTACATAACTGGAACAAACACCATCCTTGCAAGATATCGTCGAAAGACCAGTCACCATAGTGTCTTTACATAGTTGTTGCAATGAGCGATAATTTAAGTGACCAAATCGCTCATGCCAAAGTTTGCTCAAGTTATCACTATGAGTAACAAAAACTGAAGGAAAAGGTGATGACCCAAAGTTGTTAAATTTGTACAACCTGGTAATATCATCAACAGTTCCAGTAGCAAGGACATTTTGAGGATTTTTAAAATCCTTGATTACAACTTGGTGAGGGGTAAACATCATAGTTTTACCTTCACCCGAATGAGTAATTTGATAGACTGATAACAAATTGCAGGAAATATTTGGAACACATAGTACATCACTGAAATCATCATTGTCTACCGGAACTATTCCAGATCGTACAACACTTAGAGATCTATCATCACCAACAAATATTTGCTTGGTGTTACATTCATGCATAGTAGAAAAGATGGCTTGATCCTTAGCCATATGATAAGATGCTCCAGAATCATTGAGACATTAATTTGAAGTAGAAGAAGAAGATGCAGTATAAGAGTAACCAGAAGCACAAAGTGCATGTCCATGAGAGGTAGATTTTGAAGACAAATCTAGGCTATTTGGGCGAGGAAAGAAGGGTTGCTACAGTACATGATTTGGAGCATTTCTATGGAAATTTTGAAAACTAAAAAAGTGCAAAAATTGATTTGAGCATATGTCACAAACTCTAAACTGGTTTCTCATGATGTTTGGACAAGAAGTGCATAATATTATGATAAACAACTCAGGTATGTTTCATCCCAATCCAATGCACGATTTTTGATAAAATGGCCATCATCACCTACAACCATTTTTCCTATATCTCAAGATTCGTGCATTAGATGGATTTGATTTTTGGTGAGAAGAAGCATTGTGCTATGGGGAATATACTCACAAATCTTCCAGAAAAAATGCTTAATGGATTTTTCAAAAATGACCTTAATCACCTACAACCAATTTGCATTTTTCTCAAAATTCGTGATGTGGGTATCTTGGATTTTGGGTGTGGAGATGCATTAGACTAGTAAAAACCTTCCTGCAAAATTTCAATCAAACCTAGGATGTCAATTGGGAGAAAATGCCTTTAGGGGTTTTTTGTTATATTTGTTGAAACTCCGCTAAATTTAGCGCTCTTTCACTGAAACTCTGCTAAATTTAGTGTTGTCTTGCTGCAACAATATAAATTCTTCACTAAATTTTAATTTTAATTCTCTGCTAAATGGCTGCAATTCTGCTAAATGGCTGCAACTTCCCTAAATTTTCCACTAAATTCTCTGCTAAATGGTTGCAACTTTACTAAATTTTCCGCTAAATATCTGCTAAATGGATGCAACTCTACTAAATTCTTCGCTAAATGGATGTAACTCTACTAAATTTCTTCGCTAAAGTTTTCGCTAAATTTTTTGCTAATTGTTGAAACTCCACCAGAATTGTTGGAAGCCACTTGAGGGCTACTTTTGAAGGAAAAATGCAACAACCACTATTTGAAGAAGTTTCAAGTATTATTTGGAAAGAAGAATCATATTCCATTAGTGTCATTAGTGGGAGAGTAGTGGTTTTGGTCACTATGCATGGTAAAATGGAAACAACAATTGCATGATTGTTTCTAGTTTGGATGCTAAACAGGTATTGGGTTGCTTGAGGACATGCAACAAGTTCATTTTGGGAGAGATGTTGGGTCATGGATTTGTCCCTATTTTCATCACTTATAGACATATATTCCATCCATCTTCTTCTTATTATCATCTATTTATCACTCCATTTTACATCCATTTGTTGTAACTGCCCGTAGAATACCATTTACTCCCTTTGATTCTTTAGTGGTTAATAATGATTATTTTCCTTTATTTTTGATGAATTGAATACTATTATTCATAATTTTACTCATGATGGTTTGTAGAATGATTTTTCATATTAACAGTCGTAACACTCATGGTCCAAGCCTCCAAAGTTGCCATGTTAGCGCACGTCTACATGGAGATTCACAACAAGTTGCATTCCTAGGATTGATTATGTGTATTTCTGATTTTGATTCATCTGCAATTCCAACGTACCAGCCTCTAGCTCATGATCAAACAACTTTAACCAAAAACACATGCCAAATAAGAATACATTGATTTGCGTTTTGATTTGCGGGGGAATAGAGAAGAATATCGAAAATCCGAGACGTGGGTTTTGTGAGTAACGACCTCAATTACTTGAGACGTGAGGAAATCACCAAAAAAAGACATAGTTTTATATATACACCTAGTTTTCTAAACGTGTAATTCCTAGACTTACAGTTATGTCTGTGTCTCAAATTAGTAAATTTGTTAAAACAAATCCCAAGTTGGGAATTCAATTCCTCGTCCTTATGAAGGATTTTTTATGTATAAATATGTAATCAATCTCATGAGAGAGGGGGAGAGGAGAGAAGGAAATGTTATGCTATATAATTTGATCCAGTCTCTGTTGTAATAATTTCATTCTGATAATACATGTTGGAAATTTCTTAATTTCAAACTTGTAGACGTTCATTGTGGAGATTCAGACCTGCTCTATCGAGGAAGGGCCCTCTTCCCTGAGTAGATGATGGTAGTGTTGATTGTAAGTGTGTTATTGTTTAGATTTGTTAATTATTTAGTTCATGCTTTCATTCATTATATTTATCATAGTTGTTTTCCTGTTAATTCGTTTTGATAGATCGTCGGCCAATATAACATTTATTTGAGATTTACGTAATTAGATCATGCTTCGTAACAGTTGATTTTGTTTTTAGATTTACAGTATAGTTTTATGAATATGTTTGAGGTTTGATTTATTTTCAAGAAGGTGTGATCTAGTTTACAAATAGTTTTTATTTCATACCAATAGATCAACAGTGTTAGGTAGAAATGATGCTTTCATAGATATTGCACTATAGCTTTGAAATAAAAGACTTCCTCGAGTTGACAATTTATGTTTCGAGAATTCCAGTTGTTTATTTCATTAGACTTGATTAATTTTCCCAACACAACTCAGTTGTTTTTCCATTATAAATATTGTGTTGGGAAAGATGTCAAGGGTTCACAGTGAGCTTCAAGCTCCCCATTTCTCTCCAAAAACCATAGTTGTATACCCCAATAGTGGCATTGTACATTCTTTCTAATATTTTTTCCTAGATTCCCCCACTTCTTATGTGGGTTGTGTATTGTGAAAGATATTGTTTCAGAATAATATTGGCTTCTTCTATTAACATATTTGTTGAGAAGGTTCACAAGGTAAATGACATTGGCCTCCTTATTAACTTTATTTCTATTGCTAAATTTCCTCAGGGAAATGTAAATATAAATGTAAATAAAAAATGATACAACATGAGGATACAAAGTAGTACGCCCTATAAGCCCTCCATTGTTGTTAGGTGTTCCAAATGGTTTCTGTTGCTTTATTTCAAGGAGGGATCCTATCCTCCAACTCCAATGAAGGGAGGAAAAGGAGAGGTCCCCATGGCCAAACCTTTTCCATTGTAAAATTTCTAAAATAAGAGGATTCCTATCACATGTTTTGACAAAACTTTAGCAGATTTGTTGTAGAAAGGGTCGCACAATGCACATGCATAGATGGTGGCCAGACCAAAACAACACTCCACAAAACTGAGTGAATTGGAATAGGATGATCCAACTCTCAATGAGTATAAGAATCCATATCTAAGGTTTGATTACAATGAACTTAATATGGTTAAACACTGACATCCATAGCATGTCACTACTATTTCAAGATATGTTTACAAAAAACGACCTACCATTATTCGTGAAAACCTTCAAATCATCGTAGAGTTAGAGACCTTAGATGCCATTAAGAATGTGATGTGAAAGGTCCAAGAAAAGGAGGGGATCCATTTTGAACAACAATGATGGATATTTGTTATCAAGAAGATGAAAGATGATCACAATCTAACTAATTACATCATACCAAAGGACTCAATCTTGCACTTGATATTTATTCTTTGTGGAACATTAGGAAAAAAGGGAAGATCTCCTCTAAGGATCTCAAAATTTTTCCAAATCAATGGGGAACAACCTTCTCGAAGGATCTCAAAATTTATCCTCGTGGACCGCAAGGTAAATCAATTTATTCTAAAGAGGACTTCAATTTGAAACATGGGATGAAATATCACTGCAAAAAATCTCCAAATGTGGACTCTTGAGTTGTGGATCCCTTTTTAGATGATCCAAATTATGATCCAATTTAGTTCAACAACTTTTCTCCGTCATGGCACTCACACTATCGTTTTAGATTAGGGAAAACATGTGTTGCTACCAAAGGCTCTAATTTATGGAAAAGCTAGCTTATTTAGGAAGCCATGGGAACTTGGTTGCAAATGCTTTAGTTATGATACAAATACATTGTTTTGTTGGAATATTAGAATAAGAATTCCTTAATGACACAAGCAACAATAGATCGAATTTTATCACCTTTAGCTTAGAAATAGAGGACATGGATTTTTCCACTATTGTCCAAATATTCAATTATGTAGATTTGAGTTGAGAGTTCTTAGATAAATTGGTGTTGGAGTGTGACAATATAGTAGATGTTGTGACTATATGTGCTTGGGTGGGTGCACGCATTGATCTTCAATTATATTATTAAATGGATTCATTTTAAGTGGTTACCTGCATTGATTTTCAGTTATTCTATTAAATGGATTTATTCTGAATAAATTGTAGTAATTTTGACTTGGGATAGTTGTTGTTAATTTGGGATGAACATGCATTAGATCGGTGAAAATTTATGACAATTAATTCGGATTTAAAATTTCAATTATGTTCATGTGTGATCTCGCCCTCGGAGTTTAAAAAAATAGTATCGAAGAATAACATTAATTATTTTATAATTTTTAAGAATATCATCAAATCAGAAATTCTAATCCATTGGTGCATAATATGTAATGAATTCCTTATTTTAAATAAACCATGCCTTTTTATTTGTGTGTTTTGATAATTGTCTTATTTATTTTTTGTTTCCTAATAATTTCCTTTTAGTATATTAAAATCTGAAACAAGTTTAAATTAATATTGATTGTTCCTCCCAAAGCAGTGCTTACAGACGTCGTGGATGTGTTCTCATCAACTTATGTAAGTGAAAAATGGGGTTGGGGGTTGGCAAAAACAATTTTGTGGAATTGATGTCATTAAAATCATTGCTCCTTTTTGCAAAAGAAAAGACTATTAATCATATCCAAATCTTGGGAGACTCATAAATCTTTATTTGCTACGCTAGGAAAATTTTAAAATGCCTTAACTTATTGTTACTTCCCATTCTTGAAGAATTTTTTAGAATATTTACCTCTTTTGAGAAAATATCCTTTCATTATGTGTACATGGAACATAACATGGAAGAAGATCAGATTTCGAAGAAAGGAATTTGGTTGACAGTGGTTAAGTCCTTAACAAAATAACGATGTATTCTATGATTATTTCCACATACCTTTTAATGAAGTTTTGCCTCCTATAGACTGAGGTCTGAAAATATATTTAATTTGATAACTAAAATGAACTATTTTTTGGGATGCAATTTTTGATGGAAAACTCTATACTCTATGTATGCGGACACACTCACCTTCTAGGTGGAATATGTTTTGTGGATGAATTATGTACTCTATCTTTTTTGCGAAACTAAAAGGGACTCTTGGTGAATGCGACCCTCAACTTTGTTTATGTTTAGTTAAAAAAATTTAGATGTTGTATACAAAATCTAGTTTTTGCGATCTATTTTTTTTCTTTCTTTGAAGAAAGATATTGGCATATATTGGCCTTCTCTTTCGTGGAAAATGTATGGAAACATGTATTTCTCCAAAATATTATTTAATTTCTCCTAAGATGAAACAAAAAATTTCATTTTTTATAAGGAAAAAAGTTCTAATTAATATTAAATCAATTATAAAAAAGATAAATATGGTGAAATGAGTTAAACAATTGTGCAAAATTTAAGTAGTAAATCTTGATATGAATTATTATAAAGAATGAAGTTAGTAACTTGAGTTAGAAATGAGAACTTTATCTCTAACATTTCAGATAGCATAACTATATATAATAAGGAGTAGACTATTTATTATAAGTTTTGGACTTTCATCTCGTTTTGGTTGAAAAGTTTTTGGTAAAATCTAAATTTTGGATTTTTCAAATTGTGATTCTAATTTTTTTTTTAGTTTTTCAAATAGACAAAGACAAAAAAAAACATAAAATATAGTTGAAAAAAATCTAAAACATAAAATATTTAGACTACACCTATATAATGATGTTAATAAGTTGCACCATGGAACTCAACATGTAACATCAATATTATAACATTTAATATTAACAAACACAACATTACTTCTCAACATAAATGTTTGATCAATATTTAGATTGTATATAAGTTGAAAATCACACTAATATTTGTTCTATGGTCACTCTACAAGATGTCTTATATATATAATAGCTAAATTATTTATTTTGAAAATTGTATTGAAATTTTTTTACAACGTTTTTAAATTAATGTATACATTACATATTCATAAATAATATTTTATTATTATAATAAAACATAAACAAAACACAATTAATACTGATAAAACATTATATTATTTATCAACAAAACACAATTAATACTAGTAAAACACTATTTCACTTATCAACATAATTGATATTTATTCCTTTGACTTAGTTTGTTTCTAAGTGTGAGAGTTGACTTTTTCTTTAATATAAAAGGATTATACTTTTGGCACTCCACCTCTAACATGGCGACAAAGCACGTGTTACGGATTGTTTTTTTTCTTTAAAAACATTATTGGTATTTACTATATAGTTTAATTTATTTTCCGAAGTTTGAAGAATCATATTTATTTTAATTTATTTTTATGGTTTGAATTTTAGACGTAAGATTTTTCTTTAAGTAACAAAATGATATAAAAGTTATATTCAGATTTAAAAATAGTTTTTAAGAAAAAAAATTGTAATTAATTTATGCTAAGGTTGTGCACAATTTAAATGAAAAAAAAATAAATATTGTAATAAAAATTTGTGCTAAGCTAAATATGAGAAAATAAATATTTTAAAAACATGTCATTAATTTAAGTTAATATATACATCACAATGTCATAAATAATCATTTTTATTGTAAATAAAACACACTTATCATGAGTAACAACAAGATTATGAGTAAAAACAAGATTGGGTTATATGACCAAATTGTATATTAGCAAAACAATGTTACTTTTTTTTTCAGAAGAAAAAAGCCTGTCCTTGTTATTCTTATTAAGAATGAAAGAGCATCAATAGTGCCATCCCAAATATGGGTTACATCCCAGAGAGAATACAGTTCATACAATAAATAAGTCACAAATCGAGCAGCCTGGGTTATAATGTCTCATCAACAGAGAGAGTGTTCCCATCAGTGAACTATCTCATCATATAGAGGATCTATCTTTTCAAACCACATCTACCATGAGCCAAAGGGATCAGATCAGCTATCTAAAAGAGGCCGCTCAAGGAGCAGCAAATCAACCAACATAAAGGGGAGTAAGCTCCCCGAACATGAATCAAAAGAGCTGGGAGGTATCATAAGTGACCAAAAGGTCCTCTGTAAATTATGAGAAACAACCATAACCTGGAGCCATAGTAAGAGTAGTTTTAGAAAGACGGTCTGCAATCCGATTGTGTTCAGGGAAGATGTGGTTGAATGACAGATCCATAAAGCTTGTAATTAGCTTTCTTGTTTCCCGGCACCAATGGAAGAGATCTGGTGGGGAAAGAGCAGTGGATCCCTTTGCCCAATTGATGATAATGAAAGAGTCACCAAATATTTGAGATAAGGGAATCCCCATCATATGGGATGTAAGCAGAAGAGCCCATAGACCGAGCAATTCTGCTTTTATGTTGGAGGCATTTCTAACCCCCAGCACAAACTCGAAGGAGTGAGACTCATTCAGGTGCAAGCTGTATCCTACTCCACCAACGTTATTTGCAGAGGCTCCATCGAAAAAACCATAGGGGTAGACCATGCAAGGAGGAGGCCCAATCTTTCTGTTCTTTTTGTCTTTGACAGTCTATGGAGAATACAGAAGCATAGAATATGAGATCTGGTGCACAATGCTAAGAAAAGTCTGTTTCTTTCCCTAAAAAATATACAGGTTCCGAGCTTTCCAAATGGCCCACATAATATGGAATGAGATAGTACAGAGTGCAGAGTACCTCGAAAAATTTGTAGTCCAATGTTCAATAAATAAAACTAGAGAGTCAATGCGAGGAGGAGGAGTCAAGTGGAACTGTTCACAGATGAGATATAAGACATTCTTCCAGACTGTGCAGTGTGAGAATATATGCATGACAAACTCCTCATCTACGTTGCATAGAGCACAGATACCTAGACCAAACCGACCACGTTTCTGAAGATTATCCTAGGTAAGTATTTTGTTCCTCAAAGCCAACCAAATAAAGCACCCAATTTTACTGGGGGGTGTGCTAGACCATAAATATGTGTGAATCCTGCTGCCAAACGATGGAGGAAAAGATTTCACTATGCAATCATAAACTAATTTAGCAGAGATGGAGCCATCCTATTTGTTAAAGTCAGATAAAAGTGTATCAGGTTGTGTCGTGAGATGAATACCACATAGATCCAGACCCCTCGTATATGCATCCCAGGCATCTTTCCAAACCCCATCTATACACAAATCCTCGGCCGAGTACCAGTAATGCCGTGAATCCGGTAAAGTATTGTGGACCTCTGAGAGGGTATTGATGTCCAAATCCTCCAGAAAGGTTTTCAAATCGTCTGGAAGGGAGTGAGAGGAAGGGACACCAATGACCGGATCAATACCAATTAGTATATCCTTACCGTTTCCCACCTACCAAGACATATGACATCCCAACCACGGGAGAGTCTATAGAAATCCCCTCCAGATAATAGATGCACCATGAGTACAAAAACTTTTCCCTCTGATCCCAACTACCACCGAGAGGTGTTTCATATAATTTTTCGTGAGTACCCGATGCCATAGTCCATTATTCTTCAGTACCGACCGGAAGTTCTTAAGACGCAATGCAATACTGAACCAGTACCGATTTTTTATAACCGTAGATATCATTTGGTTAATTGGCAAAGTCTCTCGTGGTCGAACGAGAGCAAAACAATGTTACTTATCAACGTAAATGTATCAATAATGATTAGATCCATACACATTGGAAATATCATTGATATTTATTCTCAACCAATTCATTATTTATCATTAGTAACAACAATATTGGATTGTATGGCCAAATTGTATACTAGCAAAATAATGTTACTTATGAACGTAAATGTATCAATAATGATTAGATCCATACACATTGGAAATATCATTGATATTTATTCTCAACCAATTCATATTTTGAAGTAGTTGGTTTGAAGTATAACGGTTCACTTTTCATTTATAAATATATTATTGATGTCACGTAGTTTATAGTCAAAGGGTTAATTTTTTTTTAATGCAAAAATTGTTATGCTTTTGAACTCCATATCTAATATCCATATCATACTTTTGGAACACCATTTTAATATGGATGTTATGCTGCATGCCAATCTACACCTTTAATATTGATATTATGACACATGACATTAACAAAACACGCTATTACTAATCAACATAAATGTATGGTGAATGACTAAATATCATGCAACTTGAAAGTAACATTGATATTATTCTCTACCCTAACTCAATATTTAAAGTTGTTGGTTTTGAAGCTAAAGGTTGAATTTTCCTTCGATGCAAAATGTTTATGGTTTTGTTAGAGAATTTTAGCAAATTTATTTATTCAATTTGCTAGTCTTGAGAATCTATGAACACTTCTTAGTACATGTAAGGTGCCAACAAATTTTTGATTAGTTTCCATCACTATCTTGGTTATAGGGTACCTTTTTTTCTTGGGTTTTGGTGCATCTAATTATAACTAATTTGTTGCAAACCTATTTTTTTCAACACGAAAATTCTAAGCCCTGATATTCACAAGGAATGAAGGGATGGAGAGAGAATCGAACCCTAGTGAGAAGTGAAACAAATGTTCTACCCACACAGTACACCACATGCTTTCAAACTGGTGAAGTTTTTTTTAAATATTATAACTAAAATGGTGCAAACTTATTTAAATATGTTAATTGTAAGCTATCATTTTTTAGTCAGTCTATTGGTAAGTAAATTTAAGCATATAATCTATTATCCATTCATATAGCTAGAGTAGAGATTAACCTAAGAAGCATTATTATTTTTATGATTGAAAGATGCACATCCTAACTAGTTGACAGAATCAACATGAGATGTATATTTATTTCATCAATGTATTTAATGGAGTGTTAGAAATCCCAACAATATAAGTTTTGATGTATCTTTGCATTTGTATAGGCTATATCATTTATGCATTGTTAGAAATCACAACTATATAAGTTCTGATAAATCCTTGCACTTGTATAGGACATATCATTTCTTCACTTTGTATGTAAGTCATTTTAATTTGTACATGTGAAGGTTGTTAATTAGAAATCCAGATAGGTATTTTTTAGTGAAAAGATCATTTGGGGATTAATTCCATATTTATATGTGTTTGCAATTCATATTAAATACACCAAGTGCACTATCTTGAATTAAATTTTCAAATACAAACCTATATGGATTTGTCCTCTTAAATCCAATACACTATAATAAATTTCACAAAAATACATTATATTTTAATAATTTTATTGTGACAATATATATGTGAGATTTGTTTTGTGAGCCTGTATTTGACAATTATATTTCTTATAAATATGTATGTTCTTGCAACTTGATCCCAATTTCAAGAGTGTAATACCCCCGGTTTTTACCCCAATTGCATTAGATTATATATGATGTAAAAAATGTTATTAAATCATGGTGTGGAGCTCAAGGCAAAGGACCCACCATGGATTTAGTGTTTTATGTTTCGACAATTAAAATCTATGCCGATGGTTATCGTGCTAGCCGATGTCACAATATAATTTTGGACATCATGTAAATATGCCATTAATAAAAATACCCACAACTAGCTATGTCAATGAAACATTAAAAGAGATGGGGGTATGATTTCACATGAAATAGGGGGTGCATCCATCGAGGTGGGTTACAATTTTTGGCGACACAATTTTAGAAAAAACACAAAAATGTACCTTGATCGACCTTTTTCCAAACCCTCGATCGAGTTGTTAAGACCTTGATTGAAGTTGTTTTAAACCCTCAATCGAGGTTGTATTAAAACCTCCATCGAGATTTTGACAAACCCTCGATTGAGGTACAAGTGCTCGATTGAGGTTTTAAAAAAATCTCGATCGAGGGTTAAAAGAAGCTCAATCAAGCATCTTTAATCGTTTTTACTATAAATAGGAAACAAACCTTTGATATAATTCATTGCATTTGTTGGATAGAAAAGGGTCTTTTATATTCATCTGCAGATATGGGCCGTGGAGTAATTTGAGTTATAGATATGAGTGATCATCTATTAATCCAACATCTATAACTCAAATTACTACACGACTAATATATACACATAAAATTACTTGTTTCTTCTTCAAGGTATGTACTATTACCCACAAGTATTATTTTTCTAGTAACAATTATGTTTTATTAAATTTTATTATCATATAATTCTATGTTTGATTTTTATTGAATTCGAAGACCTTGTTCCCATGAACAATACGAGATTTGAAAAACTTTGATTAAATAAACTTTTGGGTGTCCATATTCGTGTGCACACATGAATATGGGCACTCGAATATTTTTTTAGTTAAAGTTCTAAAAAGCTCGATCGAGATTTTGATTTAATGAAGTCTTCCAAAATATGCTTGGACACCTTGTATTTTGAATCCCCATTAGAATTCATGTCATTGAACATTTTCAAATCTTGTTGAAATGAGAATTAGTATCATGTTTAGTTTTTTTAAATTAAAAATTATATACAAAGGAGAAAATTATTTTTAGTATTTAAAACCTTTCACTACATTTTTGTACTACATTGTATACACATTAGATATATTGATGATAGGAATCAAATGATGTTGCAATTCCTTTCCAACCATTGATGACATAAAAAAGCTAGATGTTGAATTCTAATGAAAACATATCATGATACTACTTGAATATAAGTATAGAAAAAAATTAAATGCACATAGTTCACAGACTCTCAAATTATTGTTAAAGCCCCAAAATGAACCCTTGGCTTCACCAGTTTCACAACTATTGGTTAAAGTTTTGATTTATCATGCTAGGATGCATTGAAGGATTTTTTGTATCTACGTCATGGTCTTTTTCCTCATTATCATGCCTTTTGGTAAGACAATAAAGAGGGTAGTGTCCTACATCAACATGAAAAACGGTTTCGACATAGAGGTATACGCATTAGATGTTTTCATTAAATAACTTAAATTACTACCTGTAATTGTCGATTCATTAAATCATGGACTGGTACAAAACACAACAAATTTTAGAGCCACGAGCCCTTAATTACTCACACTTAGAACTTTCTCAAATCTAGCCATTAGTAAACTTCTTTTGGTAGTTTGGTTCAGCTTTCTTTTTCGAGTGTTTAACGATAGCCCGATCGAGGTTTTAACAGATGCTCGATTGAGGGTTCGGTACTCGATCGAGCTTCCATTAAAACCTCGATCGAGGAATTTAAATACCTCGATCGAGCTCCAGACCTTGATCGAGGACCTCGAAAACAGAGAATTATCCCTCTTACAGGAAAATCAATGTTTCTCTGTGTCTTTTAGGGGTGTAAACCCTGTCGTTCAAGGTACACAACTAAGCGGAGTTCATACCGATAGATTCATCATCGAATCCTCTATCCATTGAGGTATCATGCATGCATTTTGGCATTCATATGGTTTTTTTTAATTAGTTCTAAAACTTGCACTTACAAAACCAAAAAACAACTTCGAAGCAGCTCAAAGAAAAATACGTAGGGTAAAATATACACATCCAAAAATTTCTTAAAAATACACATCCCACACACCGACGTGTCCTCTTCAAAAGGGTATCTTTGGTTTTTCAATTTTTCAAAACAGTGAAAAAAAAGTTGGGATGGACACACATGTGTATAAAATGATGTTGAAATCAGATGTGGTCACTTTCGAAAAATAATAAATAATTGTATATTGCGAAATA